>VDFB02000017.1:457395280-457432317 GCA_007258455.2 Sequoia sempervirens
AGGAGCCAGAGGAAGAACCCTTAGAATGAATGCTATTGTTTCCTTTATAGTTCATGCATAACTAAGATGATTTTAGACCAATCCCTAACCCTACTAGGGTTATCAATTCAGAGGAAATCCAATCAAATCGAGAGAAAATGAGTTGATCATTAAATTTTGTTTAGAAGATAGACCTAGAGAACCTTGATATGCATAGCATACCCTTGAATTGAAAGCTCTATAAGCACAAAGTTAAAGACCCGTAAAATCTACATTGAAATTTGGAATTTCCATGCAACACATAAAGGAGTATAGAAACTACTTTTGCGTTGAATAGGGCATGGAAACCCATGAAGAATGAACCTTTTAGTGAGGAAATCTGATCTTGGTAGTTGAAAATGTCACTTGGCCATATTTGTAATTTCTCCTACAAACTGGCATGGTTATCCATTGACAAATTTGAATTTTGACCATTCAATTAGAGATGGAAGGCTGAGATCAATGCCTAGAGGTTAAAAAACAATTTTAAAAAATTACCATTGATTTGACATAAAGAATAGAGATAAATGACCAATATTAGAAAGTTTGGTTTGTGAAATGACAACCTCCCCTTGTCATTATGCAAATAGGTTTCATTTTATCAGACTCATGAGAGGATAATCGACAAAATTAGAGCCTCTACAATGAGTAGAACTCCATGATGACACAACCCCTAAAGCTGCCATGTAGCTCTTGGACCTTATCACCATTTGCTTACTTTCCATACTTGATGCGATGGTGGTTCTATCTTAGAGCTTTATTGGAATACTTGAAATCCTTAAAACTTTCTACATGGAAACCATTTGTAGCTACGCGTTTAAAAGATGGGTCCACCTAATACGTAGATGGATAAGATTGTGCCATGTTTCACCTAATCTATACCTTAGGACTAGACACCTATACTCCTCCCACACTTCCACAACCTTATTAAGACTTCTTTGAAATGTTTCGTGGAACAAAAAAAGCCATGATAACATTCCATGTGGCAAGGTAGGATTTGCCACTAGTTCTATAGCTACTAGTAATGCTTACTTATGTGGCACTTTTTGTGGTTTTGTAGCATGATGAGGTGAGCCTACTAACAAGAGGATCACTAGAGCAATGTAATGCTTCAAAATTTTCCACGTGGACTTGATGGGGTCCTCCAATGGTCTGACTTTTTCTAGTGATGCTCAAAACACCACGTGTCCAACTTCTGTGCTTCTACAGACAACTTTGGGCCACTAAGAAAGACTTTGCAGAATGACAGAAACTAGTAGATCTATGCCACCTATCGACATTTGGTTTATCCCATGATTCCAAAACTAACTTAGAATTTAATATAAAATTCCTTGTGGAACTGCAAAATCCAGTAGATTTGTGCCACATGTTAACATTTGATTGATTATGTGGGGGGAACTTTTCTTAATCAAATATTCATGCGAGAAGGGGCACAAACATTAAACTTAGTATTTTAATAAATTATCTCAATTCTTGGCTAAAGCAGTAACCCTAGGTGGAGGGGACCATACATATACAAGCACCAAGCATAAGGTTGTAGCTTAGAGTGAGGGGTATGAAGCAATAGGCAATCCTTACCGCGATTATAAAAAGTGTGGGCACACTCATACTTAGGGTTTAGGATTTTAAACTAGAGCCTAACAAGGTGAAAGGTAACTAGCAGAGGCATACCTAAGCATGATAAACCATTTGGGGTTTTCTCAAATCAGTTTTAATTGATGGATCATGCTAGAAAAGAGGGGTGCCATAAAGTGTCAACAAAAATGATTGAGAAGATGTGCAAGAAAATTGATCTTTCGTGGGTGTCTGAGTTAGTAGCACAAACCTCTACCCAAGCTATAAAGAACATTCCCTCATACCCTGAGGAAACTGTTGCAAAGAAAAGGCTTGGAAGATCAAGAATACCAAAATCTACTTCTACTACTTCTCTATAGCCTACCAAATCCATAAAAGCCATTGCTGAGAAAAGGGTTGCATTTGGGACCAAAGCTTCTTAAGAAGAAGCATGATGGGGATTAAGAAGTAAGAAAAGAGAAAAGAAACCATGAAAAGAAATAAGGAGGAAGAAGAAGAAGAATAAAAGTTGAGGAAGGTACATCAAAAACCTAGAGGAAAATGAGACTAAAGAAGGTATCCGCACACCTCCTCCACATGAGCCTCTATATCTAGATGCAATCCTCAATGAGATTACAAATAATGGTCTATTGGAAGAAAGTGTTGCACTATATCTAGATGTCCCTTCTGAAGACCAAAGAACAATTGAAAGGGATAATAATGTATATAATCATAAGCAATGTGGCCCTTAGCAAAGTCATTAATATTTCTCCAAAGAGCCTTGCTCAAGTTTTTAGGGAGAAAAGAGAGAAAGCAATTGAAATGGATGATGAACTAAAGAAGGAAGCAATTAAAAAAATTGGATCTTCCATGTCACAAAAGAGACAAGGGTGGATAGAGAAGGCAAGAAACACTTGATGAAGTGCGTTGAGCATGTTGTGCATGATAGCCCTCTTTTGGAGACCTTTGGTCCAGCAGGACCAACAAATGAAAGGCGATACATCTACTTCGAGCCCATGCACAAGAGACTCCAAGAGAATCTATTTTTACATCCCCCATCAACTCTATTAAAGAGTTCCTAGCACAATAGAAGTAGATACAACCTGAAATTACTCCATAATTGCTACATTTTCCTATGTTTGATGGGAAAGTCGATATGGAAAACATACCACGGTTGCAAAATTGTAACTTGGTGATATCTTTCACTCTTTGAAAAGGGAAGAGATATTGCAACAAGAGTTGATAGCACTAAAAAATTGCAGGAGGGGTAATAAAGATCCTAGAAGGTGAACTACCTAATGCCAAACATGATTGCTCTCTACTACCTACTTAGTAGATCAAACAATTAATGGATTTCTTTAAGGAACACTCCTTTTATTTGGAGAAGCAAGCTCGAATGAAGATACAAAGCAACTGGGCCACTAGAAACTATGTAATGTCACATGAGAAGTTGAAAACCTATATTGAAGACATTCAAAAATGTATGGAAGAGGTGAAGGTAGTATATATGTTTTTGTCTACAATGGCTTACTAAAACTAAATCCCTGAAGAATCAAGTGAATGATATGGAAGTGTAGGTCACAAATGTGGCTTCTACTTATGATCTAGTGAAAGATAGTGATGGTTCCATCAGGGAACTAGTTGAAAAACTTTACTCCCAACTACAACAAGTTCAAGATCAGAGGGAACAAATAAAAAGCCAAGTGAAATAGTTGAGGGAGATTGTGAACATAAAGTTGGCATCTTTAACAAGTCTCTTGGTAGGAGCTAAAGAAGTGGAGCAAAAGAATCACATTCCATCCTCCTTGGATGAAGCATAAGAAATTCATGCCAATCTAGTGAGTTAGATCAAGATCACTACTTCTGCAAAGTTGCAATGGGACAACTCTTAAACTCAGCTAAAATCAATATACAAGAAAATTCTTCCCTTCGAGAAGAGTTGAGCATGTGTTTTAATATGTTTTTCTATAACCTATTTGACATGTAAAAATGTAGAGTAAATAAATGTTCAAAATTTAATGTATATAGAAAATATTTTTGGAGTAACATGGAGTAGATTGTAAAATGTGTGTATAGATAGGGGAGTTTATATGTTTTGTAAAGACCATCTACCCTTTTCCCTTGATGTCAATGGGGGAGAGATAAGAGAAGATATTATATGTGTTTCCATTAATGACAAAGGGGGATATTGTTGGAAAATGTGCAAACAATGTGTTGTCATTGATGTCAACCCTTGTAGATATCATATGCATTGTACAATGTTCATGGTTATGAGATGTAATATTTTCCTATCTGTTGAAGTTCATATTCCTATGTTATCACAGGTACATCATTGTGCATCATCAACCAAAGTTAATGGTTGGGTGTTAAATGCCTTGGTTGAAAAATTTCAAATTTGTTTAAGGCACAAATTTTGCTACACAGGAGCTATGTTAGAAGCTCTACATTCCTCAGCAGATGAGGTTTTCCTTTTGTTGTTTGAATAGTAGCTTTGCACTATTGAGAGGTATGCATATTCCAGGTATCGATACATAAGTTCTATATCACAAATTGTTTTGGAGGTATCAGTGTATAAATTTTCTATCTCGAAGAATGTATGATTTAGAGAGATTTGTACTGTTTACATCCAATGTTTTCCTTGTGGTTCTAAAGTTGAGCTCATGATTATATGCTTGTTCAAGTCTCAGGATCTTTGGTTCTACTTGGTAGTTCTATAGATGACAATGTTTGTTGTCTATATTCTGGAAACCTAGTAGGTTGGTTTGTTGGTTGGTGTATAATCAATTTGTGGCAGCATGTTTTGGTTCAAGAATATGTACAGAAGGTTTGTAATGCATGATAGAAGATTTTCGATCTCTCTAGTGGCTTTTCAATATGATATGAGATCATTTCCTTCACAACAAAGTTCAAAATCATTACTTATTAAGTACGAAGTGTTTGCACCAACATGTATTGATTGGATATAACAAAAGGGGTGCATATAAATGTTTCTACATGCCATATCAATTTTTTGAAGTGGTCCACAATGTACTTTATTGGTCTCTTAGGTACCACCTTGGTTTGGAGTTGATGTTTTGATAATTTTCTTATTTTTTAGGATGAACTGTCATATTAAGTTGATTGTGCCAAGTGTCTATATGTTGTCGTCATTTTTTGAAGATAGGTTTTATGAAGGATAAGGTCTTTGATATCTTTCTTCTTGAGCTGCATAAGTTCTTTTCTATTTACAAGTATGTTGAAGTCAACTTCATTGAAAATTTTGTATACTTGAATATTTTTGTTTGAAGTTGGCTTAATACTTACGAAGGATGCAAATGATATAAATAAAAGATAAAATTTTTTGAGAAAAGGAAGAAGTATGCATGTGAAGGTGTTATTTAATTATTTTTGGAAAGAATGTGTGAATAGTCTCATAGAATATATTTTGATGATAATGTGCCATAGATCAACAATGAATGAGAAGGCTAGAAGAAAGAATATGATCTATAAATGGGTTAAGTTTGTTGAAAACAATGAGCTCTAAAACCTAATTTTTTGGAAAGGAAATTATATGTATCAAGGTAGTGAGCCATAGGTAATTGATGTATTGGTATTATCAATTGTATGTTGAGGTATGTTAGATCACGTAGGACAATAAGAGGTGGGAGAATAACTTGTATACATTAAAACATTCAATCCTCATTATCTTCAAAACTCATTATAGCATTGAAACACTTGGCATTCAGCACAGGCATGTAAGAAACCGGCAATGTAAGCAGCAAAGCCAGGAAACACTAGATTTACATGGAAAAACCTAAGTAGGGAAAAACCACAGTGAGGATTAGCTCACATATATATGAATAGCAACATCAAATACAATAATCTCACTGCCAGAGAGCTCACTACCTAGAAAAGAAGAAATGTTCACTATTTGTGGCTCTTGCCGAGACTCATTGTCTAGAAGAAACAAGAAGAAGAAAGGGTGGCTCAGCGCCAATTTTTAAACTTCACTAAAATTGCATCTCTATTATGTTGAAGGGTACAATTCCATTGGAAACATAAAAAAACATTCAACAAATTGAAATGTTGATACCTTACATCATTGCATCTAAGTCATAGACATTAAAGCTCACACTACGATAACATTCAAATATTTTGCATAATACACTTCATGCATAATCCACACAACAACACTTAGCATTTATACCCTATGTGACCCTAAAATAATCTCAGCCATAGGAAATGTATGATCCTCAACAATACAACATCAAATAGGTTTAAAACACTCCACAATGTAAGAAGTGAGGTAGACCACACCATTACTTCACTGGGACCCAAATCTACTGCCCGGCTTTGCCAGCAGCTTACTTCCGCAAGCAACAATCATCCTCACAATAAATTGAATTTGTTTTTGCTAGATTTTCCCCTCTAAATTGTGATCATCACCAGTTTACTAGATTTACTTGTGGGGACTCTATAGGAGGTATGAGGTTCTGATAAAACATATTCTATTAAAAATGTGAAAAAATGTGTTTAAATTTATGTTTTGACAATGAATAAAATGTTCTAAATGCTCTATTTTTGAAAGAAAAACATATAACATTTCCAAATTGAAATGAAATAACTTAGATCTAAGACCTAAGCAAAGAAAATCATAACTGAAATTTAATGCAATTAAAATCAACTATTTTTTAATTTTGTTCTAAATTGATTTCACAATGGTTTTTAATTCTTAATGAATAAAGACTGAATGCTTAATTTTTTTTAAATGAGACATGTGTAATTCAATAACAATACTTTCAAATAACCTAGTTTTGAATTAATTTTTAAAATTTATGCTACCAAATATAAAAAATGAAGTGTAGGATATGTCGGGGTTCACCAAAATGTAGATTCTGAAAAGTGATCCTAGATCCAACTAGATTAGCTAGGATTAACTTATTTTCACTTTGACTCCACATTCAAACATAAGCCAACTAGGGTTTGATGATTGGCTTGCTACCACAAGGGTTTGAGAGCTAATCTCCTAAGGTTTTTATTCTCTTGAGTTGCAAAGATGACAAGTTTTATGTGTGTTTTAACAAGCCTATTCAATATTGTATGGGTGTGAATTTCACCTTACACCTTCATTCCCTCACCATAGAAAACAAAATTCCAAAGGAGAAAATCCACATTAGCCTCGCCTTCATTCCACTTGGCATACGTTTGTGTGTCAGAAGGCCAGTATTTGGGGACATCCGCCGCGATGCACCGTCCTTGATAGTTCTTGTGTGCGAAGCTAGTAGATGCGATACACTTCCATTGGGGTTACGTTGTAATTCCCCTCTTACGACCAACCAACCTATTATGCCTTGCATAACCACATTTATTTTGGAACAAAATGATTTTACTTTTTAATTAAAAGCCTTTGGTTGTTTGGTTGGGTCTTGGGAGTTGTTTTTTTTTCTCCTAAGTCTCTCTTTTGCTCTATCAAAGGCAGGTCCAGAGCCAAATCTAAACACGAAACTCTTTCAAGGTTTCTAGTTTGAATATCATTCTGACTCCAACTTCGTCTTCTCTTTGTTTCTCCTTCTTTGTTACATTGGTTGGTTATTTTCAACCAATGCTTGGGTTGGTTCATCTCTTGTTTGTTGGTTGTTTTCTTGTGTTTTTTTTGTTTGTTCGTGTGGAAGCAGAACTAGGATTGGAACGCAAATAGGAAGTTTCAAGTTTCCATATTGTGTCCCCAATCCGACTCTGTCTCCGCTCGTTTCCTTTCTCTACTCGTTTTCCTTGTTGTTTGGGTTGGGTCCGGTTTTCTCTCCAGTCTTGCTTCCCTTGTGCTTGTGTGTTTTGTTCTTTGCTTTTTGGTTGGGACTAGAACAAGATCCAGAATCAATTTCAAACTTTGTAAAAGTTCCATTTCGGTTTTGTCTCCACCCCCATTCTCTTGTGTTATGTTTTGGTCGTTGTCCTTTCATCGGGACTGGATCTGGGGTTGGAAATTAAGGAATTTTGTGTAGGTTTCTTTATCTTGTCTCCGACCTGGGTCCGCATCCACCTTACCTTTTGATGTTCCGTGGACTTGACTTAACTATCTGTTCATGTTGTTGGCTCCGTCCCTGAACTATTGCATTTATGGCATTAAATGCAACCTGTTTGCACATGCAAATTAATTTTTAAAGGTTTAATCATGTTTAAACTATCTCATTATCATTATTATTTGAAGTGTTTAAGAAAACCACGACCAGGAAAGTCTCGAGAGGAATGATGTGATCACGGAGGTGAGTTGCGGAGCGAATCTTGGCTAAATTTTGGTCAGTCTTGCGAAGTGTTTTGAGGTAGGTTTCTTTGCTTTTTCATCTCCCATTTTTTCTTTCGGGTGTTTTGTTTTAGCGTAATTCATAGGAGGGTTTTTGTTCTATGAATTTCTTCGCTAGTTTATGTTTTTCTTTTTTTTTCCTTTCTTTTCTATCTCACTCTGTCTTTTGGTTTATTTTTGGTTTGTCATTTTTGT
Source organism: Sequoia sempervirens (assembly GCA_007258455.2). Classification (NCBI taxonomy): domain Eukaryota; kingdom Viridiplantae; phylum Streptophyta; class Pinopsida; order Cupressales; family Cupressaceae; genus Sequoia; species Sequoia sempervirens. Next base: position 457,403,328 of record VDFB02000017.1, read on the forward strand.
TCAATTGTTGTTCTGTTGTCGCTTTCATGATAGGTCTGTTTTGTCGTGCCCTAGTGTTAACTAGGGTTTTCAATTTTTGAGGGAGTTTCCATGCTTAGGTGTTGAAAATTCATTTTGAAACTCTTTTTCTGGTCTTCCCGTGTCGATCTATGTTGTCTATGTGGGATTTTTGTTGTGCCCTAGTTTTAGAAGTGGCGTGTCGAGTGAACTAGGGTTTTGCTCGATAACCTTTGCAAAATGATCTTTTCTAGGGTGTAAGTTGCCTTTGTACAGTGGAGCTATTAAAGGGGTCAAACTATGCCCTTCTTAGTTTGCTTTGACGCCCATGTGACCCAGGGGTTTTACATTCATGTGACTGTACCTTGTTTGAAATACTCTTTGTTTCCTAAAATTGTTCCACTCTCGTTCATTATGATGTATCTTTATACCTATTCTTGATTGGAACCAAAGCTAGGGTGGAAGTTGAGCTTAGGAACTAACAATTAGTTCTGGTCCGGTTCCCAATCTGGTCTCGATTCCGACCCCATTTTGGTTCTTGTCCCATTTTTGACCCCGACCCCACTACATGGTAAGGGATTTCTTTTATGCCTAATACTTCTATGGTTCTGCCTCCAATAAAGGCATATTTTAACTAAGAAAATATCATCTTAGGAGGGTAGAGAAGGGATTATATGATTGACTAACTTGGATGTTTTGTTCATCTAATATATAAATTTGTTGCAGCAATTAATAAATGTTGGGGGCATCAAATGCGGCTTCTTAGAGAAGTCAACCAGGTGAAACTTCATGGCAAGGAGTTAGACCAAAGAAGATCAAGGTGGAACAACTTTTGTATACTTTGAGATGTAGCATAGGGAATTTCCCCTCACAACTAGCAAGATTGATTCCTATTAGGATGATATTACTGACACCAATTTGGGCCCTTTTAACTATGAAGAATTGCATGAGGATACCTTCACCGGGAAGCAGGTCATAGGAGGGACAGAAAGGATTGTTCAATCCAGGCTAGCACATGTTGCACTCTTCCCCCTATCTATCCAATGTCTGGAGTTGATTCTTGCAATAGCTGGTGCATATAATCCTACTACTAGGTAGTGTGTGGATGTAAAGGGTAATGTCATTATTGACTTCGTGCCTCAAATGATCAAATTCATGTTTAATATGACTGATCCTAGGAATCCTAGGAAATTGAATGAGGTAGAGGCTTTAAAGCTTTACAGTGATAATAAGGAAAATAATAGATTTCATATGAATAAGACTTGGATGAGGGTGGAGAAGAAGTCTCTGACCAAGCTTCCATACCAACCTAAGAGGGTAGACTTTAGTAAAGAGATTACAAATATAATCATGTTCCTTTCTAGGGTGTTTGGAAAAAGGGATGCTTCACTGTTTAGGGAATGGATGTTTCCTTTCATCCAAAATATTTTGGATGGGATGCAACAATTTGAATGGTCAATGATAGTATCAGACAACATTCACAATCAAATGATAAAAGTGAGAGAAACCAAGTGTCTCTTTATGACCTCCTATGTAGTTTATGCAGCTGCCCGAGTGGGGATTTTTCCTGGACTTCAAACAGTGGGTATATTAGGGGAAGCCCAAGGATAGAAGAGAGTGTGGGAGTATTATAATCAACTCACCTTGCAAGCATTAGAGCAACATTATAGAAGGGTAAATGATTCCTTTCTTTATGTTATTATTAACAAGCTTAATGGTGATGCAAGATATAGGCTTAGTAGGGAGGCAATGGCTTTTGTGAATGAGTGGGGGAATTGGTTTATCTAGTATCCCACATTCACCTATTTTAGGTTAGTAGGCTTTAATGGTCACCTCCATTTGCTACCTAGATGTTGTGGTGATAGGATCATTCTAATGGAATTTATTTATCAAGCCTTGGCTATTAATTACAAGTTTGGCAACAAACACAAGATTGGTTTCCATAAGTTTCCAATGAGGCTGGGAGTCTTTAGCTTTCCACACATTCAAGCAGCTAAGGTCATTTTTGATGAATTATTTTATTTAAAATTGGGCTTGTACACTGCAAGGAAGCACTATGACCCCAAGCACAAGTTGAGGGCTTTGCTTCCTAGTGTCTTTGATAAGCACTTTAATCTGTTGGAAGATTTTTGGGAGGATTTGTAGGATGAATATGACCTCAGGAAAAAGAATTATGAGAGGATACCTATCCCACTTATGGTTGAGTTTGGGATAAAGGAAGACATTCCAGAAACATTGTCTAATGATGGGATAGTTTTGCATGCCGAGTATAATGTAGACAAGATTGGTACTAAAGATCTTGATCCAGTAGACTAGAATGTTGAGGAGAGAATTGATATAGATTAGATTGCAAGACCGGTGTTGAATAGGAGTATTCACTGGGTGAGTTTGAGGGATAATCAGACCAAGCCTCAATCATCTAAGAAGAGGAAGGTTGCAGGTACCACCCAAGGATATAAAAGGGAAAAGAGAAGGATGGCACCTAAGGAACCCTTAGAGTTTATGCCTTCTAATACACAAGAGGAGGTGGTCCCTCAATAACTTCCAGAGGTGCAGGAAGATGAAACAATTGCAGAGGTAGGAGCTTCTACATCTGTTGTAGGGGAGGTATCTACTCAACCCTCTAATACACAACAAATAGGTCAAGAATTACCAAAGGGAGCCCTCCATGATGAAGCAAAGGTCTTAAAGCAAATGGAGGATGAAATTGAGATACATAATGTAGAAACAGATTCAAAAAAGACTCCAACTAATAAAGAGCATCATGTATTAACATCTCTTGATATGACAGATGATGCAAGGACCGAACACATATTGACTAAGGAATATCAGTGGAAACTCTTTGAAGATGCAAAAAGAGAAGTCAATGCCAAGGCACAAGCCGAGGCATCAACTAAGCAACAAGAAGAGGAAGCCAAGGCACAATCTGAATTGGTGGTCAAGTAGAAGGAGTTGGAACATAAGGTCAAGGTTGATGAATTAGCTCAACAATAACAACAAAAGGAGCAGGAGCTCAAGATACAGGAGGAGAGGGATAAGTTGATGATGCAACAGAAGATTCATAACCTTGAAGAGGAAAAGGACTAGCAGAGAAGAGAAAGAGAAGCTCTTGAGGATAAGCTTAAGGCACAAGAAGAGGCTTATAGGAAGAGGGAAGAACAAGAACATTTGAAAAGGGAAAAAGAGACTGTTGAGATTGTTGAATATGAAAAGAAGTCCAAGGAGGCATGGGATTATGTTGAAAAGTTGAAGAAGCAGTGAGATCAAATGTTAGATAAAAAGAAAGTGGACAATGAATGTTTAAAGCAAGAGCTGGAGGCTAAAAGGCTGCAAGAGCAGAAGGATAAGGAGGAAGTAGAAAAGTTAGCATAGGAAAAGGAACAAAGTGATCAGCAAGAGGTGCAGGAAGTTGATTCTCAACTGGGGGTTACATTGTTACAACCTTTATCTTCCACTACTATTGCTTCTTCTTTAGCTCAAGCAGCCACTACTCCTATTTCTCCTACTTGGTTAAAACTGAACTTGGAAAGAAAATATGTTGTTCAACCACAACCGTTGAATTGGGAGGAAATGATGAAAGAAATTGAGAAGGAGAAACCTAAAAAGAAGGCTCGGGTTCTTCACTCTATTAGGCTCAATGATGCTGGAGAGATTGTTGTTGAATGTTCCATACTTATAATGGAGAAGATTCATGATGATATGCAAATCACTAATTATCAGTTAGGGGCGGTAAATTTGGGAAGGCCTACAAGAAACTAGCAAATGAGTTTGATTGATATTGTGGCCTCTTCAACTAAATCCCAGATGATTAAAGATAAACAAAGGAAGAATGAGCTTAAGGCTCAATTGGATCAGCTCCATAACTTTTTGAAAGATATTTCAAGTCCCATTTCCCAACAAGCTGCTCTTCATGAATCCCCAGTTTTGTTAACAAAGAAGGAAGCAGATGATTTGGCTCAAATGAAAAGCAAGGTAGGAATGATGGATAAATGGTTGGATAAGCTCAACCAAAAGGTTGATGATGTTCTTATTGAAGGTTCTAAAATTCATAAGGCTGCTCTTAAATTGGCAAAGGATCTAGATCAGCAGGCCAAGGATCTAGATAAGCACGATGATGAATACAAGGAATGTATTAAAAGGATTGAAGATATTGGCAAAGTGCCCAAGTCCACCTTGCTGGAATATTCAATTCTTGAGCATGATAATGTAGATTTTGTGGAAAAGACTATGAGCATCATAAGGTATAAGTCTAAGATACATGGGCATCAAGAAGAAGTTTGAGAAATTAGTAAAGACTTGAATCAATAGATGGTTGAATTAGAGGCAATTGTGGCCATTTTAATTAACCTAGATTCCTCGGGAAAAGAAGGTCTGTCTTTGGATAAGCTAAGGGAGAGATGGAGGGGTACGTTTGAGGAAATTATGCAAAAGGGAGACAATGGGGAAAATATATTATTAGACCAATTTATGGATATCAAGGAGGAGACAAGAACTACTAGAAAGGAATTAATCAAGTTAAAGGAGATACAAAGATTGGTTTCTGCATAATTTGAAATGATCAAATTTGAAGGTGATTGGTTGGATGGGCTGGATTTCTGCATAATATTGAGAAACTTTTGCATATGGCACCCTATATGTATTATTAGGTTCTACTTTGTAAAGGTCGACGAATTGAAAAAGATAAACCACCTGATGATAGAGAAAAAAATAGAGATTAGATCTAGGATTTCTATGTTTTAGGAGAGATACTCTAAAATTTTAGTAAAACTTGGTTATTTTACAGTTTTTCATACATTTTTATGTTATGGTTTTCAAGTTTGGATCTATTTTGATAAGGTTAATGGTACATGATCAATCCGTATGCTAGTGATTTTGTTGTGCTAAAGTGTTTCTTATTTGATGAAGTCAATAGAAGGAACTGGATTCAAGATTATATCATTGGGTTATCTGTAGATGAAGTTGTTATCTTATCCATTTGATCTGTGTTTTAGATGATGAGTGAGTGATTTGTTTGAAGCAAGTTTAGTGAATGTTGATGGTATTTTAATTAGCATTATGGATGTATGAAATAGCATAGTTTATTCTATGGATTGCATCTTGTTGTAGTTGTGGTTAGGTGGAATAAACACTCATTATTGATATGCATGTTTGGATATGTAAAAATTTTACTCATGTTTCTTTGATTTGAAGCTCTGATTCATCTTTTTCTTTTATTTAAACCCCCCAAACATAGACTAATTGATGATATGTACTCCTAGTCCTTGTTATCAGCAAAGGCCCCTTGAACATTACAGTTATATCAACCACTGAGTGATATCAGCATAATTGAGAACCAATTACTAGGACCTTGGGAGTTAGGTCACCATGTGTTATCTTTCTCTTTCAGGAGAAATAGAATAGTAATATTCTATTTAATGTTGTTGTGCTTCTTTGACCCTCAACACGACCCATAATATGGCCATTTTTCTCACCCTTCTGTTAAATTCACTCTTCCTTCATGCATTTCATCTTCTCCACAAGCTCAAGTAACCTTCTAAGCATTCACTTCTTTCACTCTCAACTCTCAAGCAACACTTTGCACTCCATATTAGCAGCAACAACAGTCCATCAACTTTGTAGAGAAAGTGTGGAACAACACCATTGCAATAGGGGTTTGAGTCCTCTCATTTTCTCCTCCATTAGCTAGTGAGCTCTTGGTGGAGGTGGTAAGCTTTTCACTCCTCTCCTCTACGATTTGGTTGGGTAGCATAATACTATTTTGTAGTGTTATTGTGTTCTTTACTTTCATTCTTCCTTTATCATAATTTTCTCCATTAGCCCTATCTTTGTTGTCCATGGAGGTGGAAACACCAAAATAGGGGTCTGACTAAGGAAGTCCCCTATAAAGTCCCCCCAACAATTTTCCTCCTTGTGTTCAGGTGGAAGTGTACTTGGAGCTAGCTAGTGAATAGGCTCTTTTGTGAGATCATTCTTGTCACCCTAGCTTTAATCTACTTGCTTTATCATGTTTGTTTATATATCTCATACTTCATATTTTTGTTTTGTTCTCCTAAAAAAACATTAGCTAGGACTTCAATCTATTTTCTGGTGGTTCACATTATCTTTTTGGTCCTCTAGTCGTATGAACACTAGCACACCTAAGAGATGCCAGTGCACTGTGTTTTCATCCCAAAATTGCACTTTCGTCCTCAGGCAGAGAGCTACTTGAGGCATAGTGTGGAACCTTAAAATCAACTTGCCTAGCCCCATCTAGAATTTCAGGTCTGGAGAGTGGTTGAAGGACCTTATAGTCCTCATCATTCTCGTCCCCCATTTCAAAAACACCTCATTTAAGCTGAGGTAAGTTAAGGAAGCCTTCCACTCTTGGCTCTCCATGACCTGGGGCCTTGAACATGGTTGGTTCCCCTCTCTTACATTTTTGGTGAACTCGACATGAACCAACGTTTTCTCATCCATTGTTGTTGAAACTTTTCCCTTATACCTTATGATTGCTGTTCCCCTGAGTGTTATGAAGGTTTATGAGCATCACAACTCAGTCCACAACCTCTAGGTATATTATTAGAAATATACGACACCTTCGGATGGAGAGGATGAAGGTCAGTACTGGTTTATCTATAGGCCATTTTGTTGGATCCACTATTGGCTGGCAGCATAGGAGTAGTTTTCAAGGAGCAAGATTAGATTCTTTGATGAGATTGATCATATCCCCACTCCTCCCGCATCTCCTACACCATTGTCATTTAACGAGCATGAGGTTGTTCACATTCCTTCAGAATATGTCTTTTCCCTTAGTAAAGGGTTGGGTGACTTGGAACATCATTTGGAAAGAGACCCAAAGTTGGATAGGGCCACCTGAGTTATCAATGAACTAAAGTACATGGTGGGAAAATACCGATCAAGCATATAACTCTTCGCTAGTCTCTCTAGTTTGACTAATGCATGTGCTCCTCCAAAAAATCCTAAAATTATACGAGGAGCCACTTTTGAAGATAATGAGAGACAACTAGGATTGTCGATGCCTCCTAGATCTATATACATGACTGATACCATACCCTCGATTAGCATCCCCTCTACCTCTAAAGGATTTGAAACTATCAAAGTGAACAAGATCCCCTTGGGTTTTAACTTCACCCCTCCTATCACCTCTAGTGGTGGATGTTTTGGTGGGATGAGTGGTGGGGGATTTGGTAGTGGTGATGGCTTTGGTGATGGAGGTGGTGTGGGTGGAAGTGATTCTACTGGAGGTCATGGTGGTGGCTTTGGAAGCAGAGGTGGCTCTAGTGGAGGCCCTACTAGTGGCGGTGGCCCTAGGGGTGGTTCCGACGGAGGTCACACTGGAGGTTCTAGTGGTGGCTTCAGTGGAAATTCTGGAGGAGGTTCCTCTGGCCCTCTATTTTCAAATGACCCTATTTTGAACACTCTTCTTTAGAATATGGGTAAGATGCAAAGCCAGTTGGCGAGTCTCTCCCAAGCCTATCGTCCAACCCTTCTTCTGGCATAGCCCATTGTCAGTTAAGATTCTGAACACTCCCTTCCCTCAAGGAATGAAGATCCTTAAATTTGAAAAATATGGTGGAAAAGGGGACCCACAAATGCATTTATCCACCTTTAACGCCCTATGTACAAATTTCTTCCATCATGACACATTGATGGAAAAACTATTCCCTTGATCTCTCAAGGATACAACACTCGAATGGTACTATTCCTTTCCTGATAATTCCATTTTCTCATTTGATCAACTTGTAAACCAATTTCTATGACAATTCCAAGCTAACATCGGGTCGAAGATGACCTTTTCAGATCTCATCTGATGCAAACAAGGTGATAATGAAAATATCACTGATTTCATAGTTTGGTATCAGGTGCTCTTCTAACCAATGTTATTAAATTTCCACAATCCATAGGAATCAGAGAAGCATATTTCTGGATTAGATTGTGTAAACTTTTTTGGATCAACGTTTCGGATCACACTTTGTGATCCATCATCAGGATAGAGAGCTCAAGGAGATGAAAGTAGTTTGTTGTAGACCCAACAGGTATAAAAAGAGGCAGAAAGATGAAAGAGGGAAAGAAGGCTCAGGGCCCAAGAGATGGGAGGAAAGAAATTACCAAAAAAATTATATATTAATGTATTAATCTATTTAAATGTATCAATCAATTTAGTAATTTAAATCTATTGATATGTTTTAATCTATCAATCTATTAATCTATCTGGATGATTAAATGTATTAATCAATTTAGATAACTTGAATATATTAATCTATAAAGATAAATTCAATTATAAAATTAGATAATGTAAAAAGTTCACATGTTAATATTTTATAAAGATGGAAGATAAATTAGATTTCTAATATTCCTATATAAATAATTCTGTAGAAATTGTTTAGATAGATGATTATATTTAAATATATTGATATGTTTGAATTATTAAAAAGATTGATATATTTCAATAGGTTAATATGTTTAAATGATTTAGAAGTAAATTGTTATGAAGATGGAAGGTCAATTAGATTTATTATATTCCTATTTTAATAATTCAATTAAGATTATTTAGTTAGATGATTATATTTAAATAGATTGATTTATTTGAATTATTAAATAGAATGATATATTTAAATATATTAATATATTTGAAAGGTTTAAATATATTAATCTATTTAAATAATTTAAGTATGTTAATCTATTTGAATAATTTAAGTAGGTTAATCTATTTGAAAGGTGCTCTTCTCACAAATCTCATATTTGTTGGCCAATTTTGATGTGCAGAAGGTATTCATAGGGAACTTGCAAAGGCCTTGGTAGGATAAGTTCTCCCTTATGAAATACCCTTCTTTCACACATTTGTGTGTAGCCCTACGAGAATATCAACAGATGGTTGTTCAATTTGGGGGATCCTCCTTACGCTCCCATTCTAAAGGAAATTCCATCATATCGATCTCTAGGAAAGGTAAAGCTGTTGCAAATGTAGTAGTCGTTGTAGATGACAACAACCTCAAACACAACCAAAAGTTCACAAAGTTAGCCGAATCTTATTCTTCCATCTTGCAAAAGTTAGTGAAGGATAAGATTTTTACCCTGCCAAACCCTAAACCTCTTAAGGAACCTTACCCCAGTTAGTATGATGAAAGTACCTATTGTTAGTACCATTGAGTTAACGAGCATGCTATTGATGTTGTATGTGCCTATGTCATGAGATACAAAACCACATCAAGGATGGTACTATTCATCTTGATGGAAGCAAACAAAACACAAACAAGTTGGTGGTGAAAGAAAATAGTGAATTGTAGATATACATAGACCCATTCCTATTGCATTTTGCTAACATGATTGTCGATCCCACTGATTTTATCACTTGACCTAAGGCCTATGTTAACATGGTTATGGTTACTTCTACCGCATAGCCTATGACTAGTTTGCTGGATGTGATGTTCACTTCGTAGGACTTACCCCTAAATAATAAGCCCTCTCCTCTCTACATCCCTATGTGAATCAACAAAAACATCATAGCAGGTGTTCTCATTGATCCAACATCTCAAGTAAACATTATAACTAAGGAGATCATGCTAATCAAATTTTTCCACAAAGATTGGTATGATGCACCCATGAGCAACATCTGCATGCATGACAGACTTTCCCTACCCCCTTTGGGTAGTATTGTCCAGTCAATTTTGGTTGGACGTAGATCTGTGAAGCTTCTATTTGACATTATCCTTGGGTCTGAACTCTTTAGACTAAAGCTAGGTATCCCTTGGTTAGTATCTATGAATGCGGTGCCTTTGGTCATGCATAAATGTTTAAAATTTATCCACGAGGGTTCCATGCATGTGATTCATGACACCAGTTATAAACCACTATTTGGTCATGGTAGTTACTCCTTGGATTACTCTTGGCCTGCACCCATTGGTCCTCTCCTGTCTAGGATAGAGTTCCTATACCGAACATATAAAAATTATAAGGGTGCTTAAGGCCAAAAGTGAGATACCCTCTGTCACCTTATGCTATTTCACATAGGGCTTGCCTAAAAGTTGGCAGTGATGCCACCAAGGCACGTAGAAGAGAAGAAGAGAAGTGGTCCCAAGATCCTCCTTCTTCCTCTTCCGCTATTCAACCTGACACTTCCTCTCACCCCACTGAGGCACCATCAGATTATGTTCCACATTTGCGGGAGAATCCTATGGTGCCCACTTGGTAAAAGCCCAAGCGTCCCGCATTTGAGTTTCCTATTTTTCCCATGGAGCCTAGGCCCATTCAGTATAACAAGAAGAAAGGTCCCCATGGGGAATCCTCTATGTCTTGACCTTCGCAGCCTCCTACCACTCCTACTCCCAAAGCAGTGAACAGGAAGAGGCTCACTATCGAGGAGCTTGAGTCAACTCCCCCTGTTGCTTCTCAACCTGCTCCCCCTGCTCCCATTCAAGAGTTCGTTCCTCTATCAGAAACAACTATAGTGGACACTCCCATGGCTAAGCAAGAGCCTTATGTTCCTTCACAGCCTCTAGCCTCTAGTTCAAAGAGTCGTAGAAACCACCTTGTGCACGAGCGTGAGTGCTGACAAAAGGATCTCATGGCTAAGCATTCCACCTTATAGAGGAAGAAAGAGGAGACGACCACCCCTGTATCAAGGCCTCCTTTTGCATCCTCCTCTCTCCTCCCCTCTGCTTTCATTCAGTCTAGCTCTTTATCACTTTTGGCTTCCTCTATGAGTACGAAAGCACCTGACCCTAGAAAAAGGTGCAGGTGTTCATCACTCCTTTGGTGGATCCACCTTTGTTGATGTCCCTTCCGTATGTCTAGCCTTTCCTAAAACCCATAGATATGATGAACATTTTAGTCATATCTACTGTAGTTCTCTCCTCCTCCTCTTCCTCCACACTTCTTTCCTTGTCTATGGGGAGTTCTCATCCTCTGAAAAAAAAAAAGGTGGAGAGTGGTCCATCTAGCAATGAAGGATGAAGGAGGAGCCCACCTTCTCCAAAAGGTGGTCCCATGTTGACTTGTTCTGTCCTAGTGATGGAACTAGTCTTGACTTCCCCTGAGTTCGTCACTGCTTCCAAATCACTTGGTGAGCCTAGTAGTAAATATCGAGCACAACCTTCTCCATTCATTGAAGTGAAACATGGCACTCCTATTAAGTGCATGTTTAACTCTCTGGATGAGGTTTTATCCTTGTTAGTGATCTTTGTGAAATTACTAACCTTAGCTCCATAAGAGCTTGGTGGAGAGGATCTTACAGGGCCCTCTTCCTTAGCCCTTGTTGTGGGAGGATTGGACACCCCTCCTCTTAACATTCCACCACTACAAGCTCATCCTCCTTCCCCCTACGATGATCTAGAGTGGGAAGCAGATGACCTCTTGGTTGATCAGTGTTAGGAGGAGGCCTCTTCTTTATTTGTAGATTAGATGTGTGTGTGTGTGTGTTGTGATGTGTTCCCCCATGATTGTGCTATGTGTGCCTAGATGACCCTTGTCACCCCTATTGGTGCTTGGATACGGGCATGGTTTTTGTGTCATAAGCCTTCCTCTATTTGTATAATCATTCTTCCATGTTTGTGACTTGATTTTTGATAAATTGGGGATGATGCAAAGCGTTGGGGGCATTTAGGCTTCCCTTTCATGTTGAGCCAATTTTTTATTTTTACTTTGTCTTCTTGTGCATTCCTCACATGGTCTAATATAGTAGGGGGTTGATGACATTTTATTTTATATACTATTACTATACTTATATATATTTATGAGCAGTTTTGACCTAGAAATATTAGGCTACCCCTGTGCCTTGTGTTTATGTTCTTTTCTCTTTTGCTTGTCCTTTATCTTTCTCTCTTCTTTGTTTGAGTTATTCCTTTCATGTGTGAGAATGCCACTTCTACAACACTTTTATTTTCAAAAAATTCATTTGTTTCCCACGAATTTTTTCTTGAGAATCTTCACAAATTTTTTTCAAGAATCGCATTCTTGACTTGAAACCCTAATGAAACATGTTTCCTTCATCATGGGTTCGTAAAGAAAGAACTTGAGAACCTTCCTCCAAAGTGGGAACAAATTTTACCTTCCCCTCACATGGGGGCACATTCTTCCTTTCGAATTCCTTGATGAAGTGAACATCCTTCAAAAGGATTCTTTGATGATGAATCGATTCGAGAAAGAAACATCTCTTCCGCACTTTTGAATAGTGCATCCCTTTAGTGGACCCCTTCTTTATGTTGGGTTCTTGAGGGATCCCTTTGAAAATTTTCCAACTTGTTGGTAGTCCGCAAGACTTTCCGCTTACTTTCCTGCATGGCCGCTTTCTGACATGTTCTATCTATGGGTAAACATGTCACTTTACGGGTGTGCTTGTGAAGCTACTTTCTAACTTTGTGGAGTCCCCTTTCCTTGGGTTTCCTCCATGCGAGAGATCTTGAGGGATACCTACCTATAGGTCTACGAGCCTATAGGATGGTTCTTCTGAGCTTCCTCCATGCAAGAGACCTTGGGGGTTGCTCCCCTATAGGTCTGTGGGTCTATAGGGCACTTTCTTTGGGTTTCCTCCTTGTGAGAGATCTTTGGGGATACCTCCCTACAAGTCTGTAGGTTTGTAGGGCACTTTTTCTAGGTTTCCTTCATGTGAGAGATCTTGAAGGAAACCTTCCTTCTAGGTTTGCGAGTTTTTAGGGCACTTTCCTAGCTTCCTCCATGTGAGAGATCTTGGGGGATGCTTCCTTGCAGGTCTACGGATCTGTGAGGTGCTTTTCTAGGTATCCTTCATGTGAGAGATCTTGGAGGAAACCTTCCTTGAAGGTTTTTGGGCTTGTGAGGCACTTTCTTCTTGAGGCTTCCTTCATGTGAGATCTTGGGGGTTATCTCCTTGTAGGTCCACGAGCCTATAAGATGCTTTCATTATCTAGCTTCATAGTTCTGCGAGGCTATGAAGTCCTTTACTTTTCATATGTTCTCGAGTTCGCCATATCATGGTCTGCTTCCTCAATGGTTCAAGTATACATTTCTAACTCTACTACTTATTTGATCTCATTTACCGAAGCAGTCATCAATATTCATGCTCGCTAAAGTGGGGGAAAAATGTATAGGTGAATTTTCACCCCTTACACAAATTCCCCCTTCACGTTCCCTCACCTTAGAAAACCAAATTTGAAGGAGAAAATTCACATTAGCTCACTGCATTCATTCCACTTGGCATTTTTTATGTGGCATGCTTATGTCCCTGATGGATTCCTACGTTTGAAGCTAGTAGAGGCATTACACTTCCCATTGGGGTTGATTTGTAATGCCCCTCTTCGACCAACTGACCCAGAATATGGCCATTTTCTCATCCTCCCTTCAAATTCACTCTTCCTTCATGCATTTCATCTTCTCCACAAGCTCAAGTAACCTTCTAAGCATTCACTTCTTGCACTCTCAACTCTCAAGCAACACTTTGCACTCCATAGTAGCAACACTCCATCAAATTTGTAGAGAAAGTGTGCAACAACACCATTGCAACAAGGGCTTGAGTCCTCTCATTTTCTCCTCCATTAGCTAGTGAGCTCTTGGTGGAGGTGGTAATATTTTCACTCCTCTCTTCTACGATTTGGTTGGGTAGCATAATACTATTTTGTAGTGTTATTATGTTCTTTACTTTCATTCTTCCTTTATCATACTTTTCTCCATTATCGCTATCTTGGTTGTTCATGGAGGTGGAAACACCAAAATGGGGGTTTGACTAAGGTAGGCCCCTATACAGCCCCCCCCCCCAAACAATTATCCTCCTTCTTATGTGTAGGTGGAAGTGTACTTGGAGCTAGTTAGCGAACAGGCTCTTTTGTGAGATCATTCTTGTCACCCTAGCTTTAATCTACTTGCTTTATCATGTTCATTTATATATCTCGTACTTCATAGTTTTATTTTTTCTCCTAAAAACCATTTGCTAGGCCGTCAATCTATTTTCTGGCGGTTCACATTGTCTTTTTGGTCCTCTAGTCGTACAGACGCCAGTGTGCTGCACTTTCATCCTCGGGCAGAGAGCTACTTGAGGCACAATGTGGGACTTGAAAACTAGCTTGCCTAACCCCATCTTGAATTTTAGGTCTACAAACTGGTTGAAGGAACTTATAGTCCCCATCATTCTCGTCCCCCATTTTGAAAACACCCCTTTTAAGCTGAGGTGAGTTAGGGCATCCTTCTGCTCTTGGCTCTTTGTGAGCTAAGGCCTTGAACATGGTTGGTCCCCCTCTCTTAGAGACATAAACTCTAGATCTAAAAATATATTTTTTATCACATAGACAAAAACATAAACTGGTGGAATAAATCTAGATATGAAATATGTAGATATCTATGTACCTGTCATCAAAATTTGAAGCAAAGTTTTCTATTCAAGGGCATGGGGAACCCTTGATTGAGATGTAATATTATGTATCTATAACTTTTGGGTTATAAGGTATAGATATGCACTATGTTTCCTATGACTATCTACTGACGAAACCTCCATATTTGATTTTCACACATGAAAAGAGGGGGAAAGGTTGTGTTGTATAGGGACTTGCCTAAGTCAAATCCTATTTTTGTATTTCTACATCCACATACAACAAATGATGATGATCAAGAGAGAATGCCCTAGGTTGGGTAGAGGGAAAAACAATAATTGACTGAAACGATAAATGCTAATTGACAAGATTACCTTTGGTATGGAATTCTTACTGAAGTGGTGTCACACCACAAGTTGACACAAATGTTTATTGATGAATTCCTTGATTGTTTGATTGACCTATAAGAGGTTAGTCCATAAAACATAATAGCTTTCTATAGATGGCATGTAGATGATAACTCAATACTTCTCCTTAATAATTGCATGGTAGATCATAATTGTGCATAGCTCATCCTTGCTTCTTCTTTTCTAATGTTCAAATGAGAATAAAACTTGTTTATATATTCATCTTGAATAGTATTTTCAAATATAGGCTGACCTGGGATCCTTTTAAACCACAAAAGACTGACACCAAAATTCAAATTCAAATTAGGACCTCATTAAAGTCAAGGATGTCCCACACCCTTGATTGGGTGTTTTTTGGTCAAATTTATTGAGATGTCAGGTATTTAAATATACTTTATTATTTTGGCCCCAAAACAAATAAATTATTATTATAATTAATGTTGTAGGAAAAATAGGGTATCAATGTAGTGTGAAATTGTTAGGGGTGACAATTTATGACACAAAAAAAAATTCTTAGAAAACATTTCAGAACATCTAGTCTTCCATATATACTTTAAAATAACTTTTCTAATAGAATTAACAATAACATTGTTATGTAAACCCAAACCAAAAATAACTTCTTTCTAGTTTAGCTCATGATGGAAAATAATAAGAAATTTTTTAAACACATATATTGCTTCTTAACTAATTTGTAGTCCCAACATATATTCTTCCTATTCTCTACATACAAGTAATAACGAAAATTAACTCACTGAACGATAATATATTTGAATCTATCCCCGAAAGGTAGCCTGCAATGTAGAATTTTCTAAGCCAATACTTGAGTATAAAAGGAAACTTTTGATTTCCATATTTAGGAACTCATTTTAATCCAAAATTTAGAGTCAAATTTGCATTTCCACTTTTGATGAAGATGAGGAGTAAGAGGCCAACAAGGAAAGAATTGAAAATAAGCCTTCTTTAGAGGAAAATAATTGAAGGGGATGGATGGCAGTCATCTCCAATCCTTGAAAAAATTGCATTCCTTGAGAGTGCAAAGTTTCATAGAAATATCTAAGGGAACTAAGGATTACACGAATGTCAAAAACTATTTAAATTTATCGCTCGATTGATAATGCTCTTTGATTTTCTTCCAAGAGGTCCAATCAAACCATTAAAATCTTGAATAACTTTGAATTGATGAACTCATTTTTCAAACAAATAGTAAGCATGTCCTAGAAAGCTAATATCTAGTGGTTGATTATGATAATTGATAAGTCTATTACACCAAATTGAACCTAAGGTAGATCTAAAGCCATGTTGCAAGGAAGAATAATTCCACTTTAAAAATTAACAAATTTGTTTCCAAGATTTCCAAATAGATTGTAGAGGAAAAAAAGCTTTGATTTTAAAGAAGGGAAACATCAATATTTTATCTAACCAATTAACATCTTTCTACTTCTTGACTGAAGCTTCCATGATTTGAGTTGGAGAAAAAATTTCCAAGTTTCATCTCCATTAGCAACCCTAAAAATCCATTTTGCAGCAAGATGAAGCCCTTGAATTATGGGGTATATGAGCCCAGGGCCTCATTTAGATATTGGTTGAATGCAATGAGATTAAGAAGAGGTGATGAAACCAACATTACCATCCCACTTAAACTAAATAAATTTTCAAATTATTATTTTTAATTATTTATATCCTTTCTTGGAAGGCATCCAACATGATGAATAGTGCACACGAGAAGCAATGAAATTTTTGTTAGCAACTTTAATCTTGCTCTCTAAGGATAAAAAATTTCCCTAGTTGAACAAATTATTTTTTAATCTATTCAAGAACCATCCTCATATTTTAGAAAGGGAGACCTCTAAACCAAAGGGAATGTCCAAATATCTTGTTATCTCCCCATGTTTAATAAGTCTCCACTATGTAGGGATTCGTTGATGAATAAACCAATTCTGATACATCAAAGTTTTAGTCTTGTTATGAGCTAATTGAGAACCAAGAACAACATAGTACAAATTTAGGATGTTAAAAGTGTTGTTTAATTCCTCTTTAGATTTTTGCAAGAACAACATACTATCATCAACAAAGTGAGAATAAATAACTACCTTATCCTAAGGAATGGATAGACGTTTAATAAGTCTCATTTGATTATATTTTTGAAGAATGTATCCCAAAGCATCAACTATAAGCATAAATAAGAAAGGAGATAAATGACATCCTTGTATCATAAATGTTGTCGCTCAAAGGAGCTTGATATAGATTTTTAATAGCAAGATGAAAATTTGTGTCTTTGAATAAAATTTGAACATGATTTAGGATCTTTGGTCCAAAACCAACCACTATAGTATTTTAAGAATGAAGCTTCATTGGATTCTATTATAGGCTTTATTAAAATCTAGCTTTACTACTAAAACATTTTGGCATTATTGTTGCGCCCATTCTAGAGTTGTCCATAGTCTCCCAAGCCAACATAAGATTCTCAAGTATAAATTTTCCTCTTATGAATCTAGTTTTCTTACCTCTCACTACACCTTGCACAATTGGTTTAATTCTGATAGCTAAGACCTTAGAAATTATTTTATATGAAGTATTTACCACTGGTAATTGGCCACCAACCAACAATAGTCTCCGCATTTTTTCCTTTAGGAATAAGTTTGATTAAGCCTTTATTGATACTTGGAACTAACAAAACATTTTAGAGGGCTTCCAAGTATAGCATATAAAAATCATCTTTGATATGATGCCACGTGATTTGATAAAATTCAGCCAAAAACCATTAGAACCAAGGCTTTTATTAGTTTCATAGAGAAAAGAGCACATTCAAGTTCTTACATAGAGAGGACTAAATCCAAAAATTGGCTATAACCTAGATCGATCTTGTTAGGGATATATTTTTTTATACTTTCTTCCAAGGTTTCTTATATATCATGCCGATTATTATTTTTAAATAAATTTTCATAAAAATTCCAGAATAATCTAGCAATTTCAACAAGGTTAGTGTGTGATCCACTTTCATCTAAAATAGCACCATATTATTATCTTTATACTTGAGATAATTGAATAAAAATTTGGATCCTTCATTCTCATCCTTTATCCAATGAATTCTAGCTATGATTTTGGCACCTTGTGCCTTGTAATTGCCCAATTTTTGTAGTTGCATTTCAATAACATCAATAGAATTTTGAATCTTTTCATTATGAGGGTCAACATTTAGTTGTTTCCTCTAGCATGTTCCAATTTTCCTTAAACATATTTTTCTCTATACTTAGATCCAGAAGCCATTCTCTTGCCAAAGAACCAAAAAAATCAATGCATTGTATTAGAGCAGAACACCACCACCCAATCCACAACTCACCCTCTTGAGGTTTTGGAATAAAATTTCAAATTCCCACTAAAGAAAAATAAATTCAATATGTTTTAAATGGGAGCTATTAAATGCTTATAAGAAAGCTAAGTAGAAGGAGCGACATTATGAGTAAGAGAGATACAACAAATGATAAGAAAATGATCAGATAGGGTAGTTGAATAATCAAATTGCACACAAGAACCATAAGTAGAATTCTCTAGTTTAAGGTTGTGAGATACATAAAATCAATCCAATCTACTCAACTTCCTAACATTTCTAGTTCTACATTTGGACCATGTAGACTAGTTATTTGCATGGTTGGTGATTTATTATGAATAGGGTCAATCACTTCAACAATGTTTTGACAATAGACCCATGTTTTAAACTCGTCATGACTGAGTTTGAAATAATTAAACCAGTTGTGATCTTCATGATATCCTACCATGTTGAAGTCCCCTCCAAATACCCAATCAACATTAGGAAGACTTTTAGACATCCAATCCCAAGGAATAGATATGTCTTTAAGATTATTAGGAGCATATATGGAGCACAAACCAATAGGTTGTCCAATGATAAAGGAAAGGGCCCAAACACAATTATGTGGCACATCCTCTCCTTTATCAATGGCATGTTTAGAAATTCAAAGAGACAATCAAAGAAGAACTCCACCACTATCGTCATTATGAGAAGAATGAACACTACTTCTTTCCAAAAATTAAAAAGAGTCACATCTAGGTGTTCATTACTTAATTTGACTTCTTGAAAAACTAAGACATTTGGTTTCAATTTGAATATGTTCTCTTGAAATTTAGCTTTCTTTGAGGGTGGGAGAGCCTTCTCACATTCCAATAGAAAATCTTGAATTCAGGGTGAATCAGGATAAGTTATTATCATCTTTTTGTGACAAGACTCCAAAACAGTTAGAAAGGAAGACAACTTGTTCATCACTCAACCTTGACCTTTTTGTAGAATTAAGAGAGGAAAGAACCCAACTCACATATTTAAATTAATTATTAGTTTAATAAATTAAAAAGTAATTTATACAAAAAGTAAGATGAATGGTAGTTGCATAACTAATACAAAAAAAATACTAATAGATTATTTTTTAAGCGAAGAAAGGGTCATGGAATTTATAAATAAGTTCAAAACAATGATATAATTAGAAAGCTGTATGATTGGAATCTTGGGAAATACATTTTTAATCATGAGTTTATAATAGTAGTAACGATGCAATTCACTTCATAAATACGGAATTTTTTTAATAATTTCCTAACTATTTAAAAGTTTAAAAACCAATTTCCCTAATAATTGGATCGAGCTTAATTTTGTCGTAAGGAGATTTTTTAATTTTTTTTTCCGTTATATTATGAGTACTTTTTTTTCTTTTTATGGGCTAGAGAGGAATTGGTCATAAGGCTTCTATTTATTAAAGTAGTTGTAGCTTTGGAATACATGATATTATAGTTTTTTTAATTAATTAAAAATAATTGAATTTGCTATAAAATAATGATTTGAGATTTGATTAAAATTTTATATTATTCTGTATTAATTTATAAGATATCATAACTGACTTTTTAATGAATATATTATTTATATTAATTTTAATTTTTTGTGAATTAGTATTTATTATAATTTGTATGATTATGTAAAGTGATGAGAACATTATTTATCACATCAAAATAATTAAATTGAGGAGTCTATATAACTAAAATATTACATTCAGGTGTAGGTGGTTATTAGAAATAATGTTTAATTTACCATATCCTCGAATAACACAATAATTACTATTCTATTTTTAAAGAGATTAGAAGTTTAAACTAATAAAAAAATTAATTATTAAGAAAAAAAGAACAAATTTGTAAGTTGTAGAAGTTCTTTATATCACATAAAGAAACATTAAAGAGCTAACATTTTGTTTTATTATAAGTATCAATATTATTGTACTCAATTATATGAGTTGTCTACTAAACTATATACGAACAATTTAAAGACCAAAAACAAATGAGTCAATTACTTGAATTATCATTTATAATCATTTTAAACATATTGTAATAGTAACAACTAATAGATATGTGGCCCTGTATGGGGGCTATGGCGTCAACCTGTTAGGGGCTTGTCTCACCTCAGCTCGCCCCAGGTACCCAAGTTATGGGTTGTTGGGTCATTGAGTTGAGTCTCGGGGACACCCTTGTCGCATAAACCACTCCAAAAATACCTTACATATATTTGCTTTACTCATTAAGTTGTAGAATTTATAATATGATATAAGTACTTTGAAAATTTATTTTCTTTATTAAGATTTATAATTGCAACTTTTTTACTAAAAGCTAGATTTAAATAATTCAATTTAATTTAGAATTATGATTTATTATTTGATAATATTTAGAAAATTATAAATTATTAAAAATTAAAATATTTTTAAATTTTTATAATGTATAAACATAATAATTGATACATACGTTTGATGACATAATTTCAATCCCAAACGTGCACCAAACATATATATTTAACAACATCGAAGAAAGTTGACCGGTTGTTGTGGTCAAACGAAGCAAATTAACATATTTTTATTAAAAAAAGGGCACATTTTTTTAAGCGAACAAAGGGCCATAATGATATAATTATAAAGATGTACAATTGTAATGTTGGGTAAATATTTTTTAATCACAAGTTTATATATTTATTAAATATTTTTCATTTCCTCTTGACACAAAATTGGTGTTAGTCATGATGTACTTATATAATTAATATTTAGCAAATATTATATTTTTTAATTAAAATAATTATTTTTTAGATTATTAATATTTATTTTTGTCAATATTAATATATAAATTTGTGAATTAAATTTTAATTATGTTAAGAGTTATTTTATAAAGATATAAGATACATAATTTAAAAGTCAAAATATAATTATAAAATATATAATTTTTTTTTTTTTTTTAATTATGTATGTGTGTATGGGCATACCGCAAATTCATCACTAACAATTCACCATAGAAAATTCACCATCGCAGCAATTCACCATGGAAAATTCCCTGCCACGAAAAATTCACCGTCAAGTAAAATTCACCACTAGCAATTCACCCAGAAAATTAACCACATTAATATTTTTAATAAAATCAAAGTTTTCAAAATATATATTTAAAAATATTAATGCTTGTATGTAGTAAATAAAATAATTGTAAAGTAAAATAAAATGATTTTTAAGAAAATATTATATTTTCTACACATGTTTTCAAATAGATACATTGAAGATATTTATAATAATAAAATAATTTATGTGAATATTATTGGTTAAATAGTTTGGGTTTCTATTATTTTTTTTATAATATTTAATATTGAAGGATAAGGTCACACATCAAATATTATTTTATTTTTAAACATTGATCTTTATAATAATTAGTTATGAATATGTGAAGCCATGTGCACAAGAACTTTTATCACAAGTTTATATGACAAGTGTGTAGAATATTAATGGTTAACTTTTTCTATATTTAAAAACTAATATAAGATTTTTTTGTCAAATATTGCCAATATCTTTTATCAATTTTAAATACATTATAAATACTATGCACTAAGAACTATCATCTATAATAATCTTTACAAGACATGACAAGTGTTAAAGTATTTATTATTAGTTATTTTCTTCTATTTTAAAAAAATGATATAACATTCATACTAAATGTTTTTGATATAACATTCATACTAAATTTTACATTACCATAATTAATTATTTATATATAATATAAATATTATACTTATAGCAAAATTGAATGCCCACTAGTATATGCTTGGACCCTTTGTACCAAGCTTTCTGGGGAGGCCTTGTATTGCTTTTGAGGTGTTCTAATTGAATAGTTTGGGTGCTTATTAATTGATTTTTTTTTTATCACTATATGTGATGTTTTGGATTACCATTAATGTACATTATTGATAGGTTTTTATATTGATATCTATTGTAGAAATATGTATGATGGGATACATATGTTGTGATGCTATATGCTTGGATTCATGTATGTAGATTTGTATAAATTAAACCATTTTAGTGTTTCAATATCACTATTTTCACTCTATTAATTTTACATGATCTATCACTTTGGGTGTTTATATTATGCTTTGACTATCTTGTATATAGTAGGTACATCTCATGTTTTATTAAGTGTGTAGGCACATGTTTTGTCCCAATGGTGGTTATTTGGAGATGGTTTTTTCTAGTAAAATATGTTTTATATATCTCCCCATCTCACTCATTTGAATTGGGAGATGTACCTTGTGATATTTATGAAACCAAAATTTAAATTAAAGTTAATTATGGATCCATTTTTATGAATAAACCAATTATGTATGTTTTCATTACATGTATTTATTTTGTTTCTTGATTTTATTTTTCATTTATTTAATCTCTGCATTTACTTATCATTGAAAGATAAAACATTACTTATAAGTTTCAAACTAATGGTAAAAAGGTAGGTTTTGAAAGGGCCTTAACCCCTTTACAAAGTTGTCAACAACCAATAACTAGTAAATGGTGTAACTATAACAAAGATACCAAGAGAAAACCAAAAAAGGTAAATAAATCCATAGCTAGATCTAGAAAGTTGCACACCCGTAACTTGGATGTGGAAAAAAAATAAGAAGAATTTTCTTCCTTATTTGAAGTACCATCCAAGAAAATTCATCATACAAATCCATAGAGTTAGGAGAGGAGGGAGAAAAAGTCCTCTCTCAAGTCCAAATTAGGACTTATGTAAGAGGATAGTAGAACCCACCTAGGGAATTATGGAAGTCACAACACCAACTAGAGGATGCACATTGACGCTTCTCATCAAAATAGGTGAAGAAGTCATAATAGAAGCTTCATGCAACAAAAGTGGAGGATGGACCACTACCTCATCAACAAACCCTAGCTACATATGTTATAAGATATTCATATTTAAAGCATTCTTCCACCAAGAGGGACATATTGCATTATCATAAAAAATTAAATAGTTGATTACTATCATAAAATTGCTCATTGCATTTAAATATTGTGATATTTTAAAGTGAGTTAAACATTTAAAAAGATTATTTGAGATTATGTCTTGATAAAATTAATAAAATTAAATATTCTAAATCATTTGAGAAAAATAATTTATTTTTAATTAAATTTAATTAGAATGTTAGTGATTTTCTAGGGTATATATATTATTTAAAATAACCTTTGATTAAAATGCATATTTATTAAAAAAATGAAAATGGACAAAGGTAATTAGGGATAAAATGAAAAAGGAAAGAAATTTTAAGCACCTTTTTCTATTGCTCTTGAAAAATCTCTCTCCCTCTATTGAAAATAATTCTTTGCATTTTGAAAGGAAGTTTTTTTTGGAATTACTTTGACTTGTATTATCTTTGGATTGAAATTTATTTGAAGCTAGAAATGTTTTCTTGTTGCATTCTTTAATAATTTTTGGAGAGGTAATTTTTTTGGTTCAATGATCAATCTTTTAAAATATAATTTATAAATTTTATATATTCACCATAGGTCGATGCATATGGTTTCTTCATTAATAGGAGTGTTTGGAGTATCATGTATGTGATTCTTGAAGTAGGTAAAATTTATTTTTGCACCTTTAAAAATTATTTTGAAAATTAAAAAATAGAGCCAAGGTTATATATGTTATAATTCTTGTGATTTGTATTACTTTTTGTGCATTTTTTATATCAAAGGGTGTATCTAAATTTTTCAAATATTTATATTTTGGACAATAAATTTTGGAGGTTTTGGGGGATGTTATTAATGGTGAATTTAATAATTTGTATGGTTTTGAATCTATAGTGTAGGAAAATGTACTTCTTTACATTTTCACACTTTTTTTTGGATCCCCTCAATTAAATTGGACTTAATTATCCTTAATAAGCCTTACTTTACATCTACAAGCCTAATAAATTGCATTTTTCGAAGGGGAAAACCAACAACAATTAATTCCAACACATAACACTTTACCTTGAGCAATGTGTGTTCTAGGAATAGGGACCTATGACCCATTCACCCATGGGCAAATGGATCCTCCCTAGGCCTTTGAACCTAAATTTAAAAAATGTTTTTGGTGGTATTTTATTTTCCTCAAATTCAAATTTTAATGTCATCTTGTAATGTTTAATTTTTGGGAAATTAAGGATACATACCTATAAATACAAGGTTATTTCATCAAATTCAAATCCCAAGACACCTAAAATTCAAGTGAGCAAAAGGATTTAAGCAAAGATTATGATCAAGGGCATTCAAGAGCAGATTTATCAGTGATTTATTGCAGTAATCAAGATCTCAAGCATCATGTTAAAGTCTTTTGCAATCATGCATGTTTTTGGAACTAACATTGTGATGTAGGTTTCAAAGATCAAGTCATATTTCAAGCATCAAGATCTAGATCCATTGAAGCCATTTCATGCAAGATCAAGATCAACATTTCAACATTCCAAAGGTTTATTCAAGGGTTTGGTGAGTTGCAACATAGCATTTTTCACTCATCATTTATTTCATATTTCATTATTTTAATTCAAGGTTTAATTACCCAAATGTGGTTTGACCAAGGAAAATCCCCATCCACCAAAAATACACATTTTTCTCTCCTGTGTTTGTGTTGCATGTAGTGCCCCTTCATTCTCACTTTGGATGTGTAGGTAGTCTGGCTAAGGAACCTGAAGATGAAGGAAAAATAATAGGGATATTTAGGGTATGTGTTAATTATGTTAGACAGTTGATGTTGTACATTATGAACTTATGGACTATGTGTGTGTTCATACATGTTTGTTACTAGGATGCAAGCTATGGGAATATTTGTGCTATGGAAGTGCTTTGGTTATCTTTAGGATTTTCACATGATTATAACATATTATTATCATGATGATATGATATTATGAATTTGATTATGATTATATTTATTATCATGAAGAGGTATTGGCACGTGTTCAAGTGTTGTGGTTGTAGATGAAACATGAGCTTTTGTTAGTACTTTTGTGAGTATGATGCATATTGTTATGCTATTATTATTATGTAGAGATTTATTTGGACAATTAAGTGATGTAGTAGTATGTTGTTAGGATAGGTGGAAAGGGTGGCATCGTACCATTGTACATATGGGGTACATATAGGAATGAGATATGATTGCTAGAGCTCCTTTCCTAGTGCTTCGACTATTATGAATATGTGCTCTAACTTGTATGATTGAGCGAACAGGTACTAGGCTATGTCTCCACCTAAATTAGTAGGTCTAAGCGTGCATCTAATCCCAATGTTGGTTGAGGAGATAACATCTAGGCCTAAGTTATACCCTAACCTTGTTTGTTGTCCCCAATTATGGAAAATTGATTCAGTGTGTGACCACCTTTTTGGGTTGTCATGGAAAAATGCCCGATCTCCTATACCCTATGGTTGGGGTGTTGCACTTGTGTGAATGTTTTTGTTGGGTTATGTGATTGTGTGACTCCAATGTCTAGGTTTGAGTATGGATTCAGTTCAAATGGTGCTAAGTCCTTTGGTAAGTCAGGTTAGTCACTATTGTGATCATTCTCATTATTTATGTTTTGATGTGAATGTCTCCTTTCAATAAGAAGTTATTTTGTAGTTTATGCTTAGTCTATGATTGTGACCTATTTAAGTGAAGTTAGCTTCTAGGTCAGATATGTTGATGGTAACTATAATTGTCATGTGTGTGTTAAAGCATGATTTAATGTTATTATATATATGTATATATATTGCTATGGTTATTCTTTGGTGTGAGTGAATATTGGTTATTAATATTATTATGATTATATGTGTGAAGGAGGTGATTTAATATTGTCATGAGTTTGCACTAATAAGGTATTATGTTAATGTGCATAAACTATTATGTGTTATAATGTCACTATGTATGTTATTATTATTGGTGTGAGGGGATATCAAATTATTATTATTATTATTATTATTTATATAAGGCTATTATTTACTATTGCTAAGTGTTAATATTAATTAGTTGTTATGTTAGTATGTGCATATTATTATTGTTCATCATTGTTGCTTGCTATGTTTATTATCATTATGTTATTGTTTATTGATTTTGGAAAAAAGACCATTTGATTATTTAATTGTGGTTTATTGAATAATGTTTATTTTATTGAGAAATGGAATTAAAAATTAATTAGTGTTTATTTGATTGAAAATGAATTTGGAATTGAAATTTATTTATTAATTAATTATTTTTGAAACTCTTCTTGGAGTGAAGTCTCATTTCGGTTTCCTTTTTAGTTGGGAGTTTGTCAAAAAGGAATTTTCTTTTTGTGTGGATTGGGGGTGAGAAATTATGCTTTTTTGGGGGGTTTGAGAATAGAGAGAAAATGGAGAGATTTTACAGGGTTTTGAAGTAATCTTTCAAAGGTTTTTGGGAAATTTTGAGTGGTTTTGAATTGAAATTTGGACGAGAGTGATTTCAATTTCAATTATGGTTTGAGGGGAATGGATTTGCTACTAGATTGTGTATAATTCTAATTTTTGATTGTGCTTTGGATTAGAGATTTGGGTTTGGAAAGCTTCTTCAATTTTTAGCTTCTTGCATTCAAATCTTTCATGTTTTGAGGTAGGTTTTGTACTTAATTTATAATTTTGTGTTTTAAATTCATAGAGATTTATATGGATGTTATAGAATATGTTATTCGAATGTTTTGAAGTGTTTCTTTCAAGTGATGAAATGCTTCTATATGTTGGGTTTCTCATTTTGATGTTTGACTGTAATCGGGTATGATGAAAAGAGGGTTTTTAAGGGAGTTGTTTGTTTGTTTCACATTTTGTGAATTTTTGAGTCATTTTTGGTCAATTCTGCTCACGTATCTAAGTATTCAAGGATCAAATATAAAATGGTTTTTTGATGGATTTAGATTTCGGGTTGATTTGACTATTTTATGGCTAGCAGACTTGATTGTTATCATTGAAATGGTTTCTAAGGGAGCCGTTTGTTTTTTTTCCATTTTGTGAATTATTGAGTCATTTTTGGTCAATCCTTCCCACACTACTAAGTAGTCGAGAGTCAACTATGAAATGGGTTTTTGACAAATTTGGATTTTGAGTTGATTTGCCTATTTTATGGCTGGCAGACTTGACTACTGTCAAGAGGGATTTAGCTTAGTTCTAAAGGTTGTATAGAAGGATATATCCCTATCCTTTGATCTATATTGTGTTGTACAATTTGTGCTTGAATTTTTTTACTATCTGTATGTTGAAAATCCCTTCCTATTTGTGAAATCTTGTGTTGAGGCTTAAGTACTATGTAAGGATCAATTGTACCAAGGTTATGCATTACTGGTCTTGATTATGAACTGCTGAGAAAGAGAAACTAAAGTTGGATATCATGTCATAAGATTGTACAAATTATGTAATGTGATTCATTGTATGTGTTGTGGTATAATGATCAACTTTTGGGTTTCCTATCCATTTGTGTTATGTGTTGGGCTTTTGGAAGTATCTAAAAGTCTTTGTGATTTTTGGCATGATGTTTGAGGTCTTTTGTGTTTATCCACTGGGTCCCTTAGCGGGGCGTTACATTGTAGATCTTAGGTTGAAGAAGGATTGAATATCTCTTGAAGAGAAAAATTGGAAAAGTTGTCAAAGTTGTTGCCAATTCATAAAATCTCACCTACAGATCTAATTTCTAACTTTTTGACAATGAAACTTATATCAAACAGAAGCTATAGATTGGAATTAGAGGCTCCCAAAATTTGTTTGAAAAATCTACACAAATACCCATTTTCCTATAGGCAAATTAGTCCTAATTAGCATCCTAAAACCGCATTTTGGTGATAGGTACATATCACTATTCTCTTTCCAGATCCATTGGAACTTTGATGTTTCTATCTGTATTATGCTTTAAATTGATGTTTCATGTTTGAATGGGCATAATTGAGTTGATTTAATATTTTTAGTTTTTATCCCAAAATTGTTGTTTAGGCTAATACCCTCATCCTCAATCATAAGGAAATCAATAGATTCCCTCATTGAGTTGACTTACCTAAGGTTTGTAAGTGTGTGGATCTCATTTCCTAATGAAATATAGGAAAATAGGTCCATATTTGATGAACCCCTTATAACCCCACACTTTTAACCACCCTTATTTTCATTATTTCATTTTGGTGAACTTGACGTGATTACACTATAAACTTTATAAATTAGAGTCCATCCAAACCCTAGATCTAGGATTTGCATTACTTTTCTTTGCATTGCATTGATTTGCATCTCATTTAGGATTTTTAACTTGCATTAGTTTGCATCTCATTTAGGGTTTTAGGTTTTCATTTTGCATTCTTAAAAATCTTAAAAATTCAAAATTTTCATTAATTTTACATAGTGCTTACATAGCATTGCATGATCAGTCACTTAAATAATAAAATGGAATCAAAATTACATCTCAAATTAGGTCTTTTTGCTTGCAATTTAGCATCATTTCACACTTACATTTAGATCTGATTTACTAGAAATCTAAAATTGTAACTACCTATTTGTAACCCAAATATGAAAACATAAACATTAACTCAAAAATCTATAATTTAATTTTTCAAAACCCTGACAGAAGACCCATTCGCCCATGGGTGAATGAATCTCTAATCAGACCTATTTTTGAATTTTTGAGCACTAAAAACCCTCTATTTGCATTTTTTGTTTCTACATTCAACTTTTTTATTTCAGTTTCTAGAATTTCTATTTTCTGCAATCATTTACAATAAGGTTAATTAATCAATTCAAGTACATTTCAAACATAAATTGCAATTATAAGACACCCTTTTTCAAGTTTTTGCATAGCATAATAAGAAAACTATGTTGTTTAAAATCTAAAAATTTGGTCTCTTTCATTCTTGCATCATGGAAATGTGTATGGGAAATTTATGAAAGTCCTTAATGTCTTTGGTTATTGTCTCAAGTTGTGTGTTTGGTAATGATCCTAATGCACTATCTAACCTAATCATGCTCAATCAAC
>VDFB02000017.1:457432417-457444522 GCA_007258455.2 Sequoia sempervirens
GAGAGAGTGGGATAGGGTGGGAGTGGGTTGGAGAAGGTGGGAGAGTGTGGGAGAGAGGGTGGGAGAGTGTGGGAGAGAGTCAGAGAGTGTGGGAGAGGGTGGGTTCAGGTCTCTCTCTTTCTCACTCACTCCCTCTATCTCTCTCCCACTCCCTTCCTCTCTCTCTCAACCCTCTCCCTCCTACTGCCTCTCCCTCTCTTAGGTCTCTCTCTCTCTCAGTCACTCCCTCTTTCTCTCTCCCCTCTACCCTTAATTGTAAACCTTAAACTCTTAACCCTTAAACCCTAAACCCTTAAATCCTCTACCCTCTACCCTTGGCCCTTCCCCCCTCTATCTCTCTCCCACTCCCTTCCTCTCTCTTTCTAAGGTATCTCTCTCTCACTCACTCCCTTTATCTCTCGAGCCTCTACCCTTAACCTTCTACCCTATAAATCTTAAAAAAAACCAACTTTATTATAACACAAGCACGCTATGAATAAGTAGAGACATGGCCATTTAGCAAGAAATAACGCGCTCACGTTATAACGTGAGTGCATTGTTTATTGCACTAAAAACGGTAAAAAAACACAATATACCTATGATGTCAGCCCAAATTCTACATATTCTCCTGGTTCTGTGCGTGCTCCGACAAAAAATAGCTTTTTGGTGATTGAGTGAAGTGTGCATGCATGGTTTTTAGATTCCACCACCTTTTTCATGATATTTCCATCACCTTTGCATGAAATAGCAGAGTTTTCACGTTGAAAGACATATAATATGAATTCAAGTTTGAATTACAATGATAACTGATATACAATTGAAGTTTGGAGGGGAACAAGCTTTTGAAAAAGTCAAATTTTTGGGGAGTTTGAGGAAAGAAGAAGCAAAGGCTACATAATTGGGTAGAACTCCTCCATTTGAAACTTTGGTTTTTTAGGTATGTGAAGTGTTTGTACATTTTCTTTCATTCTATTATGGCTTGCTTTCATTTTTGTTGTTTTTCTTATTCCATGTTGACCAAATTGTTTGTTTGTCATGTTACAACCTTAGGTTGTCAATAGACATTTTAAATTACACAATTCTATACACTTTCCTATTACATTTTTAAACCACATCTCTTTGAGGGATTTTGTTAAATTTAACAATTGACTTTCTTTGTGTATGCTTCCAAAGCTTTCATTGAGGTATTTTGTCAAACAGTTATACAAACCAGTTGATTGCCTTGTCTATGCTACCAAATTTTCCATACATGTCTCTAAAAAATTGGAATATACTCCTAATGTAGTAGGGGGAGGCCTACAACATACAAACACACAACTCCAATCTACAAACAAATTTTCAATTTACAATTTCATCAGGACCTCTTCTTTCAACAAATTCACATTTTTCGGGTTGTAGCATATCAAAGTCACTCAATCGGGTATAATTCCCCACACAACCTTCTCACTTCTCAACAGACCCACAAATCCAAAAACAATCTTTACTTAGGTCTCAAAATAAAAGATTTTCCAAGTTTTAGGACCTTGCATGCTCAAATAGGTTTCCAATACAAAACCCCTCAATTTGCTCATAAATATCTAGGTTTTTCTATATTTCACAAATCCAAGGCCTTCCAAGCCTCACCAAATCATCAAACAAGTTTTTCAGGGTCTGCAAAAACAAAATAAACCTTCGCTAGGCCTTTAGCCTCATTAGATCTCAAAAACACCACTTTGGTTTCTCCTTTTCATGCCAAAAACTCACATTCTCAGCCTAAGATAACATCACCAGCCCTATAGACACCTTACCACTATTAAAAGAAACATGAAACTTGAAAACAACATATTACAGGCCTTTCCTCCAAATCACAGGTCACCAGAGTAGGAGGAAATGCTCCATCTTTAAATTAAAGTAAAACTCATACCCTACTGGTCTGTACAGGCTGATCATGAAGAATGGAGTTTTTTGTTCACTGAAACAACCAAAGGAGTGTCAAAATAGATTGAAGTCCAATTTAAGACCTTCCGCCACAGTGATTTATGAATTTCTAATCATGGGAGGCTTGTACTGGGCTATACACAGGAAAAAGAAACTGAAAACACAGAAAAAATACTTGAAACTCCACAGTTTAAGCGCTGAGTAGAGTACCAAATCCTCAAAAGAAATTCATTGAATCCTTTATTCGGGCTTGTATGATGTTTTTATACATTTTCAAATCAGGAGTCCCAACTTCCTTCAACGCCCATAACCACCCTTGAACCACCAAACCTTCATTAAGCCTAAAAGTACTAGTAAATTAGCCATGGTTTGCTTAATAAGCTTCATTATGAATTTTTTTTGTTCTACAGACCTAGGACCATTTAGACACCTTTATTTTACCCATTACAGAGCCTTTCAACATATCCAACAATCACCAATGCTTGTTTTGTACCAAACTGCACAAATTATCAAGTTTTCTACGCTTTTAAGGGCCCAAATTAGCCCACTTTTACAAAGGGACCACCTTCAAAACTTGTCCGAATCTCCTGAAACCTTGGGGCAGCACTTTATATCTATCAAAACTTCAAATTATAGCATTAGATTGCAAAGATTCAATCATTTACCATCCAAACCATAAAACCCTCTCCCTAGGCTTATAAACTATATGTTTTATTGAAAGTAGCACTTGCCAAACACTCCAAAACTTGAAAACTATTGAAACAAGCATAATATACCTTGCTCATGCTCAATCTAACATAAAATAATGCTGCCCAACTCAGAAACTCAATTTCAGTCACCAAAAGCTCAATTTTGTTATGGAAAACTCAACATTTCCTCATTTGGTTTGACACCCAATCCAAGATCATCCTCCATTCAAGTTTATCACGGCCTTTTATAATGTTTCCCTCTTAAAAAAATCTACTTCAACTTTGAAAACTAACATTTGAAAGAGGTGACCGTTGGTCTCCCTCTTTAATAGACTTTTAAAACCCTTCACTATTAGTTAATTTGACTTGACTTAGCACTTTTTGCACAGGTAAAATTATTTGTCATGTCGAAGAAATGAACTGTTAAAAGGAAAAAACTAACAAATGATCAGCTCCAAGCCTTCAGAGATAAAGAGAAAAAATGGATGAGGGAATATCGTGAAAAGCAGAAATTGGGAATGATTGACGAAAACAAGCCAGTTGAAGAGGAACCTAAACCATCAAAAAGAGAAAAGAAATTGGCAACACAAAGGGAACGAATGCGAAAGAGTTGTGCTAGGGGAGATGCAGATACCGTAGTTGGAGACACACCCTCTACCACAAGTAAATATGAAGGGACACCATTAAGCACAAGTGAATATGGAGGGACACCATCTACCACAAGTGAGTATGGTTGGACACCATCCACCACATTTAAAGTTGAGAGTACATCATCAGTCGGATTTGATGAACAAGGTATGTATTCTATTCCACCCTCGGTCAAAGGTACGCAATCTAGCCAACCTCAATTAAATATTGATGAAATTGCTAATGTTGAGATGTATGTACCTAAGAGAACACCACCTAGAATTTTGCATAGAAAGCCAAAGTTTTTGATTAATATTGATGAGGATATTTTGCAGCACATGGAAGGTAAGATTCCAGAACGCACTTGTAGAAGATATGCTGATAAGATTTGGAAAATGTTCTTTGAAAGGCTAAATGAGACCACAAGATGTCAACTATTTGTTCAAATGATGCGGGGTTTAAAGTACAAAAACATCATGAAGACTCAACATCAAATGCATTAAGTGAAAACACTATTGTAAAGAATCTAATGGATGCTTATGAGAGTGTGGGTAAGACCTCACGCCCAAAGGATAGTAATGTCACCCGACATGTCATTACATCGACTTTGGTAAGCTATCAAACAAAGAGATCTCATCTCATTAAAAAGACAAGTGAACAAATGAGAATTATTAGAAAAACTTTATCAAAAGCCGTTCAAAGGCAACAAAGAATTGAGGGCACCGATTCAAATGAATTATGGGAATTCTTGGGAAGACTGCCACATAAAGATAAAAAAGTTGTTGAAGCATTGAGAACACTAATTGAAGATTATTGGAAGAATAATACAAGGCCATCTCTGAATCAAAGGGATGTCGTAAGAAGGAGAATCGGTAGTCGGAACCATGAGCCACATCCAAAGCATTTTTTGGATATGACTCAAACCCAATTTTTTCGTAAATTTCAAAATGCTTATCCTCAAATTAGTAGTTCTCAAAGATTTTTTGAAATGCTTAAACCTTTTTATGTCAAGATAAATCACACACGCACTACTTGTTGCTGTAGACTACATATTGAATTCACTAACCATTATGATGTTTATCATTCTATATGTTTAGATTTGCATACTAACGATGTTTTGTAGGATTGTGGCATAAAAGACCCGCGAAAATCTTCAAGAGAGTTCTTTCAATTTTTTTATGTCAAATAGAGGATGGCCAAATATTCTATAGGAAAACATGCTTGGATGGTTCATGCAAGCGTTGTGGTGGCTTGCAACGAATGCTAGTATGTCAACATATGGAAAGCATAGATGAGGTGGGACATAAACTAGTAGATTTCAGGAAGTATAAAATAGTGGCATATGCTACAAAAGATGGGTCTCAAGAAAAAAGGTGTGATTTGGTTATTGAGAAGATTCTAGTGTATCAGTTTATGTCCATGTTTCGTGAAAATCTAGAGTATGAGTATGCAAGGCATACTCATAGAGCCTGATGGCTGGACACACAATTCAAGCTATGCAAAGACACCTTTCTAGTTGGAAGCATAGTATCAGTGGTTGAATTTGTAGAGAACTACACTCTACAGCCATAGTGTGAGGTGTAGTCACAATATTAACACTCCACACAAGTTTCGATATTTGTGCACATAGCATTCATTCATGCAGCTGATAGTACAGAGGACCAAAGGAAGGTATTGAGGGAGTATCAATTTTATATTAGTGATGATCACAAACATTCTCCAGAGTTCATGCAAGGTTGCTTCTAGATGTTCTATAGTGATTTGGCTCAAAGGGGCATAGCATATGGCCGACATATAATATGGTTAGATAACTATGCAACACAGTTAAAGAATGCGCACATGTTCTACTGGTTGTGCAGGATGCATCTCACTACAGGTGTTCAACATATGTGGAACTTTTGTGAGGCTGGGCATGGAAAGGGGGAGCATGATGGTGCAGAAGCATGCGTAAAAAGAGCATTAGCACAAGAAGAGTTAAAGTATAAAGACAGTGCAAATTTGATAGATGCAAGTTCAATCGTCGAGTGGTGTAATGCTTCGATGGGTCCAGGTAATGAAGGTATGTCTTCAGTTTGTAGATTTTTTTGGTCAATGGATGATACTAACATTGCACCATATGAGGATTGTTGCACTCTAACAGGATCGAGTGAGCTACACTTTTTCCTTAGCTCAAATGCAGGTTCATGGAGTATCGATACACGTAAGATGGCATGCTTTTTTCCTTCATGTATAATGCAAGCCTAGAATGATTGTGAGTCAGGGGAGTGGGTTGATAAATGGTTGACAACTTATCTTAGCCCACTTCACACATATCGCCCTCCGACGACATTGGAACTAACACAGATGGAATCATCGGTTGAATTTGACCACGTATCAAATCTAGTTCAACCAGGTAATATATCTACTTGCTTAGTTTTTGAAATTCCATATTGTTATCTTACTTTGGATTGTATTCGTAATGTTGACTAATTTCAAGTGATTTTCTGCACATATCAATGCAGGGCATGTTTATGCAGTTATTGTAGATGAAGAAAACGAAGAGGGAACAAACTATTACTTGTGTCGTTGTGTTGAGGCCAAAAAGAAATTGGAAGCCCTAGTTATAGATGGAGAAAACATCGAATAACCTACAGGCTCAGTTGTTGTTACTGGAACATGGCTTAGAAGGTACCCACATAAGAGTGTTAAACATTGGCTATTTGAGAACTTTGACATGCATTGTAAGATTCTTCATTACTCAAACCTTGTTGTGGTATCCAATGTTCGTTTGAGAAAATATGGGGGTAGACGTTTGAACAAGACCTTGTGGAAGGTCCGTGAGTTTGACTATGAGGCAATACTTGACACAATAAAGAGTAGAGCAGATCCAAATGGTTCATTGGATTAATTTGTAAGTATATGCACAATGGTTCTTATTAATTTATACTTGTATCCACGCTAATTTGTTTGATGCCAATGCTATCATGTCTTATTTTACTTTGTGTATCTGTAAGTAACCCGGTAAACATTGATTGGTGTCCCCTTGCAGAAAATACAGATTTATGAGCCATCCAAGAGAATCTCAGGCATAAAAGTAGTGCAACATCCCTATTTTGATGATCTTGACAAATCTCAATTATGATTTTTAGCCATTACAAAAAGTGCGTGCGAAGCTTGGTGAGGGAATTTCAAGTTATTCATTTTAAGTTAAC
This sequence comes from Sequoia sempervirens, assembly GCA_007258455.2. Classification (NCBI taxonomy): domain Eukaryota; kingdom Viridiplantae; phylum Streptophyta; class Pinopsida; order Cupressales; family Cupressaceae; genus Sequoia; species Sequoia sempervirens. The sequence continues at coordinate 457,438,821 of VDFB02000017.1, forward strand.
CTTATCATGAGCACTTATGATGTAGACATTATAGGAGCATCTCAAATTTCAAGATATTCTAGATTCACGAGAGGTGTTGTGTGCAATAGGTATCTTGGAACTCATAGTGAAGATGTATGAGCAGGAGTGACTAAGTTGACAGACTGCCATGCCTATTTGTAAGTGCCTTCCATCTATTTTCATTTCATTTCCATTTTGGACATGAGTTGTTTCTTTTTATTCTTTTACTTTGCATACATTTGTAACTAAACTAGTAAAAATTGATTGGTCTCTCCTTGCAGAAAATGTTGATTTTTGAGCCATCAAAGAGAATCTTAGCCAAAAAAGCAATACAACATCCTTATTTTGATGATCTTGAAAAATATCAATTATGATTTGAAGCCATTATAAAAGAGCGTGTGAAGCTTTGCGAGGGAATCTCAAGTTACTCATTTGAAGTTAACCTCTAAATGAGAACCTATGATGTAGACATTATAAGAAAATCTCAAATGTATGAGTTACATTGTAAAATATCCGTGAGAACATAGTACTTAAGGCATTGTAATGAGATTTGTACTTGTAATGACATTTATTGAAATATTGAAATTTGGTGCAGGGGCACCAAGGTTATTGAACAAATTTGGTTCATGGAATTATTTTAAGTTAGTAAATGTGCAAGAATGAGGTCTAAGAGTTTGATATACCATTTGGTTGTAAATGTGCAAGAATGAGGTTTAAGAGTTTGATATACCATTTGGTTGTAAATGTGTAATATTTATGTTGAGGAAATTTCCTTTAGATGCAAGGATTCAAAGCACATCAACCACATGTGGTACAAATGATTAAATCCCAAAGATGATCTATAGCAATGAAAGAGTTTGAAAAGGCAGAGAAAGCAACACTGGTGACTCAGGAGAAACTTCAGCTTTCAAAAACAAAGTCAATTAGGCTGGAAAATGTGTGGATCGGGCCAACATTTGGTGGAAGCGGAAGAAAGATGATTGGAACTTTGGAGTCCCACCATACTAGATCTTAGTATTCAACCATAAGAGTAGATGAGAGAGCTGATATCATGTATCAAAACATTAAGCATGCATTCTTCCAGCCAGCGGAGAAGGAGATGATTACTTTGCTTCATTTTCATTTGCATAACCATATCAAGGCATGGGAACCAAGAAGACCAAGGATGTCGAGTTTTATGTGGAGGCAATGGATTTGGTCCAAAATTTAGGAGGGGCAAGAAGGTCAATGTATTATTGTTAACCTTGAGAGAGTATGACTTGGGAAAAAGGCATTTGATATGGCTATTATTTTGAAAGACTCCAAGTGGGATGTACTCTGCATTTACGCCATTCCTCAATCTTCATTTGATGGCATGAAGGAATGGCTAGACTCCATGGATATAAAGTATTATGAAAGCAAAATGAACTTGAATTGGTGGCCAATTTATTGAAGATGGTGGTTGGGAATTTTTGAATATGGAAGCTAGTGATTCTGATTCTGATAATTCAGAAGATTCAAACAAGGATATATGAGTTCCCTCTAATGCAGAATAGGAATCAGAATCAGATTTCATGTAGCCACCATCAAGAGTGTTACAAGCCAACAAGATGGAGGGAATTCTTATATAAGGATAATTTTCAATGTTGGAGGTACCGACTTTAATACCAACTACAATGGCAACATTGAAATTCCCTAGAAGTATTTATGTTGAGGAAATTTCCTTTAGATGCAAGTATTCAAAGCACATCAACCACATGTGGTACAAATGATTAAATCCCATAGACGATCTGTAGCAATGAAAGAGTCTGAAAAGGTAGACAGAGCAACACTAGTGACTCAGGAGAAACTTCAACTTTCATAAATAAAGTCAATTAGGCTGGAAAACGTGTGGATTGGGCCAAAATTTGGTGGAAGAGGAAGAAAGATGACTGAAACTCTAGAGGCCCACCATACTATATTTCGGTATTCAACCATGAGAGTAGATGAGAGAGTTGATATCATGTATCAAAACATTAAGCATGCATTCTTCCAACCAACAGAGAAGGAGATGATTACTTTGCTTCATTTTCATTTGCATAACCATATCAAGGCATGGGAACCAAGAAGACCAAGGATGTCAAGTTTTATGTGGATTTAATGGATGTGGTCCAAACTTTAGGAGGGACAAGAAGGTCAATGTATGATTGGTGCAGGAGCACCATTTAGTAGGTTTTGTTCATCAAGGCAAATAAGGAGTAGAATATAGGATTTTGAGTTTTGTATTAAAATAAGGTCTATGAGACAATTATATTATGTATTTAGTCATATTTGAGCTGTATTAGGTGTTTAGGAGGTTTGGTTTTTCAAAAAGTGCAAAATGTTTAAAAATTGCAAAAATGTGCAAAATTTGCAAACTCAAACGTTGTAAAATTGCAAAAATTGCATTATGGAGGGAATGTGAAGAGTCAAACCAGTTCAAAGGTCAGTTAGTAAGGTGAATCAATTTTTATTTGGTGGGAAAGAGTTTAAAAACATGGAGAACTCAAATTTAAGGTTGGGTTTTGTGATTTGAAGAAGCAAAAACAATAAAAACTCAGAATTTTCTAGAATTTTTTGTATTTTCAGCTGTAGCAGCAGATTGTACGACCTATATTTCAATTAGTTGATCTAGATTTGTTGATATTTGCATAGTATATGGAGTTACCTTTCTTTTGAATCCATTTAGAAGGTTTTCCATAATGTTTTGTGCATTTTATCATCAATTTACTAAAACCGGCGTGAACTTGTACATTTGAAGGTTTTGAGTCAATAAAATTGGATTTTTGACCCATTCCTCTTTCTGTAGACTTTGTAACTTGAGGAATGGGTCTACACTAACATTATTAAGGTGTGGGAATGATGTGTTAGTGTTGGGGAGGTCTGAAAGTGAGATGGGTGTGAAACCCATGTGTGTAAAAGTGAGTTTTCTTTAAGAAAAATGGTGGTTTTGAAGAGTCAAATTGTGTTTTTGTGTAGGGCAGCATTATTTTATGATTTTTTGAGCTTGTGCATGGTATCACAAACTTTTTTGAGTAATTTTTAGGTTGTGGTTAGCTTTGGAAGTATCATTTTCAATAAACCCCTAGGGTTTAGGCTACAATAGAGGGTTTTGTGGTTTACCCATTGTACGGTGGTATAACTAAGATCTGATTGTGAATTTTGAAGTTTTGACACCTTATAATTTCTACCCCAAGATTTTGTAAGGTTTGGATAAGTTTAGAGTATAGACCCTTTGTTCAACCAGATCGATCCCTTAAGGGTCTAAAGGGCAAAATGGCTGCAAATTTCAGCATGAGGTTACTCGGACACCGTGATGCTTAGAAACTTCTCATCTAATCCTATGGGATCATGTTGGGACCCTCTAAAATAACCTCTCTCAGTTTTTATTATCTTGAAGTGGTTTTCCCGTGGTGTCCAGTTTTTCAGTTGATGGAAAAAGTGTCAAATGCAAGCAGTGGAAAGTTGCAAGGTGGTGCAACTTTCGTTTTGCAACTCGTGTGACCAAACAGACTATTCCAACGCATCCAAATAGGCATGTTTATGCTAGGCATGGTCTTCTTTCACACCCAAACATGCGGAATTGCTTCGAGCTACGTTCAACCAGATCGATCCCTTAAGGGTCCAAAGGGAAAAATGGCTGCAAACTTCAGCATGAGGTTACTTGGATATCGTGATGCTTAGAAACTTCTCATCTAATCCTATGGGATTGTGTTCTCTACAATAACCTCTCTGGTTTTGTTATCTCGAGTGGTTTTCCCTGGTGTCCAATTTTTAGTTGATGGAAAAAGTGTCAAATGGAAGCAGTGGAAAGTTGTAAAGTGGTGCAACTTTCGCTCTACAACTCGTGGTGACCAAACAGATTGTTCCAACGTTCAATAGGCATGTTTACGCTTAGAATATCTCTTTCGCACTCCAAACATGTGAAATCGCTCCGAGCTATGTTCAACCAGATTGATCCCTTAAGAGTCCAAAGGGAAAAATGGCTGCAAACTTTAGCATGAGGTTACTCAAAAACCGTGATGCTTAGAAACTTCTCATCTGATCCTATGGGATTGCGTTGGGCCCCTTAAAAATAACCTCTCTATTTTCATTATCTTAGAGTGGTTTTCCCATGGTGTCCAGTTTTCAGTTTGATGAAAAAGTGTCAAATGGAGGGCAGTGGAAAGTTGCAAAGTGGTGCAACTTTTGTTCTCAAGAACTTGTGTGACCAAACGAATTGTTCCAACATGTCCCAATAGGCATGTTTATGCTAGGAATGGTCCTCTTCACACCCAAACATGCGGAATCGCCTCCGAGCTACGTTCAACCAGATCGATCCCTTAAGGGTCCAAACGGTAAAATAGCTGCAAACTTCAACATGAGGTTACTCAGAAACTGTGATGCTTAGAAACTTCTCGTATAATCCCATGGGATTACGTTGGGCCCCTCTACAATAACCTCTCAAAGTTTTTGTTATCTCAGAGTGGTTTTCCTGTGGTGTCCAATTTTCAGTTGATGGAAAAAGTGTCAAATGGAAGCAGTGGAAAGTTCCAAAGTGGTGCAACTTTCGTTCTGCAACTCGTGTGACCAAACTGACTATTCCAACACGTTTGAATATGAATGTTTAACTTGGCATGGTCCTCTTTCACACCCAAACATGCGGAATCACTCCGAGCTACGTTCAACCAGATCAATTCCTTAAGGGTCCAAAGGGAAAAATGGCTGCAAACTTCAACATGAGGTTACCCGGACATCGTGATGCTTAGAAACTTCTCGTCTGATCCCATGGGATCATGTTGGGCCCATCTACAATAAAATATCTTGGTTTTTGTTATCTCAGAGTGGTTTTCCTGTGGTGTCTAGTTTTCAGTTGATGGAAAAAGTTTCAAATGGAAGCAGTGGAAAGTTTCAAAGTGGTGCAAATTTCGTTCTGCAACTCGTGTGACCAAACAGACTGTTGCAACACATCGGAATAGGCATGTTCACACTAGGCATGGTCCTCTTTCTCACCCAAACACTCGGAATTTCTCTGAGCTACATTCAACCAGATCAATCCCTTAAGGGTTTGAGTGTAATATGTTGAAATAGGCCATTCCACCTATTGTTCAAGTTGTGTCTCGGTGATATGGGCCTGATGTAAGTAGGATAGGGAGTAGGAATAAGAAAATAGCATTAGTAAGGGCATTGGAAGAGATTACTAACATTGCCTCTGTTGAAAATTCAAAATTGAGGCCCCTTAAAAGCAAGGCTAGAAGAGGTGAAAAGAAGAAATTGCTTGAAAATAAGTTAGAATAGGTTGGAAATAGGGTGAGATTGTGGAGTTTGATGTGTTCAAAAGGTCTACAAGGATAGGGGAGGTCAAAAGTATGTTATGGCATGACATGTCCTAGTTGGGAAAATAGGGGTTTTGAATGAAAAAGAGAGTTTTGAGGGAGTAAATGTGGGTAAAGTCAAGGGGAAACATAATTTGGTGGTTAATTAAGTTTGTGTAGACAAAATGAAGAGTGTTGGAATAGGTTTTGAGGTTCAGGTTTGGGGGTTCAGTTTGCTGGTTTGGCCAAATTTTTTAGGAGGGGGGTTCAGTTCATTTTGGGTTCGTTGGTACAAAAAAATGTAAAAAACAAAATATATATCTATGCAACCTAGAAGCATGAATTAGGATTAGAATATCACATATCATCATATAAACAACAAAACCACCATAAACTTGAATATCATTTAAA
>VDFB02000017.1:457449578-457489072 GCA_007258455.2 Sequoia sempervirens
AAAGGAAAGGATATTAGTATCACATGGCATATATATATAACATACATATATCATCAGACTAAAAGTACAAAACATGGAACAACAAATCATGAATACCTGGATCCCCCAGCTGCCATGTCGGATCAGGGTGAGGCTCGGTGCTCGGACCTGTGCCGTTGGTCTCGGTGGCCGCTCCTGGTGCCGAAAGTGATGTAGCCGCAACAAAAGACAGTGGCGTTGAAGAGACTGGGGTCGCCGGTGGGGGATCTGATCTCCTCCGTCGCCTCAACCTCACTGGCGGCACCTCCTCCTCCTGGGGCGCGTCCCCGGTCTGCTGCCAACCTCTTCTCCTGTCTTGCGGTGGCGGGGCTGGTAAGTCCCCCTGTGGACCAGGGTCCCCTCCCGGAGCACCCTTGCCGAACACAGGAGCTAGCCGGTGCCTCTCCCACCACCGCGTAAAATCTGCGGCTATGCCTACATTATCTCCCACCGCTAAAGGTGGTAGATAATGATCAAGCTCATCATCATCAGATGGGACTATGTTTGTAATACTCGGGCGAGGGTGGTCCCCGACCCTCGCTACGCTCCTATGAGCCCTGGTATCAGTGGGCACATCTAGTGGTATGGTCTGCGGTCGGCCATGTTGTCGCATGACCCGACTCCAGTAGTAGGGCACAATAATATAGTCCCTACGCCCTATCAAAAACAGGTCTCTTTGCAGGTTCCTCAAATACTTACCATTGTCCACCCACCTAAAAAACCGATAGGGCATCCATCAAACCCTATCTGCTGTGAGGGTATCAAACTGTAGCCGACAAAACTTTAGGTCTCTGAACCTCCACTGGCCTGTCATATCGTACCCGCGGGCCATGGGGGCCCTATACGGTCGAAGCTGGGGAAAACCGACCGGCCGAGTGCACATGATGTGGGCGAAGGCCCACACTTGCAAAAGTGTGCACGCTGTCAGGCTACAGTACTCATAGTGTACGTACCGGCCCAACTCCTGGTAAAGGTGCACTAGCATGCTGCGCCCCTAGGAAAAACTGGTCCTATGCTCTATCATCTCTCTAATAGTATGGACGAGGCCCCCGTGCAAGTGTGAGCCTCGCCCATCAATCTTGATCTGAAATGCAAAGGTCACGACCATAACACGACGGATCAATGGTGCTGTGGTCCTCGCATGGTCATACCAATGCGTGTAGATGTGGCCCGTACCGTCACTGCCTTGCGTCCTCCCTGTGCAGATCGTATGTCATCCAAGGCCACCCGCCGTCCGCGGATGGGTAGTCCGAGGATCTGATAGACGTCCTTGAGAGTAATAGTTATCTCCCCGACTGGTAGTTGTAAAGATGAAGTAGTGGGGTCCCACCGCTCCATAAGGGCCGTAAGCATGCGCTCGTAGTACCTCATCTGTGGCATAGTGAAAACATGCCAGAGATCGATGCGCTCCAAGAGTGTAACCTTGCCTGCTGATAAGCAATCCCTCTGCTCACGAACCAACTAGAATGCTCACCCTCCAGGATGCTCTCGAATCTCTGGGTACTCTTGCCAAAAGCAAGAAAAATTTGAATCAGAATGCTAACACTTATCATCAAAAAATTGCAAAAAATCATTAAGACTCATGCGCGACGCGCAGACGTCTGCGCGCTGCGCATACGTCCCGCACCGCCATGATCGCCTCAGAGACGACAGCGCAGACGAGGGACGACAGCATGGGATCGAGACGCAGGCGCACGAAAAAGACGCCTGTGCACCTCGCCGCTGGAAAAAACCGAAAAAATGCACGAAAAATTACTAAAAATGAGAGTTTGCGACTTACATAGTCCACCTCGTGATCCTCGGCGACGTTCCGACGTAGCTGCTCCAACCTCGGCTCTTCATACTCTCTCCTGTTAGGCATTTTGCTGACTTTTCTCTCACAAAAGTCAACAATTTGTTTGCGGTGAATAGTGAAAATGACCCTTCTAGGGGCCCACCTAGGTATATATAGGCCCCCCAAGGCCCATTTTCCCTAGGACTCGTGGCTCCCCGGTTTCTCGTGAGTTCACCCCACTAAGCCAGGGGCAAACTCAGGAGGGGGCATAAAGTCGTCTCTTGATCATATTTTCTTTCGAATCAACGACTTTTTTCTTGATCATTTCTCTCTTCGTGGTAGCTTTCTTCTGATTTTTCGAAGTTGACCTAAACATTGAGTTTTGCAAGATGAAACATTCAACAAATTCACGGCTACTCAGATGCTGCTTGTCGAGCTCGGATGCTAGGGGCACCTTTAGTCCCGGTTAGCTTGACTATGATAGCCACTATAGTCTCTTTTTGTTGTCACGCAAATCCGTAAAATTCAAAAATTTGGGTGAAAATTTTCTTTTCTACTTTAGTGAGGTTGATTTTTTCAAAATCAAGCCCACTAAAGTGGAGGCAAAATGTAATATCGCAGAATTGCACCTAGAGGCAATTCCATATTTCCACATTCCTTCCTAGCATTTATGACACTCCAAAACATTAATGGCAAAACCCCCTTAGTCGGAATGTTGCAATTTTGACTTCAGGAGGACAAGTGGCCGAGCAGCAGAAGCCTGACAAAAGCGTTTTCCGAGAATATAGGCTTTGGACGACTACGCGACGCGCAGACGTCTGCGCGACGTGCTACCGTCCTGTCCATTTCTCGAATCTAAAACGTGGAATCTGGAAAGCTAACCCCTACGACACGTGTCCTGGCGGTTACATTCCGAAAGTAACGGCTCTTTGCCGCCCTTGCAAGCATAAGAACCTCTTTTTGCCTCTCATTTGGAGGTTGGAAGATTGGAAGACATCACTCAAGCTCTTGTTTTGCTTTAGCCACAACTTTGAGACTTCTTTGATCGCAGTGCATTGACAGGCGAAACCATGCTGTACTGAGGTCCCTCCAGCAGCAACAACTCTCAAGCAAGCACTCAGCGGTGCGTCCGTGTGCTCCGGAGGGGGCTTTGGCCCGTAGGTAATACTCTTTCTTTTCCTCACTTTCTTTCCACAAGTATTTGTTTACTTTATCGTGGTGTGGGTTCTACTCCTTGAGCGAGTCTTGCTTTCACCACACGCTTATCGTTGTGCGGGTTCTACTCCTCGAGCGAGTATTTTCACCACACGCTTTACTTTCCTTTCCAACTTCGCTGTTCGTGGAGGTGGGAACACCAAAATGGGGTCTGACTGAGGTAGACCCCTATACAGCCACCCAACAACTTTCTCTTTGATCTCTTATGTGTAGGTTATGAAAAAAGGAACTTGGAGCGAAGATTCGAGCATTCGAGAAAGGGGTAAGATCTCTCCAAGTATTGTGGTATTTCCTTCAACATTTGGCTTTCTAGTTAAGTTAACAATTCTGTTATATCACTCCTGAGTTTGAGAGTAGAATTACTTTTTGTCTGTTGAGTTTCTGAGTCCTCTATCGCTCGGGATGCCAGCGTGACTCTTAGACGACAGTGCGCCGCGTTGGCGTCCTAGTTTTGCACTTACGTCTTCTGGCCGAGAGCTCTCTCTTCTGGGACATAATACTTTTGATTCGACTCTCTCAGGATCTTTGACTATTTCCTTTGAGATATAACTGTGTTTTCGGTCCTCTATCGTTTTGCTATTCTGAGGTGTATAAGGGCAGTTCGTTCCCTGGTGATCTCTCGAGGAAGGAGAGACCCGTGTGCAACGAATCCCTCTTATATCACAGTACTCAACAAGACAAAAAAATTCTAGTTGGCAAAAACTCGGCAAGTTAAAAAACAGTTAAATTTTGAATTTTTTTTATGCAAAATACAGCTACAAGATGTATCAAATGAGTTTGGAGGGGGTCTAGGGGCATTGCAAATGAAGACAATCAAAACCACACAAGGCTTCATTGTGCACACCATTTTCATAAATTTTTAAAAGGAAAAAACAATGCTTATAAAGCCAAAAACACATTTTTGTGTTCAACATGGCTGAATAGGGCTTTTAAACACAAAAAACGACGTCTTTATAATGGTTTCTGCATGTTTTGGGTGCGGCAAGTCAAGTCATCAAACTTGCCAAGTTTTCAAAGTTTACTCACCAAAAGGCTTTGCGAGTTTTTTGAAAAACTTGGGATAGAGACTTGGCAAGTTATTGTGGTAAAACCTTGGGGGAAAAAAATTCAGCAACTCGCGAAGTTGGTGAACTATGGTTTCCATTGGCAAGCAGGTTTTTTTTTGGAGTTTTTGGGCTGCTAGGTCAAGGCAGTTGCCAAGTTGATCCCCATACCTATATTGCATCACTTATGAGGCCATGGATAATGCCAAAGAGGCCATCTTGCATTATTATGTTGGTTTGACAAGAAAATATGAATTAAATTGGAACATCATTGATCATAAATGGATGAATTAACTCTACCAATCAATAAATGCCATGTCCTACTGCCAAAACCCATAATTTTACTTATTTGAGACATTTAAGGCTGCTAAGAAGGTCATTGTGGGCCGTACTACATATATAGAGAAGATGATACATGGCAAAGACCTCAAAGACTTTATTTTGGATGATTTGGAGGTCAACAAGGGTCTAGAGGGAAGGCTCTTTTCTTTATTTTTTGACATTTAAAAATGGGAAAATAAAAAACTAGCTAAAATATTCAGTCCTTTATTTTTAGTTTAATGCTAGAAACTTGAAAGTTTTGGGTTTTGAACTTTTAATTAATACTTGTATTTTTTAAAATGTTTTATTTGTAGATTTGTGGTGGGAGATTTATGGTACATGTGCACTAAAGGCTAATTATCCATGTTTTTTGCTGGCCCTATAACACTTTTGGGTGTGAGCAGAATTGGAGCCTGTTTGAGAGAATTTACACCAAGAAAAGAAATAGTGCGCCTTGTGAGTGCCTTAACAACCTTGTCTTTGTCTAGTACAATGTTCATCTTCAAACCGAAAAGGTGAAGGGTCCTCTTATGATCCCATCAACTTGGATGACGCTGATCCATTTGTTGATTGGATTGCGGAAGAAGTGGGTGCCATGTTCATTAGGGTAGATGTTGCTGAATTGAAGGGAGAAGCATTAGAGGTGGAGGCCTTGGAGGAAGACATACTTGATGAATCATTCACTTCTAATCTAAGTTACCGATTCGTTTTTGGATTCGGGTACAGGAACGAGAATCCGGTACGGGATTTGGTCAAAAAAATTTTTGGGGTTGGGTACGGCTTGTGTACGGCAATACAAAAAACATATGAAAATCAGAAATATATACATATTTGCAGCAGTAATTAAGTTCAGAATACACCACCATATTAATAGTCTAATAACATAGCAAAAATACATCACCACTTTCATAGTCACTAAGTCAAATATTCAAACATTAGTGATTACTTGAATGTATGATATAAAATTATAAATTAAAGTTCAAAAATAAAATGTCAAATGTTTACAATCAGCCATTATTGATCATTGATCAATCTGAATCATATGGGTCATCAAACAAACTAGCATCATTAGATGCTACATTTTGTGTAGAACTACAAATAGCATTAGTGGCACTCGCACAAGCACTGCCACTAGTAGTAGCACTGACACTACCACTCTCATGATCAGTAGCTGCTTCAGGCTCATACTCATCATCAATATCAAGTGCAGCTAAGTGATTTGTGGAAGCATCCAAGTCAAGCTGCTTTGGCTCAATATCCCACCTCCTTGTGTCTCCTTCTTTGTAGGAACTTTGCTTGTGTGTAAGGAGGCACAAGTTTGAATGCACATACACCAAGTCCTCTGCCTTTTTTGAATGCAGCCTATTGCGTTTTATTGAGTGGATGAAGGAGTATGTGCTCCAATTCCTCTTAGAAGAAGATGAACTAGCAACCTATTAAGACCAAATTAAATAGTTAAGAGTTACAAAATTTAACTAATCAAAATTATTAATTAATATAAAATTATAAATTAAAATTAAAATTACAAAATATAAAACTTACTTGGGATAAGATTTTTATTGCAATTGGTTGGAGGTGCATGTATTCTTGCCCATGGAAGTACCACCAAGTTACCAACTATGAGCATCCACCCTGTACTTGTCTCGAAGAGCATCAAGATTCTGATCAACACTACCGGAGCATTCAAAAGCCATGAACTCAGCCCTCACTCGATCACGTTGGTCATGATCAGTGAGGACTCTTCGAAGTGCTGCCTTGTACCCTTGAGCCACTTCAACATCCCTATATGGAGCAACTCTTGATGAAACAAAAAGTATCTTAGGACTATAATATTTGGGACTCAATGCAAAAGCAAGAAGATGCAATGGAGTGGTCATTTTGTTCCATCTATCAACCATGATTTCCTGTAGCTCTTTGAAGAACTTTTCTTCAGGATCTTCCTCTTTTGCATTGATGATGGTTTTCATCTTCTCAATCATTGAGTTGATACCATCATATACTTCTCCCAAACAATGTCTATCCATGTCTGTATAACGGATCATGCTCAATATAGGCTCAGTGAAACTGACCAGGTACTCAACATGATCCCACCAACACTCATCTAGGATCCTTTGCTTGACCCTATTTTCCCTTTCACTGCTAGATTGCCTCCATATGGCCCAATTAGGGCTGATTATGTAATGTTCCCCTTTTCGCGAACATTAGAGTTCAGTGAATTTAGCCTATTCTTGGCCCTTGTAGGCTAATATGTCTGGTTAGAGGGTCCCTTTTGGCAGTGAACAGGGTTTCTCTCCTTCAGAGTTCAGTGTTGGGTCAAGCTCAACCTTCGTTTGACTCGGTTTCACATACTTACTATTTATAGTAAGTCACTATTTCGGGTTTCTATTTTTAGATGGGCATCCGATCACATGGAGAACATGGAGAGTCGACTCCTGGCTTAGACAACATAGCAATCGAACAAGTATTTCTAGAGATATTAAAGTTTAAGTGACTTAAGTGATTTAATTAAATATTTTAATGTTATTATAAAGTTATAAAGTAACTTTATAATAATAAAGTCACTTTAATATTATAAAGTTTTATCCCACATGGGCCAGGAAAGTGTTTGAGCTCACACAAGAAAAGAATAAAAAGGGACTTAAGAGCTCATTCTTCTCACCCAAGATTTGATATTTGTTTGAAGATTTCTCTTTTGCGTTTGGAGAGGGGAGCCCTAGGGTTTTCTACTAGCGTATCGGCATTGGAGAGTGTAGCTGCTTCATTGCAACAGCATGCTGAGGTTGTGAAATATCAGTTGAAGGTGCTTACTATTGGCTTCATTTAGAGGTCAAGTTTGTGCTTCATTGAATTTATAGGAAAGTTCAGAATAAAGGTTTCTTCTTTTCAAGAATCAAGGATTGTATTCCGGGTATGCTCTATTGTAAAAGCTTTGAAAGTAAATCAATAAAATTATCTATTTGTTGCAGTAGGGTTTCATATTTCATTTCATACCTGGCATCTTATTTGAGAAAATACAAAGAGGCAAATTACAGCAAAAACACAAATTTTTTTTCAAACCCTAATCATTCAGCATAAAAATCGAAGGTTAGAGACAACAGGTCTCTTACAGATTACCATGGCACAGAGTGCCTCATGAACCTTTATAAGTCGTCTCAACACAATTGTGTTGGAGGAAAAACGGGTCTCAACAACCTGTTTGGAATTCAAAATAAAAATAAAAATGTAATTTAAATTTACAAAATCAAAATTTAAAATTAAAAGAAAACTAAAAATTTAAAAATATTGAGAATTAACTTACCTTCAACAATTCCAATTTTGAGAATTGTCTAAATATTCCTTGTATCATATGGTGGTTGGTGACAAACGTTTGGATGTCTTCGCCCTCAACATACACCTATTTGATCCACTCAATTTTGGATCCAATTTTTTGTAGCATTAGATTGAGGGAGTGGACAACACAAGGTGTCCAAAAAATGTGTGGATACTTCTCAACCAATAATCCAACAGCCCTACAATTTTTGGCATTGTCGGTTACAACTTGCACAACATTTTGATGGCCCACTTCTTCAATAGCTTGGCAAAGGATGTTAGCAATAAATGGACCATCTTTCACCTGTCCCTCACAATCCATTGCTCTAAAAACATTGCCCCTTTAGGGGACACGACAATAGCATTGATCAATGGGCGATTTTTTGCATCTTTCCATCCATTAGAAACGATGGTCACCCCTATTTCGATCCATGAATCCCTTATGGGCTTCAAAGAGTCTGCTACATGTTTCATCTCTTTCTCCAATAAGGTGCAACACACCTCAAAACTTGGGCCCTTAAACCCCTTTGGAGCCTCATTAATAGATTTCACCATTTTTGCCAATATGGTGAACGAACAACGTTGAATGCCAATCCATTGGCATAGAAACATCTTGCTATGTCTTGATCAACAATCTCTCTTGCCTCATTCTTAAATGAAGCTTCCAATGGTCCCTTAGATCTTTTATTTGATGAGGGCACGGTTTGCTCTTGAGGGATGTTCATAAATGGATGGCTTTCTGTAGGTGGAAGATAAGTAGGTGGTGTAGGGGGTTTCATGGATTGAGATCCTTTCCTCAAAGGATGGCTTGTTCTAAGACTACCAACTTTTTGTTCTACTTTTTCTTGCTCAACAATATATTTCAACACTACGTCATCTGGAAGGCTTTTGCCATCACCTTCTGGAGATCTTGGACAAGGTTTGATGCCAGTATCGGGGATCCTACACAAGTGGGCTTTCACTCGACTGTATGAGCTCGTATATCGAACTTTGCAATGACTACAAATCCAAATAAATACTCCACCACCTGGACATTGTTGAACCATTTCTACATATTTCCAAAGGGGAGAGGTTGCATTTATTTTGAAATGAGATTGGCCTGAGTTAGAAGTAGATGCCATTGTAATACCTAAGGCACAACAGATTGAAATAATTTTGGTATTGAAATTTGAAACTAAAGAACTTAAAAGAATGAGAACAATCAACAAAACAATAAAAACAAAACAAAATAGTTCATTTGTTAAAATAAATGTAAGAAAAAGAACAAAAACTTCAAAGAAACCTACCTCTTTTGAACAAATCTTGCTGTACGATCTTCTTGGCAACGAACAGACACTTGCAAGTGCTTAGGAATAGCACAACAATCAACTTTGAACAACCAACAACGAGCCTTCAAGTCTATTCAAGCTTGTGCAAGCAAGAGAGAAAGTTCAACAATGGAGGGAAAAAAACTTGTTTTTCATTCACAAATTGTTAAATGAGATTGTTTTTACCTATTTAGTGTGTTTAGAGGCACAAATTAGGGTTGCAATGAATATTAAAATATTTAGAAGTCAACATTTGGTCAAAAAAAGATTAAAAATGCTAAAAAAACACTTTATTCCGCGGATTGGGCGTTTTCACACCCGGATTCGTCGTGGATTCTCCTTGGATTCTTTTCGCTGTATCCTGGTCGAATCCGCAGGCAATCGACGTATCCAGATCGAATCCGCAGTCATCATTTCGTATCCTAGTCGAATCCGTGCGGTATCGTACCCGAATTTCGTATCTGGTACGAATCGAATCGTATCTAGAGCCTTTTTCTAGCGAATCGGTAACTTAGCTTCTAATGATGCTTCCAATTTACCTTCTTGTTTAAGACTCAAAAGCACTAGCACTAGGAGGAAGAAGAAGAAGATGTAGATTGCATTTGGATGTTCATGACATATTTTAATAGGTATACAGTTGTTTTTAATTTTATAATAATACAATGTCCTGTTTGAGTTTGGAACTGCAGATTTTGAACATTTGAGGGTCATATGACATGTAATTTTTGAGTTATGACAAAATTGATAATCAGATTAGACTTCTGTATTCTCTAAATGCATTATTTTTATTTTTTATTGATAACTAAGTATTCTCTAAATGCCTTAATCTTTTTTGTTGTATTTAGTTTAATTTTTGAATTATGATAGTCAAAAGTTTGGTCTGCTGAGTCCAGGCAGAGTCCAAGTTTTTCAACTATGGTTTTTATGATCTAGTTTCTAGTAGGATTTCCGCCATGTGCATCTTAAACTTGGGAGAAGGTCTGCTCTATATTTCTAAAACTCAGACTTGGTAAAAACTCAGCAGGCTAAAAATTTTACTTGGACTTGGGACTAGGCAAAAACTTGGCATATAAAAAGAACATAAATTTATTAAAAAAACTTAATGACATGCGAAGAAAATAATTCAGTCTTGTATACCTAGTTAAATTGTTGAAAGTTTGAAACAATGGAAAGTTGTTGACATCCACAGCAATGGAAAAATGTTTGAAAAGGAAAACTTGAAAAAGAAAATTGTGGAAAAAAATTCTGCTAGCTTGATAGTTTCTATGGCATACTCCACAGAAATTTGGTGAAAAATTTGGCAAGTACTTGCTAGACACTTGACAACTGAGTTTCTAGTGAGTAATTTATTGAGCACCCTTTCACTTGTGAGTCTGCAATTAAGTCACAGGATTTTTAAACTATGATTCTTCAATGGAGAGTGTGGTTAATGGATTGTAAATGTAACAATTGTAGGTTAGAAATATTTACATAGCCTTTGTTTCATTTTTTAATTTTTTTCTCCATCTTATATTCTTTCTTGTAGGAATTCTATTTGGAAAGTCAACTCTTCATGTTTATAGCACTTTGGTTTCTTCCATGTATCTATCTTTTTTACTCTATTAACTTAAGAAATAGAAACATTTATAATTGTACATGTCCCAAATTCTTGTCTTTCTATTTATTTTTCGTTGTTGTTTCCTATTTTTCTCATTGTTCTCATTTATAATATATATTAATCTCTAGTAGAGTCCCATATATTATTCATTGAATATGATTTTTCTGTTTATGAAATTTCAGTGTGACATCTCTTTAACATTATGTATGACATACAAAAGAAAAGCAGTTAGTAATTGCTTTTCATGATTAAAATTTAGTATTTGTTTTCAGGTAATGGAGTTCTTAGAGGATGTATCACGGATTATGTCAGAATCTGCTGCCAAGGAACTACAGAGGCTTAAGGATTTGAAGGTTAGTTTTATCAGTTTAGATACTTATGGTATATGGTATTGTATATAAGGAACACTATGATTGGTATGTTTAAGCTATATAAATAATCATGTTTCAACAACAGAGACAAGAGGAGGGAGAATCTCCATTTGGAATGGAAGACTTGCAATACTATATGCACAAAGCAGAAGAGCTAGAGCATGGAATCAATTATGAAGCACTGCGGCATTATTTTCCTGTCGAATCTGTTACAGAAGGGCTGTTGAGAATTTATCAAGATCTTCTTGGTATTTATTGATAGAAATCTGTGAAACGTGCTTGATGATTTGCTTCCTCCATTGTTTCATTTTTTTGGATATAGTGGAATAGGGATTTGTACATTATGAACTTGACGTTGTTGGTCTCTGATCTTGGAGCATTCCAAATTTCTCTTCACAATCATTAATAGGAAATTATTAGGTGATAGTATATTTTTATTTTTGATAGTTTCTTCTTTACATTTTGAATGTTGTAAGATGGTTGTTTTTCATATGGAGCATGGCAGGCCTAAAATTTGATAGGGTCCAAGGAGCTGAGGTTTGGCATCCTGATGTTTGCTTATATTCAGTTTTGGATTCTGTCTCTAATGAAAATTTGGGGTATTTCTATATTGATCTATATCTGAGGTGCGTGCTCCATTGGTACCATGTATGCACTGTATTTATGAGTTTGTATTGTTATTTTAATGGCCATCTTTAACTGTTGATAATACTCGACTATTGCTAGAAATCATTAATTTTTGCTAGACTAATATATGTTTTATGTATTTTTTTCAGAGATGGAAAATATGGACATACTTGTGTTTTTTCTCTTCAGGATGGCTGCCTTTTGAGAAATGGCACTCGCCAGGTTGTTGATCTATTCTTTAACAGTCTTCTCTTCCACGAAGTCCATTCATTTTTCTTTTTCAACAATGCAGAAGAATGAGTTGCAGAATTGGAACTTCATATTAATTTTCTTTGTCGAATGTTTCCAGAAATATTTCAATCCTTTGTAATTGTCTGTTAGAGATGTCTTTTTGAGCAAGAAATTATGTTCAGCTTAAAATTTGACTGAAATATTTAAAATCTTCCGTTTGGTGTTGTCAAGAGGCACTCATCTTAAAATTATTCAGACATATTAAATCCTTCATTCTGTAAATGAGTCAGGATTTTTCTTTCATTTTCACCCTATTTTTGCAACTTATGCTTCTGATTACAAATATCTAAAAGTTAGTCATAGGCCTTAAGATATTGATTTTTGTTGGTGTTCAATGTTAACATCTACCTGCTTCTTGATTGTTGAGCATTGCTTTTTAATTACAACTTTTGTTTGTTTGGTTTGTAAATATTGCTGTATGAAATGATTTGACTATAAAGTCCCCATTGGAGATTCATCGAAATTTTGCGATTCGTTTAGTTTGACAATGTAAACATTTTGTCAAATGATTTGCTTGCTTGGTGACCTGAGTTGCCTCCAATGGGTATTTAAATAAAGATTGCATGTATGAAATTCATCATGGGAAGTACTTCTATATTAACATTGATTTAGCATTACATCTATCCATTGCATCATGCCATTAATGAGAAAATAAATGTGCTGCTACAAGAGCTTGTAACTAAAATACATTAACTTTCAGAATTTCTCCCACTTGCATTCATAATATACAGCCAATACAATTTCCAAACTTTCACATGGAACAATTACAAAGAATTAAATATTCAAAATAGAATCAGCTAACCTTATATGTAATGTCCGCTTTTTAGCCCTATGTTTTTTAGTGGTCAATAGCCCATTTCTTGAGTCCGGTGGGCTACTCAGAGGCATTTTTACAGTTTCCTAAATTCTTGGAGGTTTTTTGTCAGCTTTTCAGGGGTTGGTTGCAGGAGTTTGCTAGAAGGGTTTCTAGGTCTTTCTGGGTTTTGTGAGAGCTTAGGTGGGCAGTCACTGCTATTTTTAGTAGTTTTTATTTTTAGACTTACTATTTTTAGTAAGTTACAATAACTACTTGAAATGTGCTCATTTTGAGTTTGGAGTCACTTTTTTTGACAGTATGCTATTTTTAGTAAGTGCTATTTCTGACAGTGGGTTTTGGAAACAACTCAACATTGGGTTACTATTTCTGGCAATGGTGGCAGTTGTGGTGGTTGGCATCTTGATATTTTTAGCAGTTGGCCTCTCCACCATCCTTGGAGTTCGGAAATGGAAATATTGCAACTTAAGTAATTCAGTCATAAAATTCAAAAGGACAAAATATAAAATATAACTTAAGTTATTTGTGGCCCCTTTGGACCCCACGCCTAAACTCAACAACTTTATTTTGTTTTTAAAAAAGGGAAATTATATTTCCTAAGTTGGACACGCAAATGGAGGGATAAGTGAAAATTAGATTAAATATTATATTTTCTCATGTGTGGCATCCCCTTTTGGAGGGAAAAGGAATTCAAATTCTTGGGTCTCAAAAGCTATTTATATGCCCTCTCTTGCTCTCATTTGGGCTGCAATTTGGAGATAAAGTTATGTTGCCAGATTGGAACCAGAGTGTTCTTTCCTGAATCTTTGGAGGACGAAAACCCTCTTTAGGTTGTTGGTTTCGGATTTTGAAAGGCAATCCCTAGCTGGTGGAGTGTGATTGCATTCAATAATCACTATTGACGCTTAACAGTGATGGTTTGTTTTTCAGTTTTGGTTACTCATGATGAATTTCTAGCTATGTTTTGGTATGATAACTATTTGTGCAGAGATTTGGGTGCACTTTGTAAGTGATTTCTTGGAGTTTCCGATTGCTGTTTGCTATTTCCAAACCCTTGGCTGTACCATTGTTTTACTCATGTTGATCAGAGGATTGAATATCATTTTGTGGGTGTTGGTTCATTTTCTTCCTTTGCCTAGGCCCCCCCCCTTCTTGCAGAATTTGGGAATTTTTTGAGAGTGTGGGATTTTTACTTGCTGGTCGCCCATCCTGGGAGGCCATACTTGTGGCTGAAGGTGTCTCGGGTTCTATGCTAGTGCGTTTCAGGCTTGTTGGTGGTGGCTTGCTACTTGTTTTGGGTCGCTTAGCTGAGAGGAATCATTTGCAAGTGATTTGGCTTCATTCGGATGAGTATTGGAGGAGTTATGTTGTTTCTAAGGTTCTTGATTTGAGCTTCAGCCCTGTTGTTCTTGCATATCAGACCTCTGTTCTGATTATCAGACCTATTGCAGCCTCCAGTTTGTCCTTCTAATGATCTCAAATAGACCTATCTTGAGGTATACTTGTTCTATTCTATTGGGGTGTTCACATACTTACATTCTATCATCTTGGGAAGGTGTTTGCTTCTCATTTCTGTTATTTATCTCTCATAGCAGCAGTATGCAATGATCTAATTTGTTTATATTGAGCTCATTGTAACACCATCGGTAGTACCATTGGTGAATGCTCTTGTATATGCTTATTACTGATGCCATTGAACAAGCGGTTGCTCCCACTGAAAGGTGGTTGAATCTTTGATTATTGTACTTCACTCTCGCTCAACAAGTGGTCGAGTTTTCCTTTCATTTCTTATAGCTCGTTGAAAAGTGGAAGTGGTTGGCTATGCCACCAAGTACTTTACTTTAGTTTACTTTCTTGTAGCCTATTGAAAAGTGGAAGTGGCTGGTTTTGCCGCCAAGTGCTTTACTTTTCCTATTGGTTGGCTTGCCGCCAATAGCTTTACTTGTTTACTTCCAACATTATTGTTACATTCAGATTCACTTGCACCGTATGCTCTCACCTTGCTCTCTCTGGGATCTTGTTGATCAAAAAATGAAGGGTTGCTTCCAGTTGTCTATCATTGCATTTTGGGCTAACACTAATGGGTGCAAGTTGTGATGTTTTTGGAAAATATAAGGTTGGATTTTATAGTGGTATCAAAGCTAAAGTTCCTGCCAAGTAAATTTCAGAGTTATGACAATGGATTTCAGTAGAGTGGAAGAAGAGATTAAGAGGTAGTATGATTAAGTCAGTTTTTCTTTGCTGGGTCTGTTTCACTGTTTCAAGAGAAAAGATAGGACCTCCAAGGTCATCAATGGAAGATTGCTAGTACCAGGTATCAAGATCTAAGCTTCAGACGTTGCACAAAAGATTCTATGGTGAAAGATGCTCGAAAAGATGCTTCACAAGGGAGGGGAATTTCAAAAGTTGAAAAATGCAAAAAGTAGATTAAGTCTGGAAGATTGCGTGCTTTGTCACAAGGGAGATGCCTTTGTAGTCAATGCCTTGGTCAACTTTTCAAATGCTCGTGCACAAGAATGGTGAAAGCAATCATAACGGTGAATGCAGTCGCGTCGTCGACATCGGTGATCAACCCATTCAAGAAAGACGGTGAACGCAAAGCGCGATGTCAAAATCATCAAGAAATGAATAACTCTGGAGCCCATGCGCCCCTGCTGGCCGTGGGTGCCCATGAATTCGAGAGGCCAATTGCAGTTATTAAGAATTGCAAAACCAGTTGTCTTCTTCAGAATTTTGTGAGCTTTCCGACGGATCGTCAAGCAAATTCACCAGATTCATCAAACACCAAGAAACGAAGGAAAAGTAGGAAGATGCTGAAAGTTAAGAGTCATAAAAAATGGTAGTTAATCAAGGGAAAAGTGCCCTTGTAGCCAAGGGGCGCCCAGAGGAGAAAGCAATCAAATGTTAGTTTTTGGATTGGTTATCTCCGGATGATCTTTTTGGATTCAACCCAGCTTTGCAACGAATTTGTTCGCTTGCCCATGAGACCTACAAAATGGCAGTAGCTGTTGATCAATCAAGCACGTGAAACGAAGGATAGATCAAAGTTCATCAGAGCAATTGCACCCTTTGTAGGCCATGGGCGCCTAGCCTTTTGAGCAACCGGATGAAGCTTTTAGCAATTGTCTTCTCCAAGGCATCTGCTCAGAATCCTTCCAGCTTCGAGATGAATCCAACTGCTAGCTCACGGGACCTGTCGAACACTCACAAACAAAGGTCAAGTGCAAAAATGTTGAAATTCAAGGCAAGTTGAAACATGAAAAACTAAGTCTAGAGGAAAATGCACCCTTCTAGCAAAAGGTGCCCAACTTTTTGGAGCACCAGATGCAACTTTTGTGCTTCACAGCTTTCAAGGAGTCCTCTGTTTTGATCAGTCTTTACAATGAGACCGTCAACAAATTCAACGGAGCAATCAAACATCCAGCGATGAAGACCAAATTGGAGCATTTCGTGAAGGGTTACAAAGTGAAAATTGTGTCTCAGAAGCACAAAAGCGCCCTTGCAAGCCAGGGGCGCCCAAACTTTTGAGCCCTCTTAATCAACTTTCAAAGCTTGCAATACTAGTCATCCTTTCCGGAATTGAATTGGTTTTCCATTCCATATCTTAGCATGTTCATGGAAATCATCAATCACTGGTGATTGCAGATCAAAGCACATGTTGTACCCAAAATATTTGTTTTGCATTCTACTTAAATTGAGCTAAATAATGTAAAAATGCTGTCAAATGTCTGTTTTAGGTCAAACCAAACATAAGGTCTTTGTGGGTTTCTGTCAAGGAACATATGTGTAAAATTTTGAAAAATTGAAAATTAGGGTTTCGTACCCCTATTTTTAGGGAAACCCCTAAAAATAGGACCTTCCCAGAAATGATTGAAAATGATTTTGATAGGATTAATCAACTTCACGATCACACTAGTCAAGTCAGAATCATCAAAAGACATGTTTTACTTTGGTGGGTCTATTTCTATTTTTCAGGAACAAAGTTAGTAGCTTTGCATCCATTAATGGCAGATTGGCTAGTACTAGGTGTTGAAAGCTAAGCTTTAAAAGCTTCAACGACGCAACCATGGCAGAAAAGGATAAAAAAGATGCTGTTTGATGGAGGAGATTCTGGAAACTGAAAAAGGACAAAATTTGGCTAACTCTGGAAAACCACGCCTTGCTACCAAGGGAGAGGATGCAGTCAAAGGAGTCAAAAAGCGCCCCTGCTGAAGAAAGGCACCCTTGAATGAGATGATATAGATGCCAATTTTTGAAGAAGCTTGTCGTCATGCGATCTCTTTAGCTCCAACCTAGCTTTGCAGTGACCCTGTCAGTCAACCTACGAGACAAACCAAACAACGTCAATGGTTGATCGTCAGAGCATACAAGATAGAAGGTGAATCAGTGAACTCCAAAGCAAAAGTGCCCCTGCTGGCCATGGGCGCCCTTCTTTTTGAGACACCTGATGAAAGAATCAACAACTGCTTTGTATAAGGCATTTGTTCAACTCCCTCTTAGCCTCTCGATCAATCCAATGACACGTTCACAGAGATGGAAGACGGAATGGAGAACATTTAAAATGGCCGAGTACAAAGGGAAAAGCGCCCCTACTAAAGAAAGATGCCCAGTCTTTTGGGCATCTAGATGCAGTCTGTTCCTCCAGTGACCTCTAGGATGACCTCCTCCACTTCGATCGATCTCAACAACTAAACCACCAGCGAAGCTAACTGACAACTCAATCAACTGATGACAGAGATCAAAGTAAGGCAGTTCACAACATAAATATAATCAGTCAACAAGTCAAAAGCGCCCCTGCTGGCCAGGGGCGACCTTGGATTTGAAGGACCTGAACAAATCTTCAAGAGCTGAGATACCAGTCATCTTCTCTAGGATTGAACTAGTCATCCAGTGAATCTTCAAGCAAAGTCATTAGACTTTTCAGTCGATGGTGATATCGGATCGAAGCATGGAGGGTCTAAAATGGTGAAAACGAAGAACAGTCATGAAAATTGACTAAGTCAAGGCTAAAAGCGCCCCTACTGGAGAAAGGCGCCCTTTAATTTGGAGCCTCAAACTTAGGTTTTTGGTGTGACTGCTCCCAGACATACCTCTTCAGGTTGGTTCTATCTCAACAACAAATTCGTTAGTAGCTGCCGGAGATCAATTGAACGACCAAGAGCAAGGATCAAACAGAGGCACTTCAGCTTGGAAAATAGTTAAAAAAGTGCTCAAACTCAAAATGGACACCTAAAATGGTCAAGGCAAGGTTTGTTGACTTTAGTTAAGATATTTTGGAGGCAAACTTGGCCAAATCATCCCACGATCAGTGGAAATCAACTTTTTGAACTCTAGATCAGGCCAAATCAGGCTTAAGACATGAGTTGGCGCCCAAACTTCAAGGATTCGGGCTTGAATCACTATATATCAACTCTAGGCGTCCCTTTTTCATTATTTCTTTTGTAGGTTGAAGATCTGACAAGGGTTTTGGACCGTTCTTCAATATTTTTTGAAGATCAATGGCATAAGGAGATTTATTCTTAGAGGTTGAATCCAAAGGTAGATTTTCTCAGGGAGACAGCTAATAACTTCCAATCCACCTCTTGTCTACTTCCTCTTTTCTTGTCTTAGGTTTTCTTTCATGTCACGGAAATCGGCAGGCTACCACATATCTGACTAACTAGGTATGATCAAGATAATTTTCCAGTAAAACCCATCTCGTCAAATTTTTTCAGAAACAACAAACTTGCTTCCCCTATTTTTGGGGGTGTTTTCGAAAAAGTCTCAGAATAAAAAATCTGAGGAACTGGGTTTGTTCAGCATTGAAGCACGAACAAAACCCACGTGCCAGATTTTTTTCCGGAAAAATGTTTCTTGATAGGCGCTATTTCTAGGGGTATTCGAAAATTGTCAGAACAGAGTCGTGTGCACAGTCAATCTTTAAGTATTTCAGGATGCAGTACTCCCAGGTGCAATGCAAGACCAAGACGGCCTTGTACCATGATTTCCTGAAAACGACTGACACAACCTTACATCAAAAGAACTTAGTGGTTGATTCAAAAGATTTGGATGGCATAAATCAAATCATATTACAAAACATAGAAGAATCCGGATTGCTTCAAGCTGCGTCAATCCCTATCACATTACAGAGTGTGGAGCTTGTAATCTCTTGCATTAAGTATTACAATCCTACCATGAGAGAAATCCGATCAGTGGATGGAAGGGTAATCTGCAGCTTGAAAGCGAGGGACATTGGAAAATGTTTTGATATTCCACCATGCCTTACCAACGTGGTCATATCGGTGAAAGAATGCGAAAAGGCATTCGAAGCATCAAAGGACAAGTGTTTGCAGAAAATGGCATAATAGTGGTTAAAGGTGAAAAAGGCTAGCTTGCCCAAATTGGTTGGACGAGGAGAATTCAGAGACGAGTATGCAGTGTTAATCATTCTACTTAGCAAAATCACTGGACAGGAAGAGGGCAATTAGTTTCAATCGTGGATGTACTACGTAATTGCCAAGATTATCAACAAAAGGGAACATTACAACTGGGCCACCCTGATCAGTGACACACTCCACCAACAAATTATTGGATTTCTAGAGGCTCATAGGTTCCACATGTGTTCCTACCTGGTATACTGGATTGCCTTCCAAGGCGAGTTCAGGACACTGAACAATGTGGGGACCTTAGGTGTGCAGAAGGTCCATGAACACTTTTCACGTCTTGAGTTTACTCAAGCAGAACGACACTTCAAATAGATAAGTGACCTCTTCATCATGCACACTGTACGAGACCTCGACCATGAGATGCACATGCGTATATCACCAGCAGCGAAGGAGGCAATGGTGGATGGGCGGATTGGTTTATCTAATTCCCCACCTTCACCTACATACGCGTGTATGGTTATAATGGTCACCCCGCCATGATGCCACACTACCCTTCAGATAGGGTAGTCTTCATGGAATTCCTAAGGCAGTTGGCCGAAGTTCACACTCATCGATGCCTGAAGAAGAAGCCAGCCGCAAACTTTCCCATTCAGATGGGACTCTATAGATGTAGAACAGCGGCAGATGCCAAGTTGATGAGTCAGGAAACGGTGAGACTCAATCTCAAGTACCTCATTGAGAGAAGGTCATATGATCCCAGAGGCCTCTATGCAACACATCTTGAGCAATGCTCGTCACATGAATCTTCTATGGAAGATTACTGGGTCAATTGTGACGATGAGTATGAGGTACGAAGAAGGAACTATAGCCGGTTCAGGCTCTCACAAATTGCTAAGTTTATGTTAAAGACATTGAGGGCCTATCTGATGATGAAGGGGAAGTCATTCTCCCCTTGTTCTTCGTAGATTCAACGGATTCACAACTACTCAGAAGAGTGGATTGGTACGCAAAAGAAAATCCGTCTATAGAGGAGAGAACGAGTAGAGTTTTCAGAAACAGTCAATTCTATGTAGACAACAAGAGGACAAGGAAGGTAGTACTTCCCAGAACAGAGCCGCCACAGGTTCAATCTACACTACCTTCCACGTCAAGGAAGAAACCTAGATAGAAGCAGTGGAGCAATCCTCCCAAAGGGATGCAAATGTTAGGGTACATGAAGGGAAGAACACAGGGGTTACATATGGAGATAGCCACACACACACCTGAGATAGTCATGGGAATTGCTGCCCCCGAACTAGTGATTGAGATAGTCACTCCAGAGACAGAGCCTATAGCAAAAGCAGTAGCAGCAAAAACGGTGCCTATGATAGAGAAAGAGCCACCTACATCACCACCATCACAGCAGTCTCAAGTCCCCATCGACTTGGACTCTCCACCAAGAGACATCACTCCAGCACAGTCTCATTCATCGAGCATTCAAGGGCCAAATATTCCTCCTTCTAGCGAGGCTAGCCGTGACTATTTGGCTTGAGGGTTTCCTAGGAAGGAAGAGGGAAAGGCCTTCCTATATGCGCGACTTCACAGAGTTTAACCATGTCCCACAAGACATGCTGACAAAGAAATTGAAGAAGGAAGTACATGTGGAAATGAATGCAGAGAATGAGTTCATCATAGAGATTGCTGCCCCACCTGAGGACAGAAACATCCATTAGCTACAAGTGGAGGACTTCACATTGCCCAAGCTTAACCTCAAAAAGACCACACGTCAGGTGGAGGCAAACCTTCTCGGAATTTGCCTCAGTGAGCGTCCAAGAGAGGATGGCTAAGGATGGAAAGGACAAAGCAGCCTTTAAGGCTGAAAATCAATAGTTGAGAATGTCTCAGCCTTGCCATAGGAATTGCTGGATCTTCCTGCAGAGCAAAACCATCATTAGTTGATGACATATGGAAAACACTTGAGAGATCAAGTGGAGGAATTTGTTCTCAGAGGACAATGTATACTAGCGAATCTATACCAGTCAAGGGATAGAGCACATGGACTCCGCGCAGAGATTTAGCAGTCGGAGCAAAAGATAGCAAAAAAGAGGCCAAGTGATGAAGTCACAATTGCAGACATGCAATTGACATATCAGTCAGTCTTCTCAGAGGAAAACAAGCAACATCTTTTTGCTTGGAAAGAACAACTGGCATACAAGGTGAAAGCCTATGATGCCAATTCAATAGAACTGATTGACTACTGACGGGTTGTCACAAATATTATCAACTTCGCAAGAACATTGGTAATATCCTTCCCTCACATAGAATATCAGTGCGAGGGAGGAGAATAGGTTGAGCTTGTTACAATGCATAATCAATTCCGTGATGTCATCCGCAACACCTTTCTCGATGATCCAGATGGTTGCAAGTTGGCCAAAGTGGCAGCCTTGTCTACCAAGTTAGATGACGCAGCTGCCAAGTGCATTGACTTTCAACATCAGCTCATGACAAGCGAAGTAATGCTAAAGCACCACATCATTATCTTGCAAAGCATTAATTACCCAGAGGTTGAGGAGGTCAACGACTGGATAGAGACGCTATTGACCATTGGTCAGGAGTTGTTAAGCACCTTAAGAAGGATGTCCTACTCTCGATAAAGGCATTAAATGTGACTGGAGTTAACTTGATGCCCCTTTCCAAGTTAACTCCACGTCCTACAAATCATGCATTGTCAAATCCAACTAATTGAGGATGACTAATTTGACTAACATAATTTGTGGATCTTAGATCTCCACTAAACGTGGATGTCTATTTTGGAAGCACACTTTGTAATAAAGTTCACCTTTAGTTTAGTTTCAGTCAACTGAAGTAGTTTTCCAGTTGACTCTTTGTTTAGTTTCAGTTAACTGAAGTAGATTTCCAATTAACTGTTTGCTCACCTACTTTTAGACATAGGAATAAATCTTGCCGATTGGCAAGAACTGAATGTTAACTCAAGGAGACTTTAGGGTTGCCTACTCCTTTGAGTTCTATAAATAAGAGCCTTGGGCTCATTATTTGTTAACCTTACTTACTATGCAAAATTGCTGCGCCATTGTTGCCAACAAGTTTGAAAGTGATTATTTGTTCACTCTTGGATGAGAGTTAATTGGTTTGATGAGCAATTGTGCATGATTTCGTGCCTTTGCATGTCCCAATTCTTTGTAACTCGTTGATGAAATTTGAAGAAGAAAATCAGAAGGCGCTTGCATTTTGATCCAAATATTTGAGTTCTTTCAACGATTTTGTGTTAATAGCTTGTTGTTTCAATCTTCTCCTTGGACAGGGGTTCCTCGAATATTTTGTCATTAACAGTTATCATGCGATGTTGTTTAGTAAATTGTCTTTCAACCTATACTTCGGATAGGGGTTCCTCCTCCTTAGCAAGTTTGTCAGCAAAATTATCGTGATTTGTTGTTTCTAGTAAGTTGTTTCCTAGCCTATACCTCGGACAGGGGTTCTCCTCCTTGGCAAGTCTTAGATCCAACTTATTGTAAAGAGTGTTTGCTTGCACAAAGCCATATTTCTAGCATAGATCTGAGAGTTCAGAGCCTTAGACTCATTCTGGCGAGATAGTTGGACCAAGTAATCCAACCATCCATTCATGCTCCTATGCCCTCATGCTTTGTTTATCTTGGGGAGATAGGATAGATTAAAAGATAGTTTAGTTGTATTTAAGATATGTAGAAACCAGAGAAAAACTTAGCTACGACGCATTGTGTTTGTGCACCCTTGTGTCCTGCCGTTGAGTAAAAAAGATAGGAACCATAGTACTTTTTTACGCATACATCAGGAAAGAGGGATCTTCCTCTCTATAATCCGAAGGAGCAGTACTATAACACTTGCAATAGCTGACTGTCTCCAATAAGCACTCCAAAGGTCCTAATTGAAACGCCAACAGTTTTTTGGCGCCCATCGTGGGGCAACGAGGCACAAAACTTCAAGAAAAAGCTAAAGCTTTTTATGTCACGGGAATGACTATTTGGCATCCTTGGGCCCTAGTAGAACAACTTGATATTGCTCTAGCAACCCTCCAACCGGATCTTACATACATTGAAGGAGAGCAATCGGACATCATTAGTAGTCTGCATATCTTCATCTTTGAAAAGAATACATCACCTGCTTAGTGGAGAGCTGCAACCATTACTATGGACAAGGAAGAAAGAAAGGCTGATCTTGCAGTCGAGAGGCCAATATTACCACCTCCTGTGTGGCAGTAAGCATTGTGACTCACTGAGTATATACGAGGAGGAGGACCAATCCTCTTTTTCAAGAAGTCGGAGAAGCATTTGACACAGAGCAAATCTACCAAGAGGTTCGAGAACACTTTCTAGAAGAACCACAACAAGAACCTCCTGCTCAAGCAATGGTCGACAATGTTAACATCAATAACGACAATGGCCGTAATAATGGTAACAATGACAATGGCAATAACGACTATGGCAACGAACTTTTAGGCAATGGTCGAAATCCAAGAAATATAAGACGTCCTACCCCATTACCATGTGGTAACGACATAGGTCCATTGGCCCTGCAAGGTCACCATGAACTTCCCAAGGGATCACGGAAGCATTTCCCAAGATTTTACGGAGATGGGGCTCGACACCCCGATGAGCATATTTCAGCGTTCACAACGGCTTGTTCCGTTCTATCTGTACCACATGAAGATATCGCTGTTTGACTCTTTGTCGAAACTCTTGAGGCGAATGCTGTCGATTGGTTCAATCACTTACAACTAGGTATCATTAGAAACTGGGAAGACATGAGTGAGAAGTTCTTGGCAAGATTCAAACTTGCCGAAGACAGCCATTAGCTATTTGCCCGATTATCTAACTCTAAGATGGAGTCCACAGAATTGATGAGGGAGTTCATAGCGAGGTTTAACCGCCTTGTTACACGTTTTTCTCACACACTCAATCCATCAGACGAGATTCTGATGAGTAGCTTCATCAACGCCCTTCCCTCAGAGATAGCCTTTTTCATAAAAGGCAGTCATGAGGAGGACTTGCTAGTCGCAAAAGAGAAGGCTATCGAGCTCGAAGATCACATGATCACCATGAGAAAGATGAAGGATGACGCTATCAGACTGTTGGTCCAAGCATCAACAGATCCACTGCTACAAAAGGTAGCAAATGAGGTGAAAATTCTCAAGAGACAGTCACCCAACCAAGGGAAGCAAGCACTAAGCACACCATCGCCGTATCAACAACAACAACAGTACCAGCCTCACCAGTAGTACCAGCCTCAACAACCATATCAGCCGAAGAGGAATAATTTCCAACCTTTCAACAACTTTAAGCCTAGATTTTCAGGACCTCCACCAAGGCAGGTAGAGACTGAAAAGTCTAATGTGTTCTGCTGTTTCCATGATTCAGATGAACACATCGGATCCACATGCCCTGAGAATCAAAGGATGAATCAGATCATGGGATATGCTGGAGATTCAGCTCCAAGCTCAAGTTTCGTACCTTCAAATGCGAACGTTTTCCCACCACAAACGGACAACTTCGATGGCGACTTTGCAACGGGATACTTTCATAGCGAACCCGTAAATCAAGAAGAAGACTACCGTTAGTACTCTCTCGCTCTGAACCACGAGAACCTTTCGACACCTACGTTTACACGTGCCCAACACTTAAAAGTATAGAAAGAAGAAGAGGAGAGACGAAAGTCAAATGAAAAAGGAAAAGAAGCTTCTTCTTCTAATCCCAAGTCTACACATGAGAACATCACATCAACTTCTCAAGATCCGCCTTCAACGAACTTTGACATTGTGACGACTATGATGAAGACAAAGATACAAATCTCACAGTTGGAGTATCTCCAAGATCATCTCGATCAACTGGACTGGATTCTCAAGGTAGTACAAAAGCTGACTGTCATACAACCCATGTTGTTGGAATCTTCCGTACAAGCAAGAGAAAAGCCAAAGCCCTTCTACATATCTTTGTATATGGAGGGTATAAACTCAACAACTGCATAATCGACTCAGGGGCATCATATAACGCCATGCCTTTACAAATCATGAACTCTTTCGGGCTATCATGCACGAAAACTCACAACAAGTATTACTCACTTGACTCAAAACCGGTGCCATTGGTGGGCCAACTGAAGGATGCTCAAGTAAGATTGGCGTCCTGCCCAGAGAAGAAGATCATGATGACCATTCTCATAGCTGACATTCCCATCAGTTATGGAATGCTGCTGAGTAGAAGCTTCTGCAAGGATCTCGGAGGCGAGATTCAACTGGATTGGTTGTATGCGACAATCCCATTAAACAAAGGTAGCTTCAAGTTGGAACCAGAGGCTAAGTCGAGATTCACGGTGGTGAAATCTTAGGACCCCCAAGCGCAAGTGCTACATCAAAGTATGGGTTCCGGCACATATGCCATGCTGTCAAAAGTAACCAAAGAAGACACAAGGGTTGCATTTGCCACAAACACATCAAAAGAAAATACCAAGATGTGGACGATGCAATTTGACAACAGCTGCTCAATAGCAGGTTCGGGAGTAGGAGTTGTCATCACTTCTCCCGAAGGTACCTTATACCCATTTGTTTATTGCTTGCAGTTCGATAATGCGGACAATACCGCAGAATACGAGGCGCTAATACTAGGCCTCAAAAATGCAAGGGATATGGGTATAAGATTCCTTCAAGTCGAAGGCAACGCAGAGCTGATCGTCCAATAGGCCAGAGAACTATATCAAGTAAGGAAAAATTGCCTTCTGTCTTATCGACAAAGGGTGTGGAATGCGATCGATTGGTTCGAAGCATTCAACATCAGGTACATACTACGTGAGCAGAATAGCAGAGCAGATGCCCTTGCGGTATCGGCTGCTCTTTTCATGCCCCATTTTGACTTCCGTCAGAATGCCTTCGCCATTGAGCGCGTCTACAGGCCGACTGTTCCTGACAACTACGACAACTGGCAGATCTTTGATGATGATGGTGACATCAAGGAGTTCCTTTGCATGGGGGACAATTACCAAGAACTATTCTTTGAAGGTAGTGCTTCTCCTTTCAAAGAATCTATAGCGGAAGATTCCGAAGCCACATAATCCAGCATCATCCGACTAAGAGGCAACAATATCCCCAAGGGTCTAGTATCCTTGGAGGATATATTTTATAGACATGATAGACGTGTTTAGGATCAAAGGAATTCTAACAACAAGACGTCAGTTGATTACCAACAAGTCAACATTGGTACAGAAGATAAGCCTCGGCTTGTCAAGATAGGCAAATGTTGCACTACAAAGGAAAGCAACAACTTCATCTCCCTATTCAAGCAATATTGAGACGTCTTTGCGTGGTCCTATGAAGATCTGAAAGCATTCAAGCCAAAGGAATTCCACTCAATTCTGATGTCAAGCCTTTTAAGCAGAAGCAGAGACACTACAACCCGGGTGTCCAAGACACAATGTACACAGAGGTGAAAAATATGGTGGATGCGAAGATCATATTCCCGAATCAGTATTCTACCTGGGTGTGGAACATAGTTCCTGTGTGCAAGAAGAACGGAGAAATCCGGATCTGCGTAGATTTCAGGAACCTGAACCAGTTGTCGCTGAAGGATAATTATCCTTTGCCTATCATGGAGCATACATTGCAAACAGTAAATGGTTCGGAGATGTTGTCATTACTTGAAGGTTCTTCTAGATACAACCAGATTGTAGTGGCTGAAGAAGATCAACTCAAAACAACGTTCACCACCCCTTGGGGAACGTTCGCCTACGAGAGAATGCCTTTCGGTCTAATCAACACTGGTGCAAAAGACAAACTGATAGTTGTCTATCTTGACGACCTTACCACATTCTCAAAGAAGCGACGAGATCATTTTCAACACTTAGTGAAAGTGTTCGAGAGGTGTAGGTACCACCGCATATCATTGAATCCGAAAAAGTCCATCTTTGCGGTGACAAAAGGCAAGTTGCTAGGCCACATTGTCTCCAAGGAAGGGACTCAGATAGACCCTAATCGGGTTGATGCAATCAAGGACCTGACTCTCCCTACAAATAAAACTGGGGTACACTCCTTCGACAAAGTTAACTTCATACGGAGATTTGTACTCGACTTCTCGGAGCTGACCAAAGATATCTTAGCAATGATGAAGAAGACGACCGCCTTCAAATGGACCGAAGAAGGAAGGTGTTCAAGAAAATAAAGGAAGCCATCAGTAAAGTGCCAGTGTTGGTTCAACCCGATTTCGATAAAGAGTTCATTCTTTATTGTTACGCGTCGGAACATACTCTCTCCGCCATATTGACACAGAAGTTGAATGAAGAGACTGAGTCACCGATCGCTTTCATGAGCAACAACTTCAAAGATAGCGAGTCTCAGTACTCCCAAATAGAGAAAAACACATGCAGTTGTGAGGGCTATCAAGAATTTTAGATTCTACATCCTAAACTCTCACACCACTGTATACTTTATAGACCCCGCGGTCAAGAGTGTCCTTACTCAACATGAAATGGGCACCAAAAGAGGCAACTGGATTGCAAGAGTCCAGGAATACGACTTGGATATCAAGCCTACCAAGCTCATCCCCAGGAGAGGTCTATGTCAACTCATGGCAGAAGATGGTGATCTAAAGAACCAAGCTACTGATGGCGTCCCAGGAATGGAAATGGAAGAAGACCTCCCAATGGTCTTACTAGTTGAATCTGCTCAAGAATGGTACATAGAATTGTGGTACTTTTTGACCTACGAGGAATGCCCAACACACTTGGGTAAACTGCAAAGAAGAACTTTAAAATTACAAGCACAAAGCTATGTGCTTAGAGGAAATGTTCTATACAAGCGTGGGCTTGATGGAACATTTCTACTATGTGTCAGTAAGGACCAACAACGACGGTTGTTGGAAGCATTTCATAACCAAGCATGCGGTGGCCACTTCTCATCATGGGTTACTGCATTCAAAATCTTGCGAGCATTGTTCTTTTGGCCAACTTTGTTCCACGACGCATATGATTGGGTGCACAGATGCACATTGTGCCAACAATTTGTTGGTAAACTTAAGTTGGCAGCCCTTCCACTAAGGCCGGTGGTGATAGATGCTCCATTCCAGCAATGGGGCATAGACTTAGTAGGGCCCATCAACCCACACTCCAGTAAGGGACATGTCTACGTCCTTACGGCGACAGATTACTTCACTAAATGGTTTGAGGTAATCCCTACAAAGCAAGCCACTTTCAAAGTAGTGTGTAACTTTCTTAAGGAGAACATCATTACACGCTTCGGAGTACCAAGAAAGATCGTGACCAACAATGCTACAAGCTTCTCGTTAGAGGAGTTAGTAGAATTTTGTTTCGACTACGACATCACATTGTCCCACTCTTCAAATTACTATCCACAAGGCAACAGACAAGTTGAGTCATCTAATAAGAACATAGTCACGATCGTGCGCAAGATGGTTGATACCAATCAACGAGCTTGGCACCAAAAGTTGTACGACGCTCTTTGGGTTGATAGTATCATGCCCAAGAGAGCCACTTTCAAAGTAGTGTGTAACTTTCTTAAGGAGAACATCATTACACGCTTCGGAGTACCAAGAAAGATCGTGACCGACAACGCTACAAGCTTCTCGTCAGAGGAGTTAGTAGAATTCTGTTTCGACTACGACATCACATTGTCCCACTCTTCAGATTACTATCCACAAGGCAACAAACAAGCTGAGTCATCTAATAAGAACATAGTCACGATTGTGCGCAAGATGGTTGATACCAATCAATGACCTTGGCACCAAAAGTTGTACGACACTCTTTGGGCTGATAGTATCATGCTCAAGAGAGCTATCGACACTTCACCCTTCACTATCCTATATGGAAGCTGTATTGCCTATCACTCTAGAGTTGTCCGCTTTACAGCTGGCATCTGCAATACAAGATGAGGAATTCAGAGATCCCATCAAGAAACGTATCTTGTGCTTGATGAAACTTCAAGAGGAGAGGGTGGAGATAGTTGATAAAATCACTCAGCACCAAGAGTGAGTGAAGAAGATCTTCAACAAGAAGGCTTGGCAACGAGACTTTGAAATCGGAGACAAGGTCCTGTTATGGGACAAGAGACACGAACCAAAGGGAATGCATGGTAAATTTGACTCCCTTTGGCTAGGGCCCTTCCTAATCCACAATATTGCAGGAGAGAATTCTTACATTCTCTCACATTCAGATGGAAGGCTCTTTCCATTGCCCTACAACGAGCATTACTTAAAGCATTTCGTCCCTTCGGGGATGGGGTGAGTACTTTGTAAATATTTTTCCTTGCTTTAACGTTATGTTATGTATTTCCCCGTTCAGTAAAGTATCGTCGTGTTTTAGGTGATTTCTTAAGTAGTCTTGTTGTAGGTGAATAAATAGGTGAGCCCAATAAATAGGTGAACTCTAATTTTGAGGTGTGTTAGGAAATAAGTCTTGACTCCATTACCCAACTAATAAGAGTACTGGTCTGCGAAACTAGAGATTCTTGGTTCTCCTATGCTGTAGGTATCCGACATGGTCACTAGACAGAGCCTAATGTTGTACCCAAAATAAATTTTTGGCATTTTGCTTAAATTGAGCTAAATAATGTAAAAATGCCGTCAAAAGTCTGTTTTAGGTCAAACCAAACATAAGGTCTTTGTGGGTTTTTGTCAAGGAACATATGTGTAAAATTCTGAAAAATTGAAAATTAGGGTTTCGTACCCCTATTTTTAGGGAAGCGCCTGAAAATAGGACCTTCTCGGAAATGATTGAAAATGATTTTGATAGGATTAATCGACTTCATGATCACACTGGTCAAGTCAGAATCATCAAAAGACATGTTTTACTTTGGTGGGTCTATTTCTATTTTTCAGGAACAAAGTTAGGATCTCCACAGGCATTAGTGGCAGATTGGCCGGTACCAGGTGCTGAAAGCTAAGCTTCAAAAGCTTCAAGTTTGTTAGCCAAATCATTGTGATTTGCTTTTTCTAGTAAGCTGTTTCCTAGCCTATACCTCGGACAGGGGTTCCTCCTCCTTGGCAAGTCTTAGATCCAACTTACCGTAAAGAGTGTTTGCTTGCACAAAGCCATATTTCCAACATAGATTTGAGAATTCAGAGCCTCAGACTCATTTTGGCGAGACGGTCGGACCAAGTTATCCAACCATCCATTCCCGCTCCTATGCCCTCATGCTCTGTTTATCTTGGGGAGATAGGATAGATTAAAAGCTAGTTTAGTCGTAGTTAAGATCTGCAGAAACCAGAGAAAAGATTAGCTATGGTGCATTGTGTTTGTGCACCCTTGTGTACTACCGTTGAGTAAAAAAGATAGGAACCTTAGTACTTTTTTATGCATACATCAACAAAGAGGGATCTTCCTCTCTATAATCCGAAGGAGTAGTACTATAACACTTGCAATAGCTGACCGTTTCCAATAAGCACTCTAGAGGTGCTAATTGAAACGCCGACAACACGGAAGGTCGAGAATGGAGGAATTTGAAAATCTCTGAAAATTGGTTAAGTCTTGCAAGAAAAAGCACCCTTCTAGGAAAAGGTGCCCAAGGATTCAAGCCACCGTCATTTTTAGGGTTTGTTGCTTCCAAGAACATCTCTTTAGAGTTGATTGAACTCAGCAATGAATTTGTCAGCCAGGCCTCAAGATCAATCAAACGACTGGAATCAGGGATCAAACTGAGGCTATTTATCAAGCAGAAGTTGAAAATCTTCAAAATATCCTAACATGGGCAAGGTGGTGTCCAAAGTCAACTCCTAGTTGTAGATTTTGAAGACTTTCTCATGTCTAGGCATCCCAAAATTGGTGGAGATTCTTTTAGTTAACTTTCAATCATGCGAGATAAACTCCTCAATTAGGGTTTTGGCGCCCTAATTGATGCTTCCCCCTCCAAATGCTATTTATCAAAGCTTCTAGGTGTCTTTCTTCATTATTCTTTGTAGGTTGAAGAGCAAACACATTTTTCTTCACAAACGCCATTTGAAAGATCAAATGGAGGCCGTTTTCAGTGTTCTTCGTATTTCTAGGTTTAGGTTGCATAGGAGTTTTTTCAAGACTTCATATCTCTAGGCATCATTTTCCAAAGGCAGCAGTTCATAACATCCAACTTTTTCCCCCAAATTCTTCTACTTTTGTCTTAGGTTTTTTGGCATGCTTGAGCAAACTCCATTTTATCGTAGATCTGAGCTTTTGGGTTCATTCAACACGAGTTTGGCCACAAAACCCACGTGCTAGATTTCTTTGGAAAAGTTGCCTGGCTGCTTCCAGTTTTTAGGGTTTTATGCAAAAAGTCATCTTTTCGAAAAATAAACAAATTGGGCTTGATCAGCTCAGAGGCGCCTACAAAACCCATGTGCCAGAATTTTTCGGGAAAAAATAGCTTCTACAACTTCTACTTCTTAGGGGCTGTTGCATGTCCAAGAAAAAGTCATTTTTTCTCAAATCTGATGTTTTGGGTCCATTCAAAAAGATATTTGTAACAAAACCCTCGTCTCAAAAATTTTCATAAAAATTACCTCTCGGTGAAGCTACTTTTAGCCTCTGCAGAAAAGTTGTTCAAATAGTTTCGTGTGCCCAATCATTCCTCCAAATTTTCAGAATGCAGTTCTCTCAAGTTGAATTCAATACCAAATCAATCTTGGTTCATGATTTCCTAAAGACAGTTGACACTGATTTACATCGAGCACACCCCGAAGTTGATTTGGACAAGTTGGAAGGCATAGATGGCATCACATTGCAAAATATTGAGCAATCCAGGTTGATTGAGGCAACCTCATTTCCCATCTCAGCACAGAGCATCGAATTTGTAATTGCTTGTGTAAAGCATTACAGCCCCACTGTACGAGAGATCCAGTTAGTTGATGGGTGAACCATTTGCAGTCTCAAGCCAAAGGATATCGAGAGATGCTTTGCTATTCCACCTTGTGCAAACAACTTGGTCATATCAATGGGGGAGTGTGAAAGGGCATTCAACACGTCAAAGGAAAAATGTCAAAAAAGAATGGCAGAAAGGTGGCTTAAAGAGAAAAGCAACAGCTTGCCAAAGAACGTAGGATGTGGAGAATTCAGAGATGAGTACGCAATCATGATCACTCTACTCAACCGTTTCATCGGTGAAGCAGAAGCAAACAAGTTTCAGCCATGGATGTATTACATCATGTCTCAACTTGTCAACAACAAAGAACACTATGACTGGCCTGCCTTGATCAATGACATTCTCCACAACCAGTTGACCGGTTTCTTCAAAGCCCACGAATTCCATATGGGTTCATACCTTGTATATCTGATAGCCTTTCAAGGCCAATTTAGAGGGTTGAATACTGTAGGAACTCTGGGTGTGTAGAAGGTTCATGAACATTTCTCACAGCTTGAATTCTCATAATCAGAACGACACTTCAAGCAGGTGGATGACCAGTTCATGATGCACACAGTGAGGGACCTTGATCACGAGTTACATGTACGCATTTCACTAGAAGCCAGATTGGGCCGATTGGTTCATCCAATTCCCCATGTTTACCTACATTCGCGTATATGGTTACTTAGGTCATCCAACAATGTTACCCCGTTGTCCATTGGATAAGGTGGTATTCATGGAATTTCTATTGCAGTTGCACGAAGTCCACACCTTTTTACGCAATAAACACAATACAACTGCCAACTTTCCTTTTTAGATGGGTATATATAGGTGCAGATTAGAAGCTGATGCCAAGACTATAAGCAATGAGATGATGAAACTTAATCTTAAGTTTCTCATTGAAAGACGCTCATATGATCCTTGGGGTCACTTGGCAGCTTGCCAAAGAACGTAGGATGTGGAGAATTCAGAGATGAGTACGCAATCATGATCACTCTACTCAATCGTTTCATCGATGAAGCAGAAGCAAACAAGTTTCAGCCATGGATGTATTACATCATGTCTCAACTTGTCAACAACAAAGAACACTATGACTGGCCTGCCTTGATCAATGACATTCTCCACAACCAGTTGACCGGTTTCTTCAAAGCCCACGAATTCCATATGGGTTCATACCTTGTATATCTGATAGCCTTTCAAGGCCAGTTTAGAGGGTTGAATACTGTAGGAACTCTAGGTGTGTAGAAGGTTCATGAACATTTCTCACAGCTTGAATTCTCATAATCAGAACGACACTTCAAGCAGGTGGATGACTAGTTCATGATGCACACAGTGAGGGACCTTGATCATGAGTTACATGTATGCATTTCACTAGAAGCCAAATTGGGCCGATTGGTTCATCCAATTCCCCATGTTTACCTACATTCGCGTATATGGTTACTTAGGTCATCCAGCAATGTTACCCCGTTGTCCATTGGATAAGGTGGTATTCATGGAATTTCTATGGCAGTTGCACGAAGTCCACACTTTTTTACGCAATAAACACAATACAACTGCCAACTTTCCTTTTTAGATGGGTATATATAGGTGCAGATTAGAAGCTAACGCCAAGACTATAAGCAATGAGATGATGAAACTTAATCTTAAGTTTCTCATTGAAAGACACTCATATGATCCTTGGGGTCACTTGGCAGCTTGCCTTGGCCACCATTGTTCACATAAACCTTCCATGGAGGATTATTGGTTTAGCTGTGAAGACGAGTTCGAAGTACGCAGGCACAACTAGAGTAGGTTCACTCTTCACAGATTGCTGATTTCTTGTCAGAGGATGTGGAAGGATTATCAGATGATGTTGGGGAAGTCATACTTCGCACATTTTGCAGAGATCAAATTAACTTGCAGCCACTTTGATCTATTGATTGGTACGCCAAGGAAAACACATTTGTTGAGGAAAGGACAAGCATAGTTGTAAGGAACAACAAAATTTTCTTGGACAACAAGATGACGCGGAAGGTAGTCACTCCAATCACAAAGCTGCTGCCAGTTACTACCACAGTACCTTCCACTTCCAGGCCAAAACCCAGGGTTAAAGTGATGACTAATCCTCCAAAGGGTTCAAAGAACTATAGAGAGCCCATGCATTTGAAGGAAAAGATGCCAGTTGCTGATGTAAATCAGCAAGAGCCACATATGGATGCAGCCACGGATATCATTGAAATAGTGCTAGAGGTTGAAGCAGAACATCCCATTCTTCCGCCACCACTGCATCCATCTCCAATTTGCATTGATTTGGAGCTAGATTCGCCATCTTGCGGCATCTCAGCACAATCTCGCTCATCAGGAATTGATGGGACTAGAACCAATCCTTCTAGTGAAGTTGACCGAGACTCATCGTCTTGGCTTGAGAACCTCCTGGGTACGAAGAGGAGAAAGCCGTCCTACCAATTGAACTTTGCTGAGTTTGACAATGTCTACCAAGACATGTTAGAAAAGAAGCTCAAAAAGCAAGTTCATGTGCAAAGGAATGTTGAAGAGATTGTCATTGATATTGCAACACCACCAGTGGACAAAAGTGTGAATGAAGTAGGGGTTGATGAGTTCACTTGTTGAAAGCCAACCTTGGTAAAAGCACACACTAGGCTGATGTAGATCTCTTTGAGGTTGCAGCAGTAAGCATAAAGGAAAGAGTGGTCAAAGATGCTGAAGACAAAGCAACTCTCAAGGCTGAAAATCAGCAGCTACGCCAATACATCTCCAACCTCATTCATGGGACTTCAAACGTCATCGCCTTGCTTCCACAGATGTTGGAGACATCGACAAATCAAAATCAGCTAAGTCAGTTGGTTATATATGGAAAGCACCTGAGAGATTGGATAGAAGAGTTCGTCACCAGGGGCAGGTTCATCCTTGTAAAGTTGTATCAACTAAGGTAGAATGCCGACGACCTTCGCGTAGAAATCCAGGAATTAGAGCAGAGCATGGTAGTAAGGAAACCTCGAGATGAGTTCACCATTGTTGACTTGAAAATGGCGTTTGATACAGTCACTACAGTGGAAAACAAAGAGAAAGAGAACAATTCCTCTTCAAGGTAAAAGGCTGCAAAGGAATGTTTGTAGAAATGATTGAGTATATAGGAAAGTTTGCAAGTGCCATCAAGTTCGTAAGAACTTTCGTGTCACAAATTCCTTGCCAGTATCAACACATGGATGGCAAGTATGTTGATCATGGTGACGTGCAATCAAAGTTTCAAAATCTCATCCATAGCAGTTTCAGCGGTGACCCTATTAGCTGCAAGTTAACTCAAGTTGCAGCCATGTTAGCAAAGTTCAATGATGCAGCTGAAAAGGGAAGAGAGTTTCAAACTCTGATCATGAATGGCGAGGTGATGTTGCATAGTCAGTGTATCGTGTTGAAGAGTGTTGGCGTAACAACTAACACCTCTGGAGTAAGAGTTGCTACGAACAGCCTATGTACACTACGCAATGAGTGCTCTTCGAATTAGGAGGGGAAGCTCCCTCATTGTGCTTTACAAAAATACCTGCAAAGGGAAATAAACTAAACTAATTCCTGTCTTTTTTGTTTCAGCTGTAGAGGTACAAGGCTTTCTTGAAAACTAATACGTTGCAGCTGAGTTTTCTTTGGTTTCGCAGATTCACTAACTACAACTAAACTTAATAACTTAAATTCTATCCAGTTTCCTCAAGAAAATCAGAGCATGAGGAA
Organism: Sequoia sempervirens; assembly: GCA_007258455.2. Classification (NCBI taxonomy): domain Eukaryota; kingdom Viridiplantae; phylum Streptophyta; class Pinopsida; order Cupressales; family Cupressaceae; genus Sequoia; species Sequoia sempervirens. The sequence continues at coordinate 457,485,192 of VDFB02000017.1, forward strand.
ACGGAGCAAGGTTATGACTATCAGACGATAAACGCATTCAGATTCTCTACTTGAAGGCAAGGTGGCGCAACTATCATCTCAATCTGAACAAGTTTATAAGGCACAAAACAGATTTCAAGAATTTACCATAACAATCTTGTGAAACCCTATGTGGCATAACACTTAATCATAACAGCAAAGACTTGCAAAACAGATTTATCATCAAAATCTTATGAAACCCTGTGTGGCATAACACTTGATCGTAATGATAAAAGATTCACAAAACAGATTTATCTAAACTATGGGAAGATTTACCATGACAACTCTATGAAACCCTGTGTGGCATAACACTCGGCCAGCATAGTAAAGACTTCACAAAACGGTTTTATCATCACAATCTTACGAAACCCTATGTGGCATAACGTTTGATCATAACAATAAAAGATGCACAAGACAAATTTATCTAAACTATGGAAAGAATTCACTATCACAATCGCATGAAACCCTATGTGGCATAACAATTAACTGTAATAGCAAAGACGCATGAACAAATACCAAAAGAGTAATATTGAGGGCAAGGTAGGCGCAGCATATATTTCTCTCTCAAGCAAAAGTTAATTACAAATGAGCAAAAGCTCTTATTTATATACATCAAGGTGTAGGGGAACCCTAAAATCACCTTGTGTTAACTTCTGATCAAGAAATGCATGCAAGATTAATTATTAAACCCTAATGAAGTAAACTATACAGGTTAACAAAGCTACCATCGTTAACGTACAAATAACCTAAAATGGACATGTGCAAGCATGCACGTCCTTATTTAAAGCAAAGTTAACTGGCCACTACCTTCAGTTAACTGGAAACCCTAACCCTAACTCCTGTGATGATAATTCCAAGAATGAGATAAGCATGTGTTAAGTCAGCAAGTAAACTCAAGACTGAAAGTCGAGTTAACTGCTGCTCATGACTCAACCCTCGAAATTAACTGCAGGTTCCAACTGGTAGATCACTCCATGTCATCTCGGTCTAACACTTCGACCAAGAACTCATCAATTTCTCTGTCATCTGGCACTTTGATACTGTCCAAAACAATAATATGTCCCTTCAATTCTTTGTCACCTTCTTTGACTGTATGCGTACATTCTTTGACATTTTCAGTCTCCTTCTTGAAACTCGCTGAAATTTACTGAAAATGTGATCAGAACCTCCATCAAGATATCATAAACATGCTTCTGAAACTCAGTTTGTACAACCTTGAGATCAGCGTAGGTACCATTTTCACGAAGATAATGGCACAAGATCTGAGTGACTTTGGCGGCTCCGTAAATGGAGTAATCTCTGTTCCTTTTGCAGCGTAACGCATCATTGTCAGCTGCTTTGATAAAAACCTAAATCAAGACCGATTTGGTCTTGAATTCAGTCTAGTTGAACCGCCTTTTGAAAAACTCGCCCATTGACTGTGAACACGGCTATGTTCTGACAACTTTCTCTGCAAAGCTAAAATGCTCTGGACAAAGCTAAAAATAGCCTGTCGGAAGATTATTTTCACCAAAAAATTCTGAGACATGGGTTTTGTCCGGAAGATGATTCCAAGACAACCCACAACGTCAGAATTGTGAAAAAATGCCGTTTAGCTTGACATGCAAAGATTCTTCAGTCGAGAATTGCAGGGGTTTTTAGAGCTTCTCGGGGCAATTTTTCTTGCGAAAATCTGGAACATGGGTTTTTTGCACAACTGAATTCTGAACAAACCCAGATAGCTAGATTCTCGAAAAAATGTGATTCAAGCCCACATGCAAAGAAATTCTCGAAAGGTACGAGCTCTTTAATCCATAAGGGGCCATTTTTCAAAAATCTAAGACGGGTCTTGCCGCAAATGGCCAAAATATGGGACCCAAATGATCGATTCTCAATATGTGTTGAATTTCTTTGATATGCTAAGAAAGTAATCTAAGGTGAGAAATAGAAGAAATAAGACGTATGATAGAAAGTTTTGCTTGTCTCCGCTTCAAAATCTACAACTTTCTCCTCGAACTTGATAAAACTCGTGATGCAGTGAAAATAAAGTCTAGAATCAGCCTTCCTCTCAAATAAACTGAACTCGTTGCTTCGAAGAACGTTGAAAACGGACACCTGTAGCACCTTTAGCTTGCTGGTTGCTCAAGAAGAATATGAACTTCAGAGCAAAAGATGATGAAATAATGGACGCCATGGCTGAAATATATAAATTTTCATCTTTGAAAATTCGCACTAAGCAAGGAATGCTTGAAAAGTGCGCTTGGCTTCTAATTGGACCCCATTTCTAGTTAACTGGAACTCAAACAAGCTAAATAAATAGCCATGCATTAGGGTTTCCCTTTTCAGTCTTCAGTTAACAAAACCATGCGACTTTAGCTTCAGTTAGCCATCTTTATCAAGTTCGCCATCCTTCACATTTGCTATAGATTCACAAATTTGAACTAAGGCGTCCCTTTAGATAACTAAAGTTAATAATCTTGATTGAGATGAGGAATTCGCCATCTTCATGCAATAAACAATCTAAAAATAGCGACCCTTTTCAATCTTCAGTTGGCCTTCAAGAGGTGCGCCAACTTCATACTTATGCTTCAATTTGACTCTAAAAATAACAACCCTTTTGGAACTAAAGTTGCTATTCCTTGAAAAGTGCGTAGCTTCACAAATCAATGCTTCATCATTTTAAACACTAAATATGGCGACCCTTTTCATGATTGAAGTTAACAATTTCATGCGCCATACTTCACAAAACTTCACAGTTGCAACCAAATTCGCCATGCATGTAAACTCCAGTTGACATTCACTGATAATCTTCAGTTAAGTGAACATGCAATCAAGTTAACTCAACATGCAAGATAGTTAACTGAACATGCAAACTAGTTAACTCGACATGCGAACTGAAAGTTCACTCAACATGCCAATATACGAACTGAAGATGACAACCCAGAAAACATTTAGTCTAACTACAGTCAGAACTCCAGTTAAGGCGTCCATTCAACTCTCTTTCGAAAATCCAACTTTGAACTCTCAAACGAATTCCAGACTTAGCCAAATTTCATGAAAATTTAAGCTAAAACGTCTGTCGGGACCTCTGTTCATCCTCTGACACTGGTTGACTGATTTCTCCGATTGGCTGGCTGACAGGTGTATCGCAGAGCTAAGTAAGAACTGATCAAAAGATATCTTGAGACTGCATGCCATAAAACTAACATCTGAAGGCTCAAAAATCCAAGCGCCCTTTTCAAAAGCTGCGCTTTTTCTCAGACTTAGTCAATTTTCAACATCTGTATTTCGAACGAAGGGAAAAATAAATCCTTCATAACTTTCATTTTATCAACTTTCAGGACTGGATCTCAGGTTCACTGCGAAGCTAACTTCATTCTGCATAACAGCTGCAAAGGCACATTTCCCAAGAAAACATCATCTGAGGGGTGAAAAACTAGGGCGCCTTTTTCAAAAGTTGCTCTTTTCATCCAGACTTAGCCATTTCCGGAAATGACAAAAATAATATAAAAACCTCGACTGCAGGCTAATAAGACATCTTCTGATCTAACGAAGACAGGCAATGGAAAGCTAAACGTAACACAGACATATTAGGCATCTGAAATTATCAGAAAGAAGGCATTAAAGGCCTGAAAAGCTTGGGCGCCTTTCTCAAAATGTGCTCTTTTGCTTTTTCTTTTGATATTTTGACTAAGATTTGACCCTATGTTTGACCTCCGGTTCAGACGCTTCAGCAACTCAGATTCACCCACTGACGGATGCATCGCGAAGCTTGAACAAACGTGAGATAAACATCTTGGGTGGCATTTAGCCAAAAACCTTCATTTGACACCTCAAAAAGATGGGCGCCTTTCTGAAAAGCTGCGCTTTTCTCCAGTGTTAGC
>VDFB02000017.1:457489172-457516812 GCA_007258455.2 Sequoia sempervirens
AAATAGAAATAGACCCACTAGAGTAAAACATGTCTTTTGATGATTTTGATTTGACTAGTGTGATCGAGAAGTCGATTAATCCTATCAAAATCATTTTAATCATTTCCGGAAAGGTCCTATTTTCAGGGGTTTCCCTAAAAATAGGGGATTGAAACCCTAAGTTTTAATTTTACAGAATTTTACACATATGTTCCTTGACAGAAACCCATAAAGACCTTATGTTTGGTTTGACCTAAAATAGACTTTTGACGACATTTTAATATGATTTAGCTCAATTTAAGCAGAATGCCAAAAAAATATTTTGGGTACAACATTAGGCTCCGTCTGGTGACCATGTCGGATACCTACAACATAGGAGAACCGAGAATCTCTAGTTTCGTAGACCAGTATATCTTATTAGTTGGGCAATGGAGTCAAGACTTATTTCCTAACACACCTAAAAATTAGAGTTCACCTATTTATTGGGCTCACCAATTTATTCACCTACAACGAGACTACTTAAGAAATCACCTAAAACACGACAATAGTTTACTGAACAGGGAAACACATAACAACATAACGTTAAAGCAAGTAAGAGTATTTACAAAGAACTCACCCCATCCCCAAAGGGACAAAATGCTTCAAGTACTGCCCGCTGTAGGGTAGTGGAAAGAGCCTCCCATCTAAATGTGAGAGAATGTAGGAATTCTCTCCTGCAATATCATGGATCAGGAACGACCCTAGCCAAAGGGAGTCAAATTTACCGTGCATCTGCTGGTTCATGTCTCTGTGTTGGAAATATTGTCATTGATGTCAAAGGTACAAAGACAAAACTTGCTATCATTAATGTCAAAGGAAGATTGTTGGATATTGTCATCGATGAGTCAAGGTAAAATGAGAAGATTAGCACAACTGAAGATAACATATTTGAAAGAAAGAACATCTAGAATTGATAGTCAGCATTGGATGAAATGATAAGAAGCTTACAAGATACCGATGTTATACAAACTCTTTGGATACCAAGTTTTTGTATATGGACTAGCTTCTTCTACATCATGGTAAGATTTAAAGGATCATGTGTAATGTACTAGTGATGTATGCTTTATTGAAGTATATTGCAACAAAGTGATACTATGGGAAGTATTGACTATACAACCTATGAAGATATTGATTATACGATAAGGAAGCTAAGCTATGATCATTACAGTGAATGATATCGTGGTCACAGTTTGCATCACACTTCTATTCTACATCAGATTCATTAAGTCTGAGAGAAGAGGTAATATCAGTAATCATACCATCAGTAAAGGATGTGACAATAACATCAATGAGTCTCTTTAAATCTGGAAAAAGAATAAAATACAACACAGCAACAAGACGAATCAGAAGAAGACGAAATAAGAAAAAGACAAAAATAAGTAAAAGACGAAAGTGTTTAAAAGGCAGTGCTTCTATATTAGACAGCAGATTTATTTTTTAAAGCACAATTGCATGCTAAATAATTAAATATGAGAAGGTCTCGATTCATATTGCTTTATGAAAAGGCGGCATTAAAAGACAAAGTGAATAAGACAAAACCATATGAGACAAATTGCTAGAAGACAAAGTCATTTGTTAAGGCAGCAATTGTTATTTGCAAAAGTACGTGATTTTCTTAGAGAACAGCAATTTCTTTTGAAGAGATGTATCTATTCTAAAAAGTGGTGATCTTTGCAAAAGGGTATGTCCTTTACCCTCATTTGAAGACATGTAAAAATAAGAAGATAGGAGTTCATTTGAAGACATGAATTGAATGAAATATTTTTTGAGTATGTTATGTAGTGTGAGTGTGTTGTGTGTGAGTAAAAGCCAAACATCCAGGCACAATATGGATTTGAAAGAAACCATGCAAACATAAAAGGAATATGTGCAGATATAAAAGGAGAGAATAAAGGAAAAGTGAAGTATGAGAAAGGGTTGAAGGGCAGAAGAATGAAGTGTAACTCTGATTGATTTTGAATGTATATGCAGCCCATGTATTGAATGAAGATTTTTCTGAGTATAGAGAGGAGGAAGAGCAGCACTATGAAGTGCAGATCATATTTATTCCAAGAAGTATGTGTAATAAAAGGTGGTGTGGAGTGAAGATATTGTTCTGAAGAGTAGATTGAGAAAAGGTTAAAAGGACAGAAGTATGAAGCCCATCTTCATTGAATATCAATCAGACTTCTAGAGCAGATCTACAGAAAATGAAGAACATTAAAGACTCATATTGAAGGCAAGATTTGGAGAAGCATTGAAGCACAGTTTTAGAAGCAGAATTTAAAGATAAATTATTGCAGATCTGAGTGAAGGTTAAGGGAGTGGAAAATCAAGGAAGATTTGTGACTATTGAATCATATTAAGTGCAGATTATTGAAGCATGTTGGATCAGAATTGAATGGATTAAAGCAGTTTTTGAAGAAGAATTCATAGTAGATTGAGAAGAGTGGTATTGAAGAAGAGATCTTAATTGTCCATCATCCGTTGAAGAAGCAACATTGAAGGTGGAATATTATTCTTTCAGTTGTTATATTTGCTGAGTTGGTGCTTGGCAAGTGGGAGTTAGTACTTCCAGTAGGTTGGTGCCTACAAACTTTAGGAGTTGATGCTCCTTGTAGGTTGGTGCCTACTAAATCAGAATTAGGGGTTGGTACTCCTTGTAGGTTGGTGCCTACTAAACTATAAATTGATGATTAAAGTAGGTTGGTGCCTACCGTCTTTGTAATTTCTTATAAACATAAAATGCAGTGGTTGGAGTCAACTTGTTTATATTGTTCATATTGCATAGTTGATATTGGGGTAAATGTTAAAGTTGATAAAAGTTTAAGAGGGTAAAAGTTTGTTGATATACTGATTCACCCCCGTCTTCCCAAGATATCTTTGTGCTCTTCATCTTGTCCCATAATAGGACCTTGTCTCCAATCTCAAAGTCTCGTTGTCAAGCCTTCTAGTCAAAGATCTTCTTCACTCGCTCTTAGTGTTGAGTGATTTTATCAACTATCTCCACCCTCTCCTCTTGAGGTTTCATTAGGGACAAGATACGTTTCTCGATGGGATCTTTGAATTCCTCATCTTCTATTGCGGTTGCCAGCTGTAAGGCGGACAACTCTAGAATGATGGGCAATACAGCTTCCATGCCATATAGGATAGTGAAGGGTGAAGTGCCGATAGCTCTCTTGGGTGTGATCCTATTAGCCCAAAGAGCGTCATACAACTTTTGGTGCCAAGCCCGTTGATTGGAATCGACCATCTTGCGCACTATCGTGACGATGTTCTTACTAGATGACTCGGCTTGTCCATTGCCTTGTGGATGATAATCTGAAGAGTGGGAGTCCCATAGTTATAGATTAAGAGAAAACTCGCGAAGTTTTTAAAAACGAAGTTTTTGAGTTTAACTCACGAAGTTTTGTTGAGTTCTTCAAAAAACTCACGAGTTTTTGCTGAGTTTTTCAAAAAGCTTGGCTATGTAGAACTTAAAGCTAAAAATATATTTTTTTACATTTATTAAGCAATTTTTTAAGTTCCCAAGTTTTTCTGAGTTTTTGCCAAGTTTTTAAAAACTCTCCAATTTTTCCCTTGGCGAGTTTTTTGTTGGGGTGAGTTTTCCAACTATGAGGGACAATGTGATGCGTAGTCAAAACAAAATTTTACTAACCTCCGGGACGAAGCTTGTAGCATTGTCGGTCACGATCTTTCTTGGTACTCTGAAGCGTGTAATGATGTTCTCCTTAAGAAAGTTACACACTACTTTGAAAGTGGCTTGCTTTGTAGGGATTACCTCAAACCATTTAGTGAAGTAATCTGTCGCCGTAAGGACGTAGACATGTCCCTTACTGGAGTGTGGGTTGATGGGCCCTACTAAGTCTATGCCCCATTGCTAGAATGGAGCATCTATCACCACCGGCCTTAGTGGAAGGGCTGCCAGCTTAAGTTTACCAACAAATTGTTGGCACAATGTGCATCTGTGCACCCAATCATATGCGTCGCGGAACAAAGTTGGCCAAAAGAACAATGCTCGCGGGATTTTGAATGTAGTAACCCATGATGAGAAGTGGCCACCGCATGCTTGGTTATGAAATGCTTCCAACAACCGTCGTTGTTGGTCCTTACTGACACATAGTAGGAATGTTCCATCAAGCCCACGCTTGTATAGAACATTTCCTCTAAGCACATAGCTTTGTGCTTGTAGTTTTAAAGTTCTTCTTTGCAGTTTACCCAAGTGTGTTAGGCATTCCTCGTAGGTCAAAAAGTACCACAATTCTATGTACCATTCTTGAGCAGATTCAACTAGTAAGACCATTGGGAGGTCTTCTTCCATTTCCATTCCTGGGACGCCATCAGCAGCTTGGTTCTTTAGATCACCATCTTTTGCCATGAGTTGACATAGACCTCTCCTGGGGATGAGCTTGGTAGGCTTGATATCCAAGTCGTATTCCTGAACTCTTGCGATCCAGTTGCCACTTTTGGTGCCCATTTCATGTTGAGTAAGGACACTCTTGACAGCAGGGTCTATAAAGTATACAGTGGTGTGAGAGTTTAGGATGTAGAATCTAAAATTCTTGACAGCCCTCACAACTGCATATGTGTTTTTCTCTATTTGGGAGTACTGAGACTCGCTATCTTTGAAGCTACTGCTCATGAAAGCGATCGGTGACTCAGTCTCTTCATTCAACTTCTGTGTCAATATGGCGGAGAGAGTATGTTCCGACGCGTAACAATAAAGAATGTACTCTTTATCGAAATCGGGTTGAACCAACACTGGCGCTTTACTGATGGCTTCCTTTATTTTCTCGAACACCTTCCTTCTTCGGTCCATTTGAAGGCGGTCGTCTTCTTCATCATTGCTAAGATATCTTTGGTCAGCTCTGAGAAGTCGGGTACAAATCTCCGTATGAAGTTAACTTTGTCAAAGGAGTGTACCCCAGTTTTATTTGTAGGGAGAGTCAGGTCCTTGATTGCATCAACCCGATTAGGGTCTATCTGAGTCCCTTCCTTGGAGACAATGTGGCCTAGCAACTTGCCTTTTGTCACCGCAAAGATGGACTTTTTCGGATTCAATGATATGTGGTGGTATCTGCACCTCTCGAACACTTTCACTAAGTGTTGAAAATGATCTCGTCGCTTCTTTGAGAATGTGGTAAGGTCGTTAAGATAGACGACTATCAGTTTGTCTTTGAAGTCGCCAAACGCCAAGTCCATGGCTCGTTGAAAAGTAGCACCGGTGTTGATTAGACCGAAAGGCATTCTCTCGTAGGCGAACGTTCCCCAAGGGGTGGTGAACATCGTTTTGAGTTGATCTTCTTCGGCCACTACAATCTGGTTGTATCTAGAAAAACCGTCAAGTAATGACAGCATCTCCGAACCGGTTACTGTTTGCAATGTATGCTCCATGATAGGCAAAGGATAATTATCCTTCAGCGACAACTAGTTCAGGTTCCTGAAATCTACGCAGATCCGGATTTCTCCGTTCTTCTTGCACACAGGAACTATGTTCGACACCCAGGTAGAATACTGATTCGGGAATATGATCTTCGCATCCACCATATTTTTCACCTCTGTGTACATTGTGTCTTGGACACGTGGGTTGTAGTGTCTCTGCTTCTACTTAAAAGGCTTGACATCAGACTTGAGTGGAATTGTATGAGATAATTCCTTTGGCTTGAATGCTTTCAGATCTTCATACGACCACGCGAAGACGTCTCAATATTGCTTGAATAGGGAGATGAAGTTGTTGCTTTCCTTTGTAGTGCAACATTTGCCTATCTTGACAAGCCGAGGCTTATCTTCTATACCAATGTTGACTTGTTGGTAATCAACTGACATCTTGTTGTTAGAATTCCTTTGATCCTAAACACGTCTCATGTCTATCAAATATATCCTCCAAGGATACTAGACCCTTGGGGATATTGTTGCCTCTTAGTCGGATGATGCCGGATTATGTGGCTTCGGAATCTTCCGCTATAGATTCTTTGAAAGGAGAAGCACTACCTTCAAAGAATAGTTCTTGGTAATTGTCCCCCATGCAGAGGAACTCCTTGATGTCGTCATCATCATCATCAAAGATCTGCCAGTTGTCGTAGTTGTCAGGAACAGTCGGCCTGTAGACGAGCTCAATGGCGAAGGCATTCTGACGGAAGTCAAAATGGGGCATGAAAAGAGCAGCCGATACCGCAAGGGCATCCGCTCTACTATTCTGCTCACGTAGTATGTACCTGATGTTGAATGCTTCGAACCAATCGATCGCATTCCACACCCTTTGTCGATAAGACAGAAGGCGATTTTTCCTTACTTGATATTGTTCTCTGACCTATTGGACGATTAGCTCTGCGTCGCCTTCGACTTGAAGGAATCTTATACCCATATCCCTTGCATTTTTGAGGCCTAGTATTAGCGCCTCGTATTCTGCGGTATTGTCCGCGTTATCGAACTGCAAGCGATAAACAAATGGGTATAAGGTGCCTTCGGGAGAAGTGATGACAACTCCTACTCCCGAACCTACTGTTGAGCAACTGTTGTCAAATTGCATCATCCACATCTTGGTATTTTCTTTTGATGTGTTTGTGGCAAATGCAACCCTTGTGTCTTCTTTGGTTACTTTTGACAGCATGGCATATGTGCCGGAACCCATACTTTGATGTAGCACTTGCGCTTGGGGGTCCTGAGATTTCACCACCGTGAATCTCGACTTAGCCTCTGGTTCCAACTTGAAGCTACCCTTTGTTTAATGGGATTGTCGCGTACGACCAATCCAGTTGAATCTCGCCTCTGAGATCCTTGCAGAAGCTTCTGCTCAGCAGCATTCCATAACTGATGGGAATGTCAGCTATGAGAATGGTCATCATGATCTTCTTCTCTAGGCAGGAAGCCAATCTTACTTGAGCATCCTTCAGTTGGCCCACCAATGGCACCGGTTCATGATTTGTAAAGGCATGGCATTATATGATGCCCCTGAGTCGATTATGCAGTTGTTGAGTTTATACCCTCCCATATACAAAGATATGTAGAAGGGCTTTGGCTTTTCTCCCGCTGGTACGAAAGATTCCAACATGGGTTGTATGATAGTCAGCTTTTGTACTACCTTGAGAATCCGGTCCAGTTGATCGGGATGATCCTGGAAATACTCCAGCTGTGAGATCTGTATCTGTCTTCATCATAGACGTCACAATGTCAAAGTTCGCTGAAGGCGGATCTTGAGAAGTTGATGTGACGTTCTCATGTGTAGACTTGGGATTAGAAGAAGAAGCTTCTTTTCCTTTTTCATTTGACTTTCGTCTCTCCTCTTCTTCTTTTTGTACTTTTAAGTGTTGGGCACGTGTAAACGCAGGTGTCGAAAGGTTCTCGTGGTTGAGAGCGAGAGAGTACTAACGGTAGTCTTCTTCTTGATTTACGGGTTCGCTCTGAAAGTATCCCATTGCAAAGTCGCCATCGAAGTTGTCCATTTGTGGTGGGACAACGTTCACATTTGAAGGTACGAAACTTGAGCTTGGAGCTGAATCTCCGGCATATCCCATGATCTGATTCATCCTTTGATTCTCAGGGCATGTGGATCCGGTGTGTTCGTTTGAATCATGGAAACAGCAGAACACATTAGACTTTTCAGTCTCTGCCTGCCTTGGCAGAGGTCCTGAAAATCTAGGCTTAAAGTTGTTGAAAGGTTGGAAATTATTCCTCTTCGACTGATATGGTTGTTGAGGCTGGTACTACTGGTGAGGCTGGTACTGTTGTTGTTGTTGATACGGTGATGGTGTGCTTAGTGCTTGCTTCCCTTGGTTGGGTGATTGTCTCTTGAGAATTGTCACCTCATTTGCTACCTTTTGTAGCAGTGGATCTGCTGATGCTTGGACCAACAGTCTGATAGCGTCATCCTTCATCTTTCTCGTGGTGATCATGTGATCTTCGAGCTCGATAGCCTTCTCTTTTGCAACTAGCAAGTCCTCCTCATGACTGCCTTTTATGAAAAAGGCTATCTCTGAGGGAAGGGCGTTGATGAAGCTACTCATCAGAATCTCGTCTGATGGATTGAGTGTGTGAGAAAGACGTGTAACAAGGCGGTTAAACCTCACTATGAACTCCCTCATCGATTCTGTGGACTCCATCTTAGAGTTAGATAACTGGGCAAACAGCTGATGGTTGTCTTCGACAAGTTTGAATCTTGCCAAGAACTTCTCACTCATGTCCTCCCAATTTCTAATGATACCTGGTTGTAAGTGATTGAACCAATCGACAGCATTTGCCTCAAGAGTTTCAACAAAGAGTCGAACAGCGATATCTTCATGTGGTACAGACAGAACGGAACAAGCCGTTGTGAACGCTGAAATATGCTCATTGGGGTGTCAAGCCCCATCTCCGTAAAATCTTGGGAAATGCTTCCGTGATCCCTTGGGAAGTTCATGGTGACCTTGCAGGGCCAATGGACCTATGTCGTTACCACATGGTAATGGGGCAGGACATCTTATATTTCTTGGATTTCGGCCATTGCCGAAAAGTTCGTTGCCATAGTCGTTATTGCCATTGTCATTGTTACCATTATTACGGCCATTGTCGTTATTGATGTTAACATTGTCGACCATTGCTTGAGTAGGAGGTTCTTGTTGTGGTTCTTCTAGAAAGTGTTCTCGAACCTCTTGGTAGATTTGCTCTGTGTCAAATGCTTCTCCGACTTCTTGAAAAAGAGGATTGGTCCTCCTCCTCGTATATACTCAGTGAGTCAGGATGCTTACTGCCACACAGGAGGTGGTAATACTGGCCTCTCGACTGCAAGATCAGCCTTTCTTTCTTCCTTGTCCAGAGTAATGGTTGCAGCTCTCCACTAAGCAAGTGATGTATTCTTTTAAAAAAAAGATACGCAGATTGCTAATGATGTCTGATTGCTCTCCTTCAATGTATGTAAGATCCAGTTGGAGAGTTGCTAGAGCAATATCAAGTTGTTCTACTAGGGCCCAAGGATGCCAGGTAGTCATTCCCGTGACATAAAAAGCTTTAGCTTTTTCTTGAAGTTTTGTGCCTCGTTGCCCCACGATGGGTGCCAGAAAACTATTGGCGTTTCAATTAGGACCTCTGGAGTGCTTATTGGAGACGGTCAGCTATTGCAAGTGTTATAGTACTGCTCCTTCGGATTATAGAGAGGAAGATCTCTCTTTGCTGATGTATGCGTAAAAAAGTACTATGGTTCCTATCTTTTTTACTCAGCGGCAGGACACAAGGGTGCACAAACACAATGCGTCGTAGCTAAGTTTTTCTCTAGTTTCTGCAGATCTTAAATACAACTAAACTAGCTTTTAATCTATCCTATCTCCCCAAGATAAACAGAGCATGAGGGCATAGGAGCATGAATGGATGGTTGGATTACTTGGTCCGACTATCTCGCCAGAATGAGTCTAAGGCTCTGAACTCTCAGATCTATGCTAGAAATATGGCTTTGTGCAAGCAAACACTCTTTACGATAAGTTGGATCTAAGACTTGCCAAGGAGGAGAACCCCTGTCTGAGGTATAGGCTAGGAAACAACTTACTAGAAACAACAAATCACGATAATTTTGCTGACAAACTTGCTAAGGAGGAGGAACCCCTGTCCGAAGTATAGGTTGAAAGACAATTTATTAAACAACATCGCATGATAACTGTTAATGACAAAATATTCGAGGAACCCCTGTCCAAGGAGAAGATTGAAACAACAAGCTATTAACACAAAATCGTTGAAAGAACTCAAATATTTGGATCAAAATGCAAGCGCCTTCTGATTTTCTTCTTCAAATTTCATCAACGAGTTACAAAGAATTGGGACATGCAAAGGCACGAAATCATGCACAATTGCTCATCAAACCAATTAACTCTCATCCAAGAGTGAACAAATAATCACTTTCAAACTTGTTGGCAACAATGGCGCAGCAATTTTGCATAGTAAGTAAAGGTTAACAAATAATGAGCCCAAGGCTCTTATTTATAGAACTCAAAGGAGTAGGCAACCCTAAAGTCTCCTTGAGTTAACATTCAGTTCTTGCCAATCGGCAAGATTTATTCCTATGTCTAAAAGTAGCTGAGCAAACAGTTAATTGGAAATCTACTTCAGTTAACTGAAACTAAACAAAGAGTCAACTGGAAAACTACTTCAGTTGACTGAAACTAAACTAAAGGTGAACTTTATTACAAAGTGTGCCTCCAAAATAGACATCCACGTTTAGTGGAGATCTAAGATCCACAAATTATGGAAGTCAAATTAGTCATCCTCAATTAGTGGGATTTGACAATGCATGATCTGTAGGACGTGGAGTTAACTTGGAAAGGGGCATTAAGTTAACTCCAGTCACATTTAATGCCTTTATGGAGAGTAGGACATCCTTCTTGAGGTGCTTAACAACTCCTGACCAATGGTCAACAGCGTCTCTATCCAGTCGTTGACCTCCTCAGCCTCTGGGTAATTAATGCTTTGCAAGATAATGATGTGGTGCTTTAGCATTACTTCGCTTGTCATGAGCTGATGTTGAAAGTCAATGCACTTGGCAGCTACATCATCTAACTTGGTAAACAAGGCTACCACTTTGGCCAACTTGCAACCATCTGGATCATCGAGGAAGGTGTTGCGGATGACATCCCGGAATTGATTATGCACTGTAACAAGCTCAATCTATTCTCCTCCCTCGCACTGATATTCTATGTGAGGGAAGGATATTACCAACGTTCTTGCGAAGTTGATAATATTTGTGACAACCGGTCAGTAGTCAATCAGTTCTACTGAATTGGCATCATAGGCTTTCACCTTGTATGCCAGTTGTTCTTTCCAAGCAAAAAGATGTTGCTTGTTTTCCTTTGAGAAGACTGACTAATATGCCAATTGCAAGTCTGCAATTGTGACTTCATCGCTTGGCCTCTTTTCTGCTATCTTTTGCTCCGACTGCTAAATCTCTGCGCGGAGTCCATGTGCTCTATCCCTTGACTGGTATAGATTCGCTAGTATACATTGTCCTCTGAGAACAAATTCCTCCACTTGATCTCTCAAGTGTTTTCCATATGTCATCAACTAATGATGGTTTTGCTCTGCAGGAAGATCCAGCAATTCCTATGGCAAGGCTGAGACGTTCGGGGTGTCATGCATTAAGCTAGAAATGTACATTCTCAACTATGATTTTCAGCCTTTAAGGCTGCTTTGTCCTTTCCATCCTTAGCCATCCTCTCTTGGACGCTCATTGAGGCAAATTCCGAGAAGGTTTGCCTCCACCTGACGTGTGGTCTTTCTGAGGTTAAGCTTGGACAATGTGAAGTCCTCCACTTGTACCTGATGTATGTTTCTGTCCTCAGGTGGGGCAGCAATCTCTATGATGAACTCATTCTCTGCATTCATTTCCACATGTACTTCCTTCTTCAATTTCTTTGTCGGCATGTCTTGTGGGACATGGTCAAACTCTGTGAAGTCGAGCATATAGGAAGGCCTTTCCCTCTTCCTTCCTAGGAAACCCTCAAGCCAAATAGTCCCGGCTAGCCTCACTAGAAGGAGGCATATTTGGCCCTTGAATGCTCGATGAATGAGACTGTGCTGGAGTGATGTCTCTTGGTGGAGAGTCCAAGTCGATGGGGACTTGAGACTGCTGTGATGGTGGTGATGTAGGTGGCTCTTTCTCTATCACAGGCACCGTTTTTGCTGCTACTGCTTTTGCTATAGGCTCTGTCTCTAGAGTGACTATCTCAATCACTAGTTCGGGAGCAGCAATTCCCATGACTATCTCAGGTGTGTGTGTGGCTATCTCCATATGTAACCCCTGTGTTCTTCCCTTCATGTACCCTAACATTTGCATCCCTTTGGGAGGATTGCTCCACTACTTCTATCTGGGTTTCTTCCTTGATGTGGAAGGTAGTGTAGATTGAACCTGTGGCGGCTCTGTTCTGGGAAGTACTACCTTCCTTGTCCTCTTGTTCTCTACGTAGAATTGACTGTTTCTGACAACTCTACTCGTTCTCTCCTCTATAGACGGATTTTCTTTTGCGTACCAATCCACTCTTCCGAGTAGTTGTGAATCCGTTGAATCTATGAAGAACGAGGGGAGAATGACTTCCCCTTCATCATCAGATAGGCCCTCAATGTCTTCTAACATAAACTCAGCAATTTGTGAGAGCCTGAACCGGCTATAGTTCCTTCTTCGTACCTCATACTCATCGTCACAATTGTCCCAGTAATCTTCCATAGAAGATTCATGTGACGAGCATTGCTCAAGATGTGTTGCATAGAGGCCTTTGGGATCATATGACCTTCTCTCAATGAGGTACTTGAGATTGAGTCTCACCATTTCCTGACTCATCAACTTGGCATATGCCGCTGTTCTACATCTATAGAGTCCCATTTGAATGGGAAAGTTTGCGGATGGCTTCTTCTTCAAGCGTCGGTGAGTGTGAACTTCGGCCAACTGCCTTAGGAATTCCATGAAGACTACCCTATCTAAAGGGTAGTGTGGCATCATGGCGGGGTGACCATTATAACCATACACGCGTATGTAGGTGAAGGTGGGGAATTGGATAAACCAATCCACCCATCCACCATTGCCTCCTTGGCTGCTGGTGATATACGCATGTGCATCTCATGGTCGAGGTCTCGTACAGTGTGCATGATGAAGAGGTCACTTATCTGTTTGAAGTGTCGTTCTGCTTGAGTAAACTCAAGACGTGAAAAGTGTTCATGGACCTTCTGCACACCTAAGGTCCCCACATTGTTCAGTGTCCTGAACTCGCCTTGGAAGGCAATCCAGTATACCAGGTAGGAACACATGTGGAACCTATGAGCCTCTAGAAATCCGGTAATCTGTTGGTGGAGTGTGTCACTGATCAGGGTGGCCCAGTTGTAATGTTCCCTTTTGTTGATAATCTTGGCAATTACATAGTACATCCACGACTGAAACTAATTGCCCTCTTCCTATCCAGTGATTTTGCTAAGTAGAATGATTAACACTGCATACTCGTCTCTGAATTCTCCTCGTCCAACCAATTTGGGCAAGCTAGCCTTTTTCACCTTTAACCACTGTTCTGCCATTTTCTGCAAACACTTGTCCTTCGATGCTTCGAATGCCTTTTCGCATTCTTTCACCGATATGACCACGTTGGTAAGGCATGGTGGAATATCAAAACATTTTCCAATGTCCCTTAGTTTCGAGCTGCAGATTACCCTTCCATCCACTGATCGGATTTCTCTCATGGTAGGATTGTAATACTTAATGCAAGCGATTACAAGCTCCACACTCTGTAATGTGATAGGGATTGACGCAGCTTGAAGCAATCCGGATTCTTCTATGTTTTGTAATGTGATTTGATTCATGCCATCCAAATCTTCTGAATCAATCACTAAGTTCTTTTGATGTAAGTTTGTGTCAGTCGTTTTCAGGAAATCATGGTACAAGGCCGTCTTGGTCTTGCATTGCACCTAGGAGTACTGCATCCTGAAATACTTAAAGATTGACTGTGCACACGACTCTGTTCTGACAATTTTCGAAAACCCCTAGAAATAGCACCTGTCAAGAAGCATTTTTCCAAAAAAAAATTTGGCACATGGGTTTTGTTCGTGCTTCAATGCTGAACAAACCCAGTTCCTCAGATTTTTTATTCTGAGACTTTTTCGAAAACACCCCCAAAAATAGGGGAAGCAAGTTTGTTGTTTTTGAAAAAATTTGACGAGATGGGTTTTATTGGAAAATTATCCTGATCATACCCAGTTAGTTAGATCTGTGGTAGCCTGCCGATTTCTGTGACATGAAAGAAAACCTAAGACAAGAAAAGAGGAAGTAGACAAGAGGTGGATTGGAAGTTATTAGCTGTCTCCCTGAGAAAATCTACCTTTGGATTCAACCTCTGAGAATAAATCTCATTATGCCATTGATCTTCAAAAAATATTGAAGAACGGTCCAAAACCCTTGTCAGATCTTCAAAAGACGTCCTTAAGAGCAATTTGTTGTTTTGATCTTCAACCTGCAAAAGAAATAATGAAAAAGGGACGCCTAGAGTTGATATATAGTGATTCAAGCCCGAATCCTTGAAGTTTGGGCGCCAACTCATGTCTTAAGCCTGATTTGGCCTGATCTAGAGTTCAAAAAGTTGATTTCCACTAATCGTGGGATGATTTGGCCAAGTTTGCCTCCAAAATATCTTAACTAAAGTCAACAAACCTTGCCTTGACCATTTTAGGTGTCCATTTTGAGTTTGAGCACTTTTTTAACTATTTTCCAAGCCGAAGTGCCTCTGTTTGATCCTTGCTCTTGGTCGTTCAATTGATCTCTGGCAGCTACTAACGAATTTGTTGTTGAGATAGAACCAACCTGAAGAGGTATGTCTGGGAGCAATCACACCAAAAACCTGAGTTTGAGGCTCCAAATTAAAGGGCGCCTTTCTCCAGTAGGGGCGCTTTTAGCCTTGACTTAGTCAATTTTCATGATTGTTCTTCGTTTTCACCATTTTAGACCCTCCATGCTTCGATCTGATATCACCATCGACTGAAAAGTCTAATGACTTTGCTTGACAATTCACTGGATGACCAGTTCAATCCTAGAGAAGATGACTGGTATCTCAGCTCTTAAAGATTTGTTCAGGTCCTTCAAATCCAAGGGCGCCCCTGGCCAACAGGGGCGCTTTTGACTTGTTGACTGATTATATTTGGGTTGTGAACTGCCTTACTTTGATCTCTGTCATCAGTTGATTGAGTTGTCAGTTAGCTTCGCCGGTGGTTTCGTTGTTGAGATCAATCGAAGTGGAGGAGGTCATCCTAGAGGTCACTGGAGGAACAGACTGCATCTAGATGCCCAAAAGATTGGGCCAGTAGGGGCTTTTCCCCTTTGGTACCTCGTACCATTTAAATGCACGACATTCCATCATCTTCCACTGCGGAACGTGTCACGGGCTGGATTGATCGAGAGGTTGAGAGGGAGTTGAACAAATGCCTTATACAAAAGCAGCTTGTTGGATTCTTTCATCAAGTGTCTTCATACCATAGCCAGGGCACTCTTTGCTTTGAGTTCACCGGATTCGACCTTTCATCTTTGTATGCTCGAGCGATTCAACCATTGACGCTTGTTTGGTTTTGTCTCGAGGGTTGACCGACAAAATGTAAGCAAAGCTAGGGTTGGAGCTAAAGACTTATGATGATGACAAGCTTTTCAAAAAATTGGGCAGCATCTGGGCATCATCTCATATCCGCGTGCCTTTCTTCGCAGAGTATAAAAACTCCTTGATCAGATCCTTCCAGTATGTATTTGGGAAGAAGCACTTTGTCCTTTTCGCTTCCATCTCTCCATCAAACAAGATTTTGCGGATCCTTTTTTCCTCACTATGATTTGCGTTGTTGTTTTAAGCGATTTCAACAATCTAGTATTTTACTGTCCCCATTATCGAGCAGCTGCCGGAATTTGTATCCCTTTAAAAGAAAGTTATCCACCCAAAAGTAAAATATGTTCTCTGATTCCTATCAGACAAGATCGGAAGTTGAGGTCAGACCATCAAACTATTGGTCTATTTCTTAGAAGCACCTGATTTTCAGGTGCCTCCCAAAAGTTAGGGGTACAGTCCCAATTTCATCTCTTTTTTTCTGCAAATTTGCCAGATATACCCCTTGGCGTCCCAAAGAAACCTTTTGCGTTTGGCTCGGACCCAAAAGCGAGTATATCGACAGCATTTTTATTGTTTGAAGCTCATCTGGCGAAATGAAAAAAGAGTTTTGGTAATATCGTGAGCTTGATCTGTAATCCAGGATTGATGATTCCCATGAACATGCTAAGATATGGAATGGAAAACCAATTCAATTCCAGAAAGGATGACTAGTATTGCAAGCTTTGAAAAATGATTAAGAGGGCTCAAAAGTTTGGGTGCCCCTGGCTTGCAAGGGCGCTTTTGTGCTTCTGAGACAATTTCACTTCTTTGTAACCCTTCACTTAAATGCTCTAGTTTGGTCTTCATCGCTTACTGATCGTTCGCTGGATCTTTGCCGACGTACCGCATTTCAAAGATCAATCAAACTTTGCACCCTGAAAGTCAGAAGTAATAAAGTCGATTCCTGCAGTTCGAAAGTTAAAATCTCGCTGTAGCGGCGCATTTTCTATGTACTTAGTTTTTCAAGGTTTCTGGAACTTGTCTTTGAAATTCAACATTTTCAGACTGACCCGTTTGCAGGGAGTGTTCGATTGTGTCCCGTGAGCTGAAGCGCTTGGATCTCCACCTTGTGTCGAAGGATTATGGTAGGATGCCTCGGGAGAAAGGACAATTTGCTGGCAAAACTCTGGCCCGCTGGCAGGCGCCTGGCGCCTCGACCTGGCGGCAATTGCTCTTGATGAACTTCGATCTATCCTTCGTTTCACGTGCTTGATTGATCAACAGCTACTGCCATTTTGTAGGTCTCATGGGCAAGCGAACAAATTCGTTGCAAAGCTGGGTTGAATCCAAAAAGATCATCCGGAGATAACCAATCCAAAAACTAACATTTGATTGCTTTCTCCTCTGGGCGCCCCTTGGCTACAAGGGCACTTTTCCCTTGATTAACTACCATTTTTGATGACTCTTAACTTTCAGCGTCTTCCTACTTTGCCTTCGTTTCTTGGTGTTTGATGAATTTGGTGAATTTGCTTGACGATCCGTCGGAAAGCTCACAAAATTCTGAAGAAGACAACTGGTTTTGCAATTCTTAATAACTGCAATTGGCCTCTCGAATTCATGGGCACCCCCGGCTAGCAGGGGCGCATGGGCTCCAGAGTTATTCATTTCTTGATGATTTTGACATCGCGCTTTGCGTTCACCGTCTTTCTTGACTGGGTTGATCACTGATGTCGACGACGCGACTGCATTCACCGTTATGATTGCTTTCACCATTCTTGTGCACAAGCATTTGAAAAGTTGACCAAGGCATTGACTGCAAAGGCATCTCCCTTGTGACAAAGCATGCAATCTTCCAGACTTAATCTACTTTTTGCATTTTTCAACTTTTGAAATTCCCCTCCCTCGTGAAGCATCTTTTCGAGCATCTTTCACCATAGAATCTTTTGTGCAACGTCTGAAGCTTAGATCTTGATACCTGGTACTAGCAATCTTCCATTGATGACCTCGGAGGTCCTATCTTTTCTCTTGAAACAGTGAAATAGACCCAGCAGAGAAAAACTGACTTAATCATACTACCTCTTAATCTCTTCTTCCACTCTACTGAAATCCATTGTCATAACTCTGAAATTTACTAATCTTCCAACAGGCTGGCAGGAACTTTAGCTTTGATACCACTATAAAATCCAACCTTATATTTTCCAAAAACATCACAATTTGCACCCATTAGTGTTAGCCCAAAATGCAATGATAGACAACTGGAAGCAACCCTTCACTTTTTGATCAACAAGATCCCAGAGAGAACAAGGTGAGAGCATACGGTGCAAGTGAATCTGAATGTAACAATAATGTTGGAAGTAAACAAGTAAAGCTATTGGCGGCAAGCCAACCAATAGGAAAAGTAAAGCACTTGGCGGCAAAACCAGCCACTTCCACTTTTCAATAGGCTACAAGAAAGTAAACTAAAGTAAAGTACTTGGTGGCATAGCCAACCACTTCCACTTTTCAATGAGCTATAAGAAATGAAAGGAAAACTCGACCACTTGTTGAGTGAGAGTGAAGTACAATAATCAAATACTCAACCACCTTTCAGTGGGAGCAACCGCTTGTTCAATGGCATCAATAATAAGCATATACAAGAGCATTCACCAACGGTACTACCGATGGTGTTACAATGAGCTCAATATAAACAAATTAGATCATTCCATACTGCTTCTATGAGAGATAAATAACAGAAATGAGAAGCAAACACCTTCCCAAGATGATAGAATGTAAGTATGTGAACACCCCAATAGAATAGAACAAGTATACCTCAAGATAGGTCTATTTGAGATCATTAGAAGGACAAACTGGAGGCTGCAATAGGTCTGATAATCAGAACAGAGGTCTGATATGCAAGAACAACAGGGCTGAAGCTCAAATCAAGAACCTTAGAAACAACATAACTCCTCCAATACTCATCCGAATGAAGCCAAATCACTTGCAAATGATTCCTCTCAGCTAAGCGACCCAAAACAAGTAGCAAGCCGCCACCAACAAGCCTGAAACGCACTAGCATAGAACCCGAGACACCTTCAGCCACAAGTATGGCCTCCCAGGATGGGCGACCAGCAAGTAAAAATCCCACCTCGTGCACCCCTACCCTGTGGCAGCTGGAAGCCCAGGGCAAAGAACCGAATACCCACAAAATGATATTCAACTCCTCTGGTTCGGTAATACGAGTGAAAACAATGAAGCTTGCGTTTCAGCCAGCGTAAACAGCAACGGGGAAACCCTAAGAATTCACGGCAACAAAAAGCACCCAAATTCTCAAATAGTACTAAAACATAGCTGGAAATTCTGGTCAGAAGTGAGTAACGGTATCCGAAAAACAAAACTATCATCATGGTTAATAGTGCATTATTAAATGCAATCAGGCACTCCACCAGTTAGATTTCCGCTTTCAAAACCGGAATAACAACCCAAAGAGGGAAGTTTTCATCCTCCAAAGATTCAGGAAAGAACACTCTGGTTCCAATCTGGCAACATAACTTTATCTCCAAATTGCAGCCCAAATGAGAGCAAGAGAGGGCATATAAATAGCTTTTGAGACCCAAGAATTTGAATTCCTTTTCCCTCCAAAAGGGGATGCCACACATGAGAAAATATAATATTTAATCTAATTTTCACTTATCCCTCCAATTGGGTGTCCAACTTAGGAAATATAATTTCCCTATTTTAAAAACAAAATAAAGTTGTTGAGTTTAGGCGTGGGGTACAAAGGGGCCACAAATAACTTAAGTTATATTTTATATTTTGTCCTTTTGAATTTTATGACTGAATTACTTAAGTTGCAATATTTCCATTTCCGAACTCCAAGGATGGTGGAGAGGCCAACTGCTAAAAATATCAAGATGCCAACCACTACAACTGCCACCATTGCCAGAAATAGTAACCCAATGTTGAGTTGTTTCCAAAGTTTACCATAGCGCTAGTGATTTTATGAAGGAGATTGTTGGGATTTGAATCTCTAGCGATATTTTTAGGAGCAGCGCGCGGCGGCATCATCAATAATCAATCGACCCACCAGGAAGTTCTGGTAAAATTCGCCGGTTTATGACACCGCCCACTGGTTTCAAAACCTGGCATCGACCCTTTTCAGTAAACTCCCCGTGAACTGACCCCCTGTAGCCGATAAAACCGACCTCGAACTGTTCTCCCGGTCGACCGGACTAAGAAATGCAGCTTATCCACAAAACATAGGGCTGCGCGCGGAGATACATGGTTACGATCTGGCTTTATACCGATATTTTATTCCCGTGTAATTGTTCCATGAAAGTTTGAAATTCGTGATAGCTTGTATATTATGAATCGTGGCGGAAGAATTTGAAAAGATGTGGAATTTTAGTTGCTCTGTGGAAGGGCACATTTATTTTCTCTGGCTAATGCATGCAATGGATATGTTAGATGAATAAGCGAACTGGGATCGTTAATATGGAAGCATTCGGCCGATGGGAATTTCATGGCTACGCAATCTTTATTTTAAAATGGTTCATTTGGAGAAAACCCTTCAGTTCACCGGCAACTATTTTCGGACACTGTCATACTACCAAACCAAACTGACCCAGAAAAAAAATTTCATGAATTCCCAATGTATCTGATACCCGCAACGGCTCCGCGGCGGGCCATATATTTTCATGTTCCCAAACAAAACAAAGTTGTAATTTAAAGTTCTTTTTCAAAATTTTTCCAACAATCAAGAAGCAGGTAGATGTTAACATTGAACACCAACAAAAATCAATATCTTAAGGCCTATGACTAACTTTTAGATATTTGTAATCAGAAGCATAAGTTGCAAAAATAGGGTGAAAATGAAAGAAAAATCCTGACTCATTTACAGAATGAAGGATTTAATATGTCTGAATAATTTTAAGATGAGTGCCTCTTGACAACACCAAACGGAAGATTTTAAATATTTCAGTCAAATTTTAAGCTGAACATAATTTCTTGCTCAAAAAGACATCTCTAACAGCCAATAACAAAGGATTGAAATATTTCTGGAAACATTCGACAAAGAAAATTAATATGAAGTTCCAATTCTGCAACTCATTCTTCTGCATTGTTGAAAAAGAAAAATGAATGGACTTCGTGGAAGAGAAGACTGTTAAAGAATAGATCAACAACCTGGCGAGTGCCATTTCTCAAAAGGCAGCCATCCTGAAGAGAAAAAACACAAGTATGTCCATATTTTCCATCTCTGAAAAAAATACATAAAACATATATTAGTCTAGCAAAAATTAATGATTTCTAGCAATAGTCGAGTATTATCAACAGTTAAAGATGGCCATTAAAATAACAATACAAACTCATAAATACAGTGCATACATGGTACCGATGGAGCACGCACCTCAGATATAGATCAATATAGAAATACCCCAAATTTTCATTAGAGACAGAATCCAAAACTGAATATAAGCAAACATCAGGATGCCAAACCTCAGCTCCTTGGACCCTATCAAATTTTAGGCCTGCCATGGTCCATATGAAAAACAACCATCTTACAAGTTACAACATTCAAAATGTAAAGAAGAAACTATAAAAAATAAAAATATACTATCACCTAATAATTTCCTATTAATGATTGTGAAGAGAAATTTGGAATGCTCCAAGATCAGAGACCAACAACGTCAAGTTCATAATGTACAAATCCCTATTCCACTATATCCAAAAAAATGAAACAATGGAGGAAGCAAATCATCAAGCACGTTTCACAGATTTCTATCAATAAATACCAAGAAGATCTTGATAAATTCTCAACAGCCCTTCTGTAACAGATTCGACAGGAAAATAATGCCGCAGTTCTTCATAATTGATTCCATGCTCTAGCTCTTCTGCTTTGTGCATATAGTATTGCAAGTCTTCCATTCCAAATGGAGATTCTCCCTCCTCTTGTCTCTGTTGTTGAAACATGATTATTTATATAGCTTAAACATACCTATCATAGTGTTCCTTATATACAATACCATATACTATAAGTATCTAAACTGATAAAACTAACCTTCAAATCCTTAAGCCTCTGCAGTTCCTTGGCAGCTGATTCTGACATAATCCGTGATACATCCTCTAAGAACTCCATTACCTGAAAACAAATACCAAATTTTAATCATGAAAAGCAATTACTAACTGCTTTTCTTTTGTATGTCATACATAATGTTAAAGAGATGTCACACTGAAATTTCATAAACAGAAAAATCATATTCAATGAATAATATATGGGACTCTACTAGAGATTAATATAAATGAGAACAATGAGAAAAATAGGAAACAACAACGAAAATCAATAGAGAGACAAGAATTTGGGACATGTACAATTATAAATGTTTCTATTTCTTAAGTTAATATAGTAAAAAAGATAGATACAAGGAAGAAACCAAAGTGCTATAAACATGAAGAGTTGACTTTCCAAATAGAATTCATACAAAGAAAGAATATAAGATGGAGAAAAAAATAAAAAAATGAAACAAAGGCTATGTCAATATTTCTAACCTACAATTGTTACATTTACAATCCATTAACCACACTCTCCATTGAAGAATCATAGTTTAAAAATCCTGTGACTTAATTGCAGACTCACAAGTGAAAGGGTGCTCAATAAATTACTCACTAGAAACTCAGTTGTCAAGTGTCTAGCAAGTACTTGCTGAATTTTTCACCAAATTTCTGTGGAGCATGCCATAGAAACTATCAAGCTAGCAGAATTTTTTTCCACAATTTTCTTTTTCAAGTTTTCCTTTTCAAACATTTTTCCATTGCTGTGGATGTCAACAACTTTTCATTGTTTCAAACTTTCAACAATTTAACTAGGTATACAAGACTGAATTATTTTCTTCGCATGTCATTAAGTTTTTTTAATAAATTTATGTTCTTTTCATATGCCAAGTTTTTGCCTAGTCCCAAGTCCAAGTAAAATTTTTAGCCTGCTGAGTTTTTACCAAGTCTGAGTTTTAGAAATATAGAGCAGACCTTCTCCCAAGTTTAAGATGCACATGGCGGAAATCCTACTAGAAACTAGATCATAAAAACCATAGTTGAAAAACTTGGACTCTGCCTGGACTCAGCAGACCAAACTTTTGACTATCATAATTCAAAAATTAAACTAAATACAATAAAAAAGATTAAGGCATTTAGAGAATACTTAGTTATCAATAAAAAATAAAAATAATGCATTTAAAGAATACAGAAGTCTAATCTGATTATCAATTTTGTCATAACTCAAAAATTACATGTCATATGACCCTCAAATGTTCAAAATCTGCAGTTCCAAACTCAAACAGGACATTGTATTATTATAAAATTAAAAACAACTGTATACCTATTAAAATATGTCATGAACATCCAAATGCAATCTACATCTTCTTCTTCTTCCTCCTAGTGCTAGTGCTTTTGAGTCTTAAACAAGAAGGTAAATTGGAAGCATCATTAGAAGCTAAGTTACCGATTCGCTAGAAAAAGGCTCTAGATACGATTCGATTCGTACCAGATACGAAATTCGGGTACGATACCGCACAGATTCGACTAGGATACGAAATGATGACTGCGGATTCGATCTGGATACGTCGATTGCCTGCGGATTCGACCAGGATACAGCGAAAAGAATCCAAGGAGAATCCACGACGAATCCGGGTGTGAAAACGCCCAATCCGCGGAATAAAGTGTTTTTTTAGCATTTTTAATCTTTTTTTGACCAAATGTTGACTTCTAAATATTTTAATATTCATTGCAACCCTAATTTGTGCCTCTAAACACACTAAATAGGTAAAAACAATCTCATTTAACAATTTGTGAATGAAAAACAAGTTTTTTTCCCTCCATTGTTGAACTTTCTCTCTTGCTTGCACAAGCTTGAATAGACTTGAAGGCTCGTTGTTGGTTGTTCAAAGTTGATTGTTGTGCTATTCCTAAGCACTTGCAAGTGTCTGTTCGTTGCCAAGAAGATCGTACAGCAAGATTTGTTCAAAAGAGGTAGGTTTCTTTGAAGTTTTTGTTCTTTTTCTTACATTTATTTTAACAAATGAACTATTTTGTTTTGTTTTTATTGTTTTGTTGATTGTTCTCATTCTTTTAAGTTCTTTAGTTTCAAATTTCAATACCAAAATTATTTCAATCTGTTGTGCCTTAGGTATTACAATGGCATCTACTCCTAACTCAGGCCAATCTCATTTCAAAATAAATGAAACCTCTCCCCTTTGGAAATATGTAGAAATGGTTCAACAATGTCCAGGTGGTGGAGTATTTATTTGGATTTGTAGTCATTGCAAAGTTCGATATACGAGCTCATACAGTCGAGTGAAAGCCCACTTGTGTAGGATCCCCGATACTGGCATCAAACCTTGTCCAAGATCTCCAGAAGGTGATGGCAAAGGCCTTCCAAATGACGTAGTGTTGAAATATATTGCTGAGCAAGAAAAAGCAGATCAAAAAGTTGGTAGTCTTAGAACAAGCCATCCTTTGAGGAAAGGATCTCAATCCATGAAACCCCCTACACCACCTACTTATCTTCCACCTACAGAAAGCCATCCATTTATGAACATCCCTCAAGAGCAAACCGTGCCCTCATCAAATAAAAGATCTAAGGGACCATTGGAAGTTTCATTTAAGAATGAGGCAAGAGAGATTGTTGATCAAGACATAGCAAGATGTTTCTATGCCAATGGATTGGCATTCAACGTTGTTTGTTCACCATATTGGCAAAAATGGTAAAATCTATTAATGAGGCTCCAAAGGGGTATAAGGGCCCAAGTTTTGAGAAGGTGTGTTGCACCTTATTGGAGAAAGAGGTGAAACATGTAGCAGACTCTTTGAAGCCCATAAGGGATTCATGGATCGAAATAGGGGTGACCATCGTTTCTAATGGATGGAAAGATGCAAAAAATCGCCCATTGATCAATGCTATTGTCGTGTCCCCTAAAGGGGCAATGTTTTTAGAGCAATGGATTGTGAGGGACAGGTGAAAGATGGTCCATTTATTGCTAACATCCTTTGCCAAGCTATTGAAGAAGTGGGCCATCAAAATGTTGTGCAAGTTGTAACTGACAATGAAAAAAATTGTAGGGTTGTTGGGTTATTGGTTGAGAAGTATCCACACATTTTTTGGGACGAATATTGACAGTTGTCCACCTCTCAATCTAATGCTACAAAAAAAATTGATCCAAAATTGAGTGGATCAAACAGTGCAGTGCATATGGGCTTAAGACATCCAAATAAGCTTCATTGTCACCAACCACCATATGATAAGGAATATTTTGACAATTCTCAAAAATTGGAATTGTTGAAGGTAAGCACTTCTCAATATTTTGCTTTTAGTTTCGAATTTAAATTGATTTGTAAATTTAAATTACATTTTTATTTTTATTTTGACTTCCAAACAGGTTGTTGAGACCCGTTTTGCCTCCAACACAATTGTGTTGAGACGACTTATAAAGGTTCGTGAGGCACTCTGTGCCATGGTAATCTATAAGAGACCTGCTATCTCTAACCTTCGATTTTTATGCTGAATGATTAGGGTTTGAAAAAAAAATTGTGTTTTTGCTATAATTTGCCTCTTTGTATTTTCTCAAATAAGATGCCAGGCATGAAATGAAATATGAAACCCTACTGCAACAAATAGATAATTTTATTGATTTACTTTCAAAGCTTTTACAATAGAGCATACCCGGAATACAATCCTTGATTCTTGAAAAGAAGAAACCCTTATTTTGAACTTTCCTATAAATCCAATGAAGCAAAAACTTGACCTCTAAATGAAGCCAATAGTAAGCACCTTCAACTGATATTTCACAACCTCAGCATGCTATTGCAATGAAGCAGCTACACTCTCCAATGCCGATACGCTGGTAGAAAACCCTAGGGCTCCCCTCTCCAAATGCCAAAGAGAAATCTTCAAACAAATATCAAATCCTGGCTGAGAAGAATGAGCTCTTAAGTCCCTTTTATTATTTTCTTGTGTGAGCTCAAACACTTTCCTGGCCCATGTGGGATAAAACTTTATAATATTAAAGTGACTTTATTATTATAAAGTTACTTTATAACTTTATAATAACATTAAAATATTTAATTAAATCACTTAAGTCACTTAAACTTTAATATCTCTAGAAATACTTGTCCGATTGCTATGTTGTCTGAGCCAGGAGTCGACTCTCCATGTTCTCCATGTGATCGGATGCCCATCTAAAAATAGAAACCCGGAACAGTGACTTACTATAAATAGTAAGTATGTGAAACCGAGTCAAACGAAGGCTGAGCTTGACCCAACACTGAACTCTGAAGGAGAGAAACCCTGTTCACTGCCAAAAGGGACCCTCTAACCAGACATATTAGCCTACAAGGGCCAGGAATAGGCTAAATTCACTGAACTCTAATGTTCGCGAAAAGGGGAACATTACATAATCAGCCCTAATTGGGCCATATGGAGGCAATCTAGCAGTGAAAGGGCAAATAGGGTCAAGCAAAGGATCCTAGATGAGTGTTGGTGGGATCGTGTTGAGTACCTGGTCAGTTTCACTGAGCCTATATTGAGCATGATCCATTACACAAACATGGATAGACATTGTTTGGGAGAAGTATATGATGGTATCAACTCAATGATTGAGAAGATGAAAACCATCATCAATGCAAAAGAGGAAGATCCTAAAGAAAAGTTCTTCAAAGAGCTACAGGAAATCATGGTTGATAGATGGAACAAAATGACCACTCCATTGCATCTTCTTGCTTTTGCATTGAGTCCCAAATATTATAGTCCTGAGATACTTTTTGTTTAATCAAGAGTTGCTCCATATAGGGATGTTGAAGTGGCTCAAGGGTACAAGGCAGCACTTTGAAGACTCCTCACTAATCGTGACCAACATGATCGAGTGAGGGCTGAGTTCATGGCTTTTGCATGCTCCAGTAGTGTTGATCAGAATCTTGATGCTCTTCGAGACAAGTACAGGGTGGATGCTCATAGTTGGTAACTTGGTGGTACTTCCATGGGCAAGAATACATGCACCTCCAACCAATTGCAATAAAAATCTTATCCCAAGTAAGTTTTATATTTTGTAATTTTAATTTTAATTTATAATTTTATATTAATTAATAATTTTGTTTAGTTTAATTAATAAATTTTCTAACTCTTAAGTCTTAACTATTTAATTTTGGCCCTAATAGTTTAGTTCATCTCTTCTATATGGAATTCGAGCACATACTCCTTCATCCACCTGACAAAACACAATAGGTTTGCATTCAAAAAGGCGTAGGACTTGGTGGCGTATTCGAACTTGTGCCTCCTTTGCACACAAGCAAGCAGTTCCTACAGAAGGGAGAGACACAAGGAGGTTTCAAAAAGTGCTTTGATTCTGATGCTTCCACAAGTCACTTAGCTGCACTTGATATTGATGATGAGTATGAGCCTAAAGCAACTATTGATCATGAGAGTGGTAGTGTCAGTGCTACTACTAGTGGCAATACTTGTGCTAGTGCCACTAATGCTATTTGTGGTTCTACACAAAATGTAGCATCTAATGATGCTAGTTTGTTTGATGACCCATATGATTCAGATTGATCAATGATCAATAATGGCTGATTGTAATCGTTTGACATTTTATGTTTGAACTTTAATTTATAATTTTATATCATACATTCGAGTAATCACTAATGTTTTAATATTTGACTTAGTGACTATGAAAGTGGTGATGTATTTTTGCTATGTTATTAGACTATTAATATGTGGTGTATTCTGAACTTAATTACTGCTGCAAATATGTATATATTTCTGATTTTCATATGTTTTTTGTATTGCCGTACACAAGCCATACCCAACCCCAAAATTTTTTTTGACCAAATCCCGTACCGGATTCTCGTTCCCGTACCCGAATCCAAAAACGAATCGGTAACTTAGATTAGAAGTGAATGATTCATCAAGTATGTCTTCCTCCAAGGCCTCCACCTCTAATGCTTCTCCCTTCAATTCAGCAACATCTTCCCTAATGAACATGGCACCCACTTCTTCCGCAATCCAATCAACAAATGGATCAGCGTCATCCAATTTGATGGGATCATAAGAGGACCTTTCACCTTTTCGGTTTGAAGATGAACATTGTACTAGACAAAGACAAGGTTGTTAAGGCACTCACAAGGCACACTATTTCTTTTCTTGGTGTAAATTCTCTCAAACATGCTCCAATTCTGCTCACACCCAAAAGCGTTATAGGGCCAACAAAAAACATGGATAATTAGCCTTTAGTGCACATGTACCATAAATCTCCCACCACAAATCTACAAATAAAACATTTTAAAAAATACAAGTATTAATTAAAAGTTCAAAACCCAAAACTTTCAAGTTTCTAGCATTAAACTAGAAATAAAGGACTGAATATATTACCTAGTTTTTTATTTTCCCATTTTTAAATGTCAAAAAATAAAGAAAAGAGCCTTCCCTCTAGACCCTTGTTGACCTCCAAATCATCCAAAATAAAGTCTTTGAGGTCTTTGCTGTGTATCATCTTCTCTATATATGTGGTACGGCCCACAATGACCTTCTTAGCAGCCTTAAATGTCTCAAATAAGTAAAATTATGG
>VDFB02000017.1:457516912-457557813 GCA_007258455.2 Sequoia sempervirens
TGTCCCTCTATTTCATGGAGCAATTAAAAACGAGTTGTGGGATGATACTGTGGAAAAATGCAGGATTCGTGCTGAAAGCTGGCGGGGCAAATGGCTAACTTTGGCCGGTCGGATTACTATGCTGAAGGCAGTCCTGGCGGCGATCCCAGTCTATATGCTATCATGTATCGAAATTTCTTCAAAAACAACTAAACAAATAAGGGGCATTCAAAGGAAATTCCTCTGGGATGGCTCTAACGAGCGCAAACGGATCCCTCTAATTGCCTGGGATACGGTTATGATGGCAAAAGAGGTGGGAGGCGCTGGCGTTAAAAATCTAAAACTGCAAAATAGAGCTTTGGGTGCGAAGATGGTGTGGGATTTATTTTGCAACAAAGACGCACTCTGGTGCAATTTGTTGAAAGCAAAATATCTAGACTCTTTTAACAATGATCGCATCTTGACAATTGCGAATCCGAAGAAAGGGTCCGCAATTTGGAATTTTATATTGAAATGCAGACCTGTAATTACGGATCACATCACGTGGCTTTTGAAGGATGGGAGAAAGGCGTCCTTCTGGCGGGATTCCTGGAACGGTTTTGTACAGTTGGATCAATGCTCGGGTCTGGAGGCGGCTGTGGCAACTTCAATTTTGGCCTATGGGGAACATGTATGTGACTATATCGAAAACTGTGGTGGCCAAGGTGAAGCTAGGTGGAAAAGTTTTGATTTTTTGGACACCCAATTAAGGGAGCTTTTAATATCTGAGCTGGTAAAGAGGCGTTGGTTCCTGGGCGAAGGCAGTGATACTATAATTTGGTGCGCATCAAAATCTGGAAGTTATTCAGCTAAATTTGGTTATGTAGTTATAAAAAAGGACTTGGGATTAGCTTCGTGGCCTAAACAGTTATGTTGGGGAAAGATGGTACTCCCAAAGGCAGGAGCCTTCGCGTGGACAGCTCTCCATGCAAAAATTCTTACGGGGGATCGTTTGAATCGGATCGGCATTCTGGGCCCTCACAGGTGTGTGTTGTGCTATAAGGCGGAAGAGTCTTTAGATCATCTTTTGGTTCAATGCAAAGTTGCACAATCTTGTTGGTCTTTCTTTTGTGCAAAACTGGAGTGGAATGGTCCTCTGCAGAATTCGCTAACAGAACTATTTGGGTCCTGGCCTACCTTATACAAAGGAGCTGCGTTGGGTGGCCTTTGGGAAGAAGTGCCGTCTATGGTGATTTGGCAGTTGTGGCGGGAGAGGAATGCCAGGATTTTTAAAGAGCGAAGTATGCCAGTGGCTAGCCTGCTTTCAAAGATCGAGCTGGGTGTTTGTGAGCATCTAAACATTCAAACTTCCAAGCGTTCCTTTAAGTACCTGTCATCCTGGGACCTGACAATGGTGAAGAACTGGCCAAGGTTAAATCCTCCAAGAATTTGTTTGATTAAAAGAAAAGTTGACCGGAGCAAGATCAAGTGGTGCCTTCCCCCTAGCGGTCGCCTGAAGCTGAATTTTGATGGGGCATCCCGAGGAAACCCCGGGTCTTCTGGTGCTGGGTTTGTAATCAGGAACGACAAAGGGTTGGTGGTTTGGGCGGCTTCAAAAAAGCTACCCGATGGCACCAATAATGAAGCCGAATGGGGTGCTCTCTTGGAAGGTCTTACTTCTGTCGTTTCATTGGGTCTGAACTGCATCGATATAGAAGGGGATTCTAAAGTGGTCATTAGAGCATTAATCGAAAGAAAAACTCAGAGCTGGAAGATGCAAATGTGGCTGGATCAGGTAGCTACAAAGTTGAGTTTGGTCAAGGACTTTACTATTGCTCACATCTACAGAGAGGCGAATATGGTTGCAGATTATCTTTCTAATCAAGGCATCGACCAACCTGGTGACATTTGCCAATCTTCGGACATCACAAATTGGGAAAGGATGCCACATTGGGTCCTGCATGACTTGGAGAGTTGTTGTTTGGCAGGTGAAGTTACCCTGTAACTGTTTCTTGGGTTCAGTAATGAAGAGCGCTACCCTCTTGGTAGCAGTTTGTCAAAAAAAAAAAAAATAAATAAAAAAAATAAGGAAGATACTACACAACCAGCAATATTAAATAATCCTTATTTGCTATAATCAATCAGCCAATCGACCCTTAGCCTAGTGAAACTGCTCAGAATAAAATGCCATGACTTCCTTAGTCAAAACCCCAATCTCAGATGATTCAATCAAGTGGAATAGAAGACTTGAATATTCAACGTTGTTGCAGGTAGATAACCACATAACATGGAAATCTGAATATAGTTGTGTCAAAATAACAAAATCATCACTCGATAATTTGCTTTCTGTAGATGAGCAAAGTCTATCGCCGAAATTTGTCTCCAAGGGAGACTTCACAAATCTTCTTTGGTAATTCTGTATCCTTAGAATTTGAATCTTCTTTGGTTGTCTGATTATTTTCTTCAAAGACAAGAATAGTCTTAATGAATGGTGATCTTTGGGAATTGTGATATCGTCCATAATTCTGGTGCTTTTCTCAAACTTTATGATTTCGTTCAATTGAGTAGTTGTTTTCTCTAGTTCCTTTCTCAAGGAAACAATTTCTAATTCTAATTTTTTACTTACTCTTCTATCCTTTCTGCTTCTTCAAGTTGAATCTTTAGGCTGATGATGGTCTTTGTTGCTTCTTCAAGGCTTTCTGACATTTTTGCTTTTGAATCACTATCCTCTTCATATATTTCTGCAGCTGCAACTTTTGCATCAAATTCCTTTTCTTTAGCTTCTTGATTTCACTTAAGGGACAAATGAGTTCTTCTTCAAGATCCACTTCCCCATCCATTTCGACAATTTTTTCTTCTTTTGAATCCATTTTTTCTTTTCCTTTGTCTTCATTTTCCAAGGCATCACTCTTTGCTTCTATTTCCATGACTTCTATTTCCATGAAGAGTGTTTTTCTCTATCACTGTCAGAGATACTTTCATCGCTTTCCTTGGATAAGCTACTATCTTCTTTGGAATAAAGGCTTTTCTTGTGGTTATGAAAGTTCTTCTTTTCATGTTTACCTTGTTTGAAGCTCTTTTTGTATTGACGATGCTCGCTTCCTTTCTTATTGTTATGATCTTCTTCATCATTACTACTTTCTTTTTTGACTTGTGAAACACTTAGCAGCAAAGGGTAACCTACCTTTGTATTTTCTGGATCCTTTCTTAAGCTTTCTCACAAAATGGGCTTCCTTTACATTATATTCATTGCTGGAGCTATCGCTTGATTCGGGCTCTTTATTCTTCATCTTCTTTGAAGCTTTGAAGGTTGCTTCTTGCTTTGATGACTTCTCATTTTCATTCCTCATTTCATATTCCATGAGGATGGAAACTTTCACATCAAATCTCAAGGGAAGAGACCTTAGTACTTTTTGCACTATCATTGAATCTTCAACCTTTTCACCATCCCTCTGATGGTGTTGACAATTACATCCATACAAAAGAGATTGGCTGCAATATTTTCTGTCTTTCATTTTCATACGCTTGAGTTGTCTTCTATGGGTTTGGAGTTTAGGCTTCTTCACTTTGTCATCACCTTCATATATCTTCTTAAGTTTGTCCTAGATTTCTTTTTGCCGATTCACAATGCATCACCTTGACCAACTTTGATTCCGATAGAACACACAAGATAACATTCATAGCTTTCGCATTGTTTTCACTCGCCTTCTTTCCAATTGGATCCTTTGGTAGAGATGATTGAGCTACATAACCATTTACTATTGATTGCTAGATATTAAAGCCAAGAGCCATTAAATAAGTCAGCATTCTTATACTTTAGAATGCATAGTTTGTTCTGTCAAACAATGGGGCTCTATTTGAAGAGAAACCTTTTTGACTCACCATGTGTACTTTTGAGATCTACCTTCTAGTGGTTAGACTTTTCTTGAAGGAACCCACTTTGCTACCAATTGATTAGCACACACACTTATACTGAGAAGGGGGGTGAATCAGTATAAGATAAACTTTTATTTATTTAAAATTCAACAACCATGAAAATAGGAATTACACAAGATCTACCAACAAAGAGACACAAGATTTACGTGGAAATCCTTTCAAGAGAAAACCACGGATAAGGACTGCTTGGATCTAGTGTCCAAATCTAGTCACAAAAATAAAATTCTCTTACAAATCTTTTGTAGGAACCAACCCACTGGAGACACTAATCCTCATTACTAAGCACCAACTTAGCAAGAGACACCAATATCTTCTATTGACAGGCACCAACCTCTAATGAACAAAATTTCCCCTTCTTGAATATAGCTTCTTCAATGGATTATGATCATTTGAGTTTCCTTCGTAAAATCTGCTCACAACTTCTTTACATATATTCTCTTCTTTCAAATATCTGCTGAAAATAGGAATGATATTTCTTTAATTGCTTGCTTTCATTTACCCCACACACAACTTCTATTTATACCTTTCTTATGCCTCTTTACCCGAGGGAGGCGATCCTTCAAGGAGGGTCGGCCAAGTTTGCTCATGAATAAATTTATTTTTATTTTTAGTTTTCCCAAGTTGGGTGACCATATCAAGAGGGTCGGCCTATGTCAAAAAGACCTCACATAATATGAATCTTAATTTTCCACAAGAGGTTGCCCATCTCAAAAAGTTCTCAAACAATATCAAATTAGATTTTCACAAGGAGGTCATCCACTTTCTTTTAGTTGTGGTGCTGCCATGATTAAATGATCTCATTGGAATGATGTGATCTGCCTTGAATAATGGAAATTGATTTTCTTCTTTAATAACAGCAATATGTTCTACACTCCTTTGACATCAATGACAACAATATTTCCAACATAGAAAATGATAATTTAGGTGGCATTCCCCTTCAATGAAAATATAGATCTATTCTAACCCTTGAGGGATATTGTTGCTTCATTGCATATCTAACATCTCCAAAGGGTGCTATCAAGGCTTTACTAGGTAAGCAAATCAATATTTGATCATCTGCTTTTCCAAAGAAAAAATTCAAATTAGAATTTGGAGTGATCCTATCCAAATTATTCATTATATGGGAATCATGTAATGCACAGTCATAGTTCCAGATTGACTTCTTCCTGCAATTTGGTACAAATTTTACAAGTTGTTTGGTTTTACTGCAGAAGTGATGGTCTTCCAGCAGTCGTATGGGTTATAAAATTTGACATGGGCTTGTAATTGTTTAGTCTGCAATGGAGTTGCCATTGGGTATTGATGAAAACAAGTGTTTGAGAGTGCTATAATAATTGTTACAATAATCTATTTCTAAGCTCCCATTTCAAAATTATCTGTAGTGGCATATTCCATGCCTTACATTTCCCCTTTTTAACCCTTCATGTTAAACGTTCAACAAATATTTATTTTTAGATCCCATTTTTTTAGCAAACCCCTTCATGTTAAACATTCAACAAATATTTATTTTTAGTTCCCATTTTTTTAGCTATCTATTAACTAAGCTAGTTTTATGTTAATATTATTATAAAGTCACATATAGCTTTAGTAATAGTCTTAAAGATTTTTCCTAATGTGCTTTCTCATATGGTTTTTGAATGTGTAGGTTATTTACTAATAATCTACCAATCTTGTTTTTTGGATGAATGCAGTTACCGGTAGCTGCAATAATTGCAAATTTTTCGAAGTCTGAACAAGATAATCCTTCATTTCTACGATTTTCTGAAGTAGTTACATGTTTTCATGAGTTTGGCCATGTGGTAATATTCTCTCTCTCTTCTCTGTATTCAGTTTTGATGTTGAGTTTCTTGACATGTTAGCATCTGAAATCTTTGACTGTAATTTGTAAGACAAACATAAACTATTTAATTAGAAAATGAAAAATGTTTTCTTCCTTAATGCAATATAGGAAGTTGAGTGGAAAGGGTGCCTTATAAATAAACTAACTTGCTGGTGTGGGTATGAGAATAGGCTCGGGTTTGGGTAATGTAATATCCCGACCCTTGTTGAGATATTCACTACTCTGAAGTCTGCTTGTGAATTGTTTGTAATTTTCAGTCTCTTGTTTTGCTTTGTTTTTGAATGAGTTTGGTTTGTTTTGCAGATTTCAAGATGAATGCCAAGGAAATGCAAATAACATATACAATGCCAATTTAAGAATATTGACAAACTATTACAATGAAAGACAACTGCTGTAGCAATCTCTTAAAATATTTATTCCGATCAGATTTACATTAACATGCAAATTTCAATATATTCACTTCAGCTCTACAAACAAAGTTTGAAAATTCATTAATCTTCATACCCGGATGACTGAAGTTAAATTCTGGAAATCTGATATAAAATAATCAGCATCAGCAATTCTGGAAATCAGTTGCAGCAATGGTAAACCCTTATTCGTGGATGCCAGGCATTAATTGTTGAGTTCTCCACATTATAAAAGCATCAGATGTAATGTAAAGGACTAGCCGCCTGCCAAGAAGGATGAATGCGGCTCAAGACTTAGGTGTTTCTGCCTAAGTTTCCCACGCCCTGCCCTAGAATCTGTACGGCCAGCAAGCATGAGATGTACGGCCCAGAATTATCAATTGTTACGGCCCAGCTTAATGTAATAAGCAATTTAACAAACAATCAGCATGAATGCTTCTGATTTCAGTCAACAATCTCAATAATGTAAGAGACCTGGTGTCTCTCAACCCCAACTGCTGATGGCAAATGCAATTTTTTGTGTTTTGTTGTTTTTGATGATTTTTGTGCAATAAGATGAATGGTGCGATTTTAATCAAATGCTTCTAAAATTTATAGAAAATTCAAAAATGCAATTACTGAAGCAAATTAACTTCTAAATTGATGGCAATGAACTTTATTGGCTTTCTGAATGATTACATTACTGAATTGATAACATGCAATCAAAAAGGCAAAAATTACAATATGAAAGAACCTGACTGAAGCTTGCAGCCGCCTGTATGAGTCTATAATCTGTACGGCCAGCCTTAGATACTCAGTTCTCCCATCCAAAAATGAATGTAGATGCCTTAAGGACCTAGCCACCTCCAACCATGAAGAAATATGCTCAAAAACAAAGGCGATTTGGCTTAGATTGAATTCGCACCCTTGCTGGGACAGTACGGCCTGGTAAATGAGCTGCTGGTATGCCTTGGGAATTGTGCCAGCCACTTTAAATTCTGATATTTACTTATTTCTGCTTCACAATAAATTTTGCTATCAAACCCTTATTGTATTTCCTTCTATAAACACAAATATGACTTCTAAATAAAGTCACCTTGATGGACAAGCTTCAACTGGTATTTCACAGCCTCAGTATGTCTATTTCTGAAGAGGGAACATTCTCCAAAATCCAATGATGAAGCGAATTTGCAGAAACTCTTGTTTCACAAACTCCAATGTTCTTAGAGAGAATAAAAGACAAATTAGAATAATTCACAATGAAGTTCGATTTGTCTCATTGAGAAATATAAACTCTCCTCAAACGCTCGACCCAAAAAAGCACTTCAATAAGCATTTAATAATATAAATTCGTCCTTCTCAAAATTTAGGCTCATTAATTAATAAAAGGCGTCCCCTTTTATAATGAGTAATAAATACTCATTTAATAATAATATCATCCCTTTATTATAAAGTAATAAAATACTTTATAACAAGCCATTTAATTAATTAACTTTATAAATTGACTTTATAATATAAAGTCATAACATTAATATTTTCCCAATATCATCAAATGCTCAAATATTCATTGTTTGCTCACCAAACTGTCAAACTGGGTCGAAACTGAGATTGCCAATTGAGCCAGGTGCCCTGCCAGAAATAGTAACCCCTGTCTGCCTGACTTACTATAAATAGTAAGTGCCTGAATATCACTCTGTAAGTCTCTGCAAAGGCCCAAACCTGAATCAATCGATGGAGTAATGTCCCACAACTCAAGGTAACTGCCAAAAGCAACCCTCTAATCACATTTGTTAGCCTATGAGGGTCAAAATAATAGGCTAACCCCTCAAACACCTGAACTGCCTAGGAAGGGGACATTACAAATAACCTTTGTAATCCTTTCTGATTTGCAAAATAAGTCTCCCACGTGCCAAGCAAAGGAGATTATTAACAACAATAAAGATATTCAACAATATTTATTTTCAAAATCTTCTAATCTGCAAAAGAATAATCTTGAAAACCCCTTGTGAAACAATTGATATTTCCTCCAATGAAGCTTGATGAGACTTCTGAATAAAGCCTCCTGTAATGGCAGCCTTTAGATGATTTTCCACACTGCACAAATCTATGAGAGGTTACATTCTCACAGAACAAATTTGCAGAAAAAAACCCCCTAGTTTCTGTTTTCTCGCTACGGGTACAATGACTTACAAAGTAAACGGAAATATAAAATAACATTGATAGCATATAATAATCACATGGCAATTGCACAAAACATAGATGTATTGCTTTATTCAGTATTCGCCACTTACATCATATTGTCTCCAGACAGCTCATAGCATAGCATAGTAGAACAACAATGTTTCCCGACTACATGACTCAAGTACATATAGTACGTTGGCGGTGGTTGAGGTACCAATTTAACAAAGCCGAAAACCAATTTAACACTTCCGAACCTACTAAAAACTGCATGGCGCACCTCATTTTCATGATTTTTTGAGAGGCAGAAACTAATGCTGACAAATCCGAAAACTACAAATTTTTCACTTTCATCTGCGTAATTTGCTTCCTTCTTAGTGCGATTTTACCTTTATTTCCAGCCTGCTGCTCCGTACTACGTACGGCCTTCTCTTGCTCTGTTTTTAAATTCCGTACGACCACTTGTGTAATTGGCATATGGAGCCATACGAACTGTCTCAACTGAAATCGTATAGATTTTCTCATTTGAAATCGTGAAGGCTTTCTGTCTTGAGATTGTGCTGACTTTTCTTTTTGAAGTCGTACGACCCTTTTATTATTCAAAAATTGGATAGGATTTTTACTCTCCTATGACTATACAAACTTTCTAGCAATTCCATCATCCTACGAATTCTCCTCAAGACTTCGTACGAACTTTTTATTAGGTACAACCTCCTTGATTTCCAAAACTCGTACGACACTTTCTTGATTACTTAGTACGGCCTTCTTATGTTTTCTTTCTCGTACAGACTTATTGATTGCAATGCTTCGTACAGATTTGGGACTGCTGGTTTGTACGATGTACGACCCACTTTTACCTCGTATGACACTACAGACTTTTTTGCCAGATCGTACGGCCTTCAAGTGAAATTTTTGTACGGTATCTTTTCCTTGGGCTTGTACGGCTCTTTGCATATGGCGTACAGACTTCCTTTCTACACCTCGCCCTTTCTCACTTCGTACGGCTGAATTGGCTCTTGGAGTTTTGTCATGTTTGATTTTATTTCCTTTCTCCTTTTTGAGTTTGACCGTACCGTGTACGGTATGCTTGATAACACTCTTGCCTTGTGATTTCCTTCTTGATGTTTTTTGCGACTTAGTCAATATGCATTTCCGTTCTATCATTTTTTTCACTTTTATTCCTTGCCTTCTCAATTTTTTGAATTTCTTAACATTTTTTCCTTTGTCTCCTTTTAGTTTTTTAAACCTGCCCTTATTTCTTTTATTTATCCACTTCTCCAATTTTTTAATTTTTTCTACTTTTTTCCACTTCATGACTTTTGTAATATTCAATTTTTTTCTTTTCTTCTTTTCAATTTTTCTTTTTCCAACTTTTATCTCTCCTTTATTATTTTTCCCACTTTCTCTTTCCTCTCCGTGTTTGTTTTCTCTCTCCTCTCCGTCTCTTTTTTCTCTCACAATTTTTTGCTTTTTTCTATCATCTCCCTCCTCGTGGTCGTTTTTTCCAACATCCAATTTTTCCTCATTTTTTCATTTTTTTTCTCCATTATTTTCTCCTTTGCTATTTTTTCATTTTTTGGCTCCAACACAATTTTTTCATCACATACCTATTCGGACTTGTGGGCTGGCGTATCCGGTTCTGGTATTCTTTCTTTGTACTCTCTGCACTCGGCCAAAAGTGTCTAGTTGGGCATGCCTTGTTTCTCATCTTCCTTGATTTCTCCGATCTGTAGCATGTTACACTCTCGGTGGAACACTTCATAATCTTCCATCTGCCAATGAAATAAGCCATTCAGCGAGCTTGTGTCGTCCTCCGAACAACTCTCGAGTTCAAGTATGCCTTCGGTGTTCGGTTCCATAGCTTTCCTTCCTTCGTCCACATCCAACTCACCTACATCCAATTCTGATCTAGAGGAAGCCAATTCTTCGCTCACGGCCTGGTTCTTCAAGTCGATGACGTACTTCCGCCCGTTGTTTTCAATTGAGAGTGTGTTCCTCTTCCAATTATGATTTGCCTTTGTGGCTATCAGCCATTCTCTCCCAAGTAGTGCATCGTACGCTTTCGTCTGTAATGGGATGACGACAAAATTTAGCAAAAATTATTGTGTCCTGATCGTCACCTTCTGCACCATCAGCGTTTCCAATGACTTGATACCATGTTGATCAACGCTAACCAATTGGAATGTCGGTGACCAGAGGGTAGGCTTCCCGAGACTCTTCCATGTGTCTTCGGGTAGTACGTTGACTCCCGATCCTCCATCGACGATAGTATTTGTCAAGATATTCCCTTTGATCTTCATATGCACGACTGCTGGCATCTTCCCAATGTTCGCCGTGAGCAATACTGGGTCGATTGTTTGTTCACCGTACGGTGGCGGTTCTGGTACCAATTCTTTCCTTCGGTCCTCCGATCGCGGTTGCTTGCCATCCCCAACGATGTTTGTGATCGCCAGTCCCAACTGCGGCATAGTCTGGAGAAGGTCAGTTACTTTGATTAGTACGGTGGGCTTTAAATTGTATGCCGGGTAGATTTCAAGGGTGTGTGTGACTCATTGATGTTTCTTCATAGTTGCCTAGCCTTAGAGGAGATTCATTTCAGTTTCATGAGAGTTGGTGGTGTGTAGTTGAAGATTTGAGCTTTTTGTTGAGGACGTAGTTTGCTGTTCCGAACTTTACTTTGCTGGTTTTATATATCAGACCTAGCCTTTAACCATTTCATGCTAAACTTCCTTGGCATATCTATTCACATTGTAATTGGAACTAAAGTGAAACCATTGCAGAAGTTTGGAGAGCATGAGAGGTATTTTGAGGGAGAAATAAGCATTTTGGTGTGTTGCACAGTTGCTGGTAAGAAATTTCAGTTTGCTGGTTTATATCAGATTTGTCAGTAGATCAGATTTTGTCTTGTATTTTAGTAATTGAGAAGATTATAAGTATGAGAGATCATCTTCCTTCATTTTGCTTTGATCATACAGCAATAGCACTTGTAATTTGCAGATAATTAGGCATTGTTAAGCTGTAAGCAGTAGTACTGTTCCAATCATTTTTATTTCTGCATTTACTTTGTGTTTTAATTCAAACATTGTAACCCTTGGATGGTTTACCGCCAGTGTGGAGGAATAAACATTTGTATCTCTCATTTCTCACCCACTGTTTAAGTGGAGAATCCCAATTGCTATGTGGATGCTTGCTGAAAAGCGGATGAATTGTTCTTCATTGTAATATCTTTCCCCCCCCACTGAATAAGTGGTAGCGTGGAATCTTCATGGTCGGATTACCGCCTGCTCTTTAATTTCTTGCTTGTAATTTCAGTTCAGTGTTGCTAACGAACCCATCACCATATGCTATCAGCTCTTCTTCAATAGGAACTTGGTGAACATTCTTGGTGAAGGTTACTTTCAAGTTGGTTATCTTTTGGGCCTAAAGCTAACCATTGGTGATATTGCTGGTTTATGCGTGAAAATATTGAGGAAAAAACTAAGGGGCATATTTCAGTGGTATTAGAGCTAAAGATCTTTCCATCCTGTGAATCAGTGCTTCGAGTATTGGCAGATGAGTGATAGTGATTTTTGATACTACACCAAAAGTCAGAATAGATTCTAGTTCAGTTTCTTGTGGTTTCCTGAATTTGGCACAATTTCTTTAAGTTTTGAGAAACCAAGTTTGTCAAATTAAGGCATGGCTACTAATGAAGAGATGAATTTGGCAAAGACTCTTTATATGGCAGGGAAAATACTTGAAAAAGAATTTCAGTCAAGGGAAGATGAAGTGAGCATCCTTCATTTGCTGGAACAATGCTTGAGCCAGGTGAAGCAATCACCTTCTGAGATAGTGCAGTTGGCATTAGCACCTGCAGTGACCTTTTTGAATCAGCCCTATTGGCTGAGGCATCATGATGAAGAAACCAAGCTGTTGATTTCTTCTTGCTTCATGGAAGTGATAAGAATTGAGGTACCTTAGTTGCCCTATGATGAAGAAACCATGAAGATTATTTTATATATGATAATGGAGAGTTTTCAAGATTTGGATGAAACTGGAAGTAATTTGTTTTCA
The DNA here is from genome assembly GCA_007258455.2 of Sequoia sempervirens. NCBI lineage: Eukaryota > Viridiplantae > Streptophyta > Pinopsida > Cupressales > Cupressaceae > Sequoia > Sequoia sempervirens. The sequence goes on from VDFB02000017.1 coordinate 457,529,264, forward strand.
AGAAGGGCTGCTGTTTTAAAGACATTTTCAAAAGTTAGAGCTTGCATCCTATTGATAGATTTGGAGATGGAAAATCAAATTTATCATTTGTTTTATTATCTCTTCACCTCGACATGGAGTGAGCAAGAAGAGGGGGTGTTCGCAACTGTTATGAATGTTCTAATTCTTACCATCAAAGAAGCTGATAATCTTCCAGAAAGCGTCCAATCTCTTCTCATGGATGCTTATGAACGTGAAAAGAAGATTTCTCCTACTGCTGATGTTCTAATCAATGAAATTTTCAGTCAATGTGAAGAACAGTTGAAGCCATTAATGAGGACCAAGTAGAATGAAGATCAAACAAATGAAGAAGAAATAAATAGAATGCTCAATTCTAATGTTCCTATGGAATGGATGAAACTCAGTCTATACCTTCAGATGTGTATATGTCCAAGTATGTGGTTGAAGAGGGTATTGAGACATCATCAGCTATGAAGATACAAGAATAATCTATGCATTCTATAGAAGAACATAAAGAAGACATATCCATGAGTGAGTCACATGAGGTACCCATGCTTCCTTCAGAAGAAAGCAAGGAAACAAGAGTTGACATGGAGATGCATGAAGAGGTCATAAGTGCAGATCCAAGTAAAGGAGAAAGATGGTTAGAAGAAGATGATACCTGCTCAACCAGTGAGTTGCTTCTTCATCTTCACAATTCCGGAGGATGTTGGTTAGAAAAGCAAGCCAAAGAGGAGAAAGAGGAAGAGGAAGCTAAAGTCTTTTCTCACTTAAAAGCTGATTTGACTGACTCCCTTGAATCATGTGTTGAAGACAATATGGAAGGAGAAGCTTCCAGTAGTTATAAGGCAGATTTCTCTTCACTTGAAGCCAAGCTAAGGCAGAGAGCCAAGGAATTGGAAGGCACTATGGACAAGATGATGAAGAGTGTCCATCACATGCATGACAAGTTGAGGAGTACAACTTAAAGGATTTTTGAAATCTTTATCCATCAAAGTTGCACTACATTACCTCAACCTGCATATGAAGATTGCAGTTCAAGTTCACAAATTGCTGAAAGGGGAATTCAAGTTTTGTCAAAACTTGATGAAATTCATTGGCATGTAGAAAAATGTGCCAGGAGGGGAAGATGTATGCTGCATTTTCATTGCTGATATGAAGTCCATTAAGATTGCCTTGGAGGAAATCAAATCAAGTCTTTTGCACATCATTTGTGATAAAGACAAAGTGGCTATAATTGCTGACAAGGCATTGGAGTGGAATGAGCTTAGTAAAACCCAGTTGCAAGAAGTGCATGAGGCCTTAATTGAAGTAGAAACACAGATTTTTGCTGTTCAAATGTCATGGGAGCAGGAAAATAAAGAAAGAGCAGAAGAGCTTTAGAAAATTCTTGATTAGCTTGATCTCATTCAAGAAACCTATGATCTAAAATGTTGTCTTGAAAGAATAGAGCATTTTGTTTCACATCCGCATTCCTTTCAGGCCTTTAATAATCCACTATTTGAAGTGGGTATTAATGTGCTTCACACAAATCCCTTTTTTGTGAATGAAGAGGGAATTTCTTTAGGAATAATTGGAGGAGGAAATTCCAGTTTGTCTTCCAATGGTGGAGAGGTGGTACATGAGTTACATGAAGATGAATCTACAACTACTTCTAGTACATCCATTCAGCAAGGAATGGAAAATCGAGGATCACAAAGAAATGAAGACATTCTTTTTGTTCAACAACAAAGAGTTGATTGGCGTACTGATGAGGAATTTATTCATTATTTGATGAGGATGCTTGTGAGGTTCTTGTTAGACTTTATTACGTCACCATCTTCGCTCAAAATAATTTATTTCAAAATTGAATTTGATGAAAGATTCATGAAATCTTTTCGGCAATTTATGACACAAGATTTTGAATTCAATTTCTTCAACGAATTTAGGTTTGTTGAATACTTCTTGGAGTTTCAAGAAGTGTCTATTCAAATGGAACGGGTAAATCAGAGGATTCATGTGAGAACAAATCTCTGTCTGAGAAGTGGTTCTTCATTGTTGATGGTTTGGGATCCTGACATTATTTGGCAAGAAGGAAATATTGAAAATTCTAAAGAGGATAAACCAACAAAATATATTCAGAATGTAGTTGTGATCATTTACTCATGTGATGGGAAATGTCTCTAGTTGAGAATCAATATTTGGGATCCCAAATATATTCTTATGCAGATTAGTATGCATGAAAAGAAGGTTTGTTGGAATGATAAGTGCCAAAATTTCGGTTCTATGATTGCTACTACCTTCTTTTTTTGTCATTGGTTCATTATTTCTGATCATAAATCGTTGTTCTGGGAAGGAAATGTGATCAAAAGATGGTTTGTGGTGGCATTGGGACCCTTACTAAAGGTGCCACCAGCCTTGGTCATGAGCAGTGATGCCTATTTTGATGAGGATTTCTTATGTTGCAGCAACTGCTTACCTTCTTGGATGCTGATTTTCCGAAAATCAAATCCCAAGATGATTATTTCAGACCTATCAAGTAGCTGGTTAATTCATTTTCAGGTCTCTTTGTGTCTCCTTTTTGGACTGAATTTCTGCCTCGAATGAGCAAGGAAATGATTCAGTATGGTCAAAATTCATGTATGGGTTGTTTTTTTGATGATAAATAGTGGATTTCTTGGTATTATCTCATACATTATTGTTTGGGGCAATGAGCTATTAGCTGATTTGATTCATCAATTTGAGACTCTTGAAGTGAATTATGTGAAGATTTCTTGGAGTTTTTTCAACGATATCAATTTGCTTCAAAGGAAGCATTGTACATCCTTATGGATTCATGAGGGTCTGAGGATAGAGTTTTTGCAAAGATTTGCTATTAGCTTTGCATATATTCTTGAGGGAGTCACATTTGTTGCTGTGACTCAGTTTGATGCTTTGGGGAACAATGCTGATAAAGTGTTTTTGCAGTTGATCAGAATATTCTTCCATGAGCATTACAACATGCTAGTCATCGACATGGTTGTTTTTGGTTCCACAAACTTTCTTTGGCAAGTGATGCTGCAGGATTATGTTTTCAGTTCTTCCTGGTTCAAAGGAAGATTGTTGTGGTTTTGGAACATTGGTTATATTTGTATGATTAGAGTGGAGCAGCAACAACATGGTGGGGTTTTTCATATATGGACATGGGACCCTGGGATATTATATGTTTTGGTGGGATTAGTTTGGAGTGTTGTGGCATTGCTTGAGGACAAACAATTTTGGGAAGGGTGGATTGTAATGTCCCCATTTTAGCCATACGTTCTTTTGTGACTGATAGCCTATTTCCGGAAGCCCATAGGCTCGTCAGAGGTAAATTAGGGTTTCATATTTTATAGGAGGGTTCTGAAGCATTTTTGAAGGTTTGCATGTAAGAGTTTCTGATGCATGTCTGGTGGAGTTTTCTGGGTTTTTGGAGAGCTTCGGAATAGTGTAACATGCATCTCCATCTGACAACCTTTCTCGGAACTTGCTATTTTTAGTTGGCACATTGGATTTTCGATATTTGGATTGTAGATTCTTTCTGGGTTTTCAGAGAGCATTGCATTGATATAACATGTAAAGTGAATTGAGCAACTTTTTAGAATTTACTATTTTTAGTAGGTTCTAGTTTTACCAGTACTCCGTTTGGCAGCAACACAGCAAGCTTTCTACTTCGAGCAAAGCAATTGAGTATTTCTGAATTTGGCTTTCTGAGGTGCATTCTTTAAGAAATGATTTATTTAAATCATTTAATTATTATAATGTTTTTTTGACCCCTTGGCCTAGCACAATAACTTCATCTTATTTTATCCAAGACAAAAATAAAAGCCAATGGAGCAACAAGGGTCATCCAAAGAAAACGCACAAACATAGACATGCCAAGCAACACAACACGGGGAATCACATGACATGCATGCAAACACAAAGAATACATAAAGCAAACACAAATGAATACCCCAACAAGTCTGAAACTACAATTGCAACAAGTAGCAACAATGGTACAACCCCCTAAAAGCACTTCAAACTCCACTCAACGCTCCTGCAATCTGAAAAGGAATCACACCAAATGTAACGCTAAAACACATCAAAGTAGTCCATACTGGAAAACCCAAGCTGAAACTTCAAATCAGCTCCAATGGTGATTCTTGGTTGGAATCACACAACAGTCTAGCTAGGGAATATCTTGCAATTCCGAAACTAGAAATCTATGAGGGATTTTGTCGTCAAAGATTGAAGAGAACCAAAGCCATTTCAACATTATAACATTATCATTCTTCAACATATCGAAATGAGCCTCCAACACCTCCTTTTATAGTTTTTTTCATTGCTTTTTTGTTGAAAAAGTATTTTTTGCTTTTTAAATACTTTTTCGGAAAAGCGATTTTTGCTTTTTGTTGTTTTTTTTTGAAAAAACACATTTTTGCTTATTTTGCTATTTTTGCTTTTTTGTTGTTTTTTTCCGAAAAAAAACTTTTACTTTGAATTAAATAATTCATAATGTGCAAACATTTAATCACCTTTTCCATCAAATTCCCTTTTAAAATAAAATAAAACCTTTTTCATGTGCAAGACTCCTTTATTTCTCCTATGCGTCCAAAAGGGAAATTAAAATACCTTCTCGAAAAGATATTACACTTAAGTTATTAGAAATAATGATAAATCATTATAACTTATGTGAATAATTTTAGTTATTTCACCTCAAGTTGCGGAAAATTCCGAAACACATCGGAATCCAAATTTGACCACGCCAATATGATATTTAGGCAATAGGTGAATAATAGAAGCCAATTTGGTGACTTACTATAAATGGATGTGCTCTCCAAGAAGTTTGGAGAACACCACAAAAGTCAGAAAATGTAATGTCCTCTTCCTAAGCTATGTCAATGATAATCAGGATTAGCCTATTCCTCAAGTTCCTGTAGGCTAGTATGGTTGTTTGGGGGACTCCTCAACTCTTGGTGACGTGTTAGGGATTATAGGAGTATCTTTCTAACACTCTCCAAAGGCATTTGGTCGAATACTTAGTATTTTTAGTAAGCCACCTCCTCAACGCCAACTTGGTTTTTTCATGTTGAACTTTCCTCGAGATGCTCGGTTATTGTATCTAATGTTTATCTGGTGATTTTTTATAGCCTAGGGGTTTAGTTTTTAAATAATGTTATTATTATAAAGTTAAATTAAATATTTAACTTTACATTATTTTAACATTTTAAAAGGTGACTTTTGAGGAGACAAAAGGAAGAGTTTTAAAAAGGTAAATATTTTAGCCTCATTAAATGGGACGCCCAAGTGGGAGACATAAGGGGGAATTTAAAATTAAAAAATTATTTTTTTTCTCCAAGAGGGGCATGGGCTTTGGAGGAACATATAAAATGCTTTTGTGAGCTCATTTCAAACTTATGCTTGGAAAATATTTTTGAGGAGAATACACAGGTTGAACCAGCTGCTTTGTAAGGATAAACCTGTATAGGGATCATCCACTTTGATTGTGAAATGTCAGTCTTGGTGGATTTTACAGGTGACTTCATTTAGGGGTCGTTCAGGAGCATATTTGTTTCCAATTTAAGTTTTCCAAGGGTTTAATGCAGTTTTTGAAGGGCATATTTCAAAGTTTTATTCCAGAAAATTAGGAGAAGCTCATATTTATACCTCCATTTGCTGGTCGTACCTCTTCCTAGGCTGGCCATACCATCTAGAGGAGGCCGTGGGAGTTTTGGGAGTGATTCGCCCAAGATTTGGGGTGAATTTTAGCTTGTTCGGTGGTGCCCTAGGTAGTAGAAGACTCAACAATACACTCGGGAGCGAGCAGCAGCGAGTTTGAAGAGTTATCAAGCTTTCAAGGTGATTCAGGGTTGCTGGTCCAAGTTCTGTTTTCAGAAATTTTGCAATAGCAGTTAATGGGTAAGTCAAATGTGGCATAGAAAGTGCATTGTAATCATCTATATGTTGTTTAAACCTAATTGTAATGAAAATACCATGGCTGTAGCAAATTTGGAAATGATTTCAGTTTATAAATATTTCTAAAATGGTGGTTTCCTGCTCTTATTTGAAAAAGGTTCTATTGTGTATTATTGTTGTTATTTTCCTATCTTGTGAAAACCCAAACAACAAAACACATATCAAAAAACAAACGCAAAATAAATAAATATAGGGTGCATATTAGAGTGGTATCAGAGCAGTTGTATCCTGCCATCCTTGAGGGTTTTGAGAAAAATCAGTGTTATGCCGGTGGAATGAGTAATGCAGCCACCCTTTACACAACATTATAATTTGAGAAGGAATAGGTCAAACACTGGTCTTGAAGGTCAACCAGAGATTGATATTATTGCAGGCATTGATATGGGGGATACAAAGCAACATGAACCTAGTACCAGGGAGATGTTAAATGATCTTGCTAGGGGGCAGTGTGATTTACAACAAAGTTTAGTTTAGATGATGGCATTAATGAACCAACATATGTTGGGAAATAACAACAATGGTGAGAACAATGCAAGAAACAATGGTGGTAATGATGGGCATGGAAGGAATAATGGAAATGGGGATGGTTTGGTGAATAATAGGACTGTAAATCATGCAAGAACTACAACAGCCAATCCTAGGTCCTTAATTCCTAACTTTCCACCAAGAAATAACATGCAGATTGATAATGAATCCACACACCATGAGTTATAGGATCAGATTTTGCAAGATTGGAGCAATTCAAGGCTTGAGTTTCAGGCTAAAATGTCCTATAGAGACTACATGGACCTCCAATTAAGACAGACCTAATAGAGGTTGTAGACAACACAACTAGGATTTACAAAGAGAGGTGGGAAAGTTATCTATTTTATACTATGATGGTTCAGGAAAGACTTCAGCTAGAGAATGGATTCTAAAATTAGACACCTACTTTCATCTTAACCCGATGCTAGAAGATGAGGCCATCAAATATGCTGCAATTTAGTTGGATGGTAGTGCACATGAGTGGTGGCATCACAGTATGATCACTTTGGGTCATGATCAGATTGACTCCTATGCCGAGTTTACAAAGAGATTGATAGATAGATTCGGTAAGAAGGATCCAGAATTACACTTTAAGGCGTTAGCTCAACTCAAGCAATGGGGTTTAGTGGACACTTACATTGCAGATTTTTTGATGCTTTTCATGTTAGTGATTGATATCTCAGAAAGAAGATTGATTGTGTTGTTTGTTGATGGTCTTTTAGATCCATTGGGAGGTTGGATTAAGGCCCTCAATCCACCTACTCTATAGGGTGCCATTAAAAAGGTAAGGGATATGGAATCTTCTTCTTCTAGGAGCAAATTTTAGTCTAAGGGATTTCCACACAAGAAGGACAAGGATAGATGACCTTCTCGAAATATACCAATCAATCCAAGAATGTGTTTAACAGATTGGATAGTGATCAGCTCAATGAGCTTAGATGTAAGAAACTATGTTTTCATTGTAGAGAGCCTTGGGACCCATCGCACAAGTGTGCTATCAAGGCAAAGGCAAAACAGATTGAATATTTTTCAGCTATTGAAACTACATTAGAAAATTCAAATCAGCACATTGAATCTAAGAGTAGTGATGTGGAGAGCTCAACAGACAAGTCTGAAAGGGAACAAGGATGTGGTGGTGCCATTTTCCAACATTTTAGCTTCCAAAAAGTTGGATCTTTCAAGGTTAGAGTACTTTGTGGGCAGCGAATAATGACACTCATTGACACAGGGGCTAATCACAATTTCATTAACGAAGGGCTTGTTGCCAAGAGAGGCATCAAACTAGAAAATTTCGAAGGGTTTAAGGTGATGGTAGCAGATGGTTTTACCCTTACTTGCACACTCAAAATTTCTAACTTGGGCATACAATTGGGGGAGTATTAGTTGAGGGATGCTTTCTATGTGGTAAGTATAGGGGACACAAATGTGGTCTTAGGTATGCATTGGATGTGTACTCTTGGAGAGTTCACCATGAACTTGAACACTATGGAGATGAGGTTTGAATCAAAGGGTAAGAGGATAGCGCTTGGAGGCATTTGAAATAGGGTTGCTAGAGTAGTCTCCTTCAAAAGAATGGAGAGGTTGATTTGGCATGATTAGGTGGAGTGGGCAGTAGAGTGTATTATAATGCCTACACTTACGGAACAGCAGAAAGGAGATCATCATCCAGATATTCAGGCCTTGCTATCTAAGCATGGCAAATTATTTGGTAGTATACCACTTGGGAGACCTCCTAAGAGGGGGATTGAGCACATTATTGAGTTGGAGGAGGGCGTTAAGCTCGTGATTACTATGCCTTACCATCATCCAAAGAGGCATAAAGATGAGATTGAAAAGGAAATCAAATTATTGTTAGACATGGGACACATAAGGCCTAGCAAAAGTCCCTTAGCTTCTTTTATAGTGCTAGTTAAGAAGAAGGATGATTCAATGCGCATGTGCATTGACTATAGAGTCCTCAATAAGAAAACAATAATGAACATGTATCCCATTCTTCGCATTGAGGAGCTTATTGATGAGTTGCATGGTGCACGCTATTTTTCCAAAATTGACTTAAGGTCAGGGTACCATTAGATTTAGGTTAGGGAGGCAGATGTAGAGAAAACTGCATTTAGATGTCATTTTGGACATTTTGAGTTCTTGGTGATGCCATTTGGGTTGATGAATGCATTAGCTATATTTTAGTCATGTATGAACAAGGTGTTCAAAAGACAGCTTCAGAAATTTGTTCTTATCTTCTTTGATGATATTTTGATTTTTAGTGTCTTGGGATGAGCACATAAGGCATCTTGAGGAGGTGTTGAGTATCCTAAAGGAAGAATCATTGTATGCTCAACTCAAGCAAGTTGGGATTTTGGAGGGTTATATTGGTGATTTTCAAAAATTGTCAGTTATGGTTCCCAATATATCTAAAAGAAGATTAGTTGTGCTATTTATGGAAGGCATATTGGAACCATTGAGAGGGTGGATAAAAGCTTTTGATCCCCCGACACTGCAGGAGGCAATGAAAAAGGCTAGAAGTATGGAGTTTGCAGCCCCAAAAAACAAGTTTACTCCCAAAGATGTTATTTCTTCCAACAATGAGAATCCTCAACAATCTGCTGATAAGAAAAAGAAATCAGCAGCCATGGTGAATGAGGAGTCACGGGAGGAGTTAAGGAAAAAGAAATTGTGTTATTGGTGCAAGGAACCTTACAACAAAGAGCATAACTATCCTTTGAGGCCTAAGGGCAAGGCAAATCGTATAATGTGGGTGTATTATGAGGATTCCAATTTTGAAAATTCAAATCAGCCAACTGCTTCAGGGGATGATCAAAGTGGGAAAGCCCCTACAGAGTTTGGGCCTGATGGGAATTTGTCTCCTTTGGCATTATTTGCTAATCTACAGGACGGGACTTCATTCAAATTCAGGTGAATAGTCAATGGACAGCATTGCATTGCTATGCTTGACACTGGAGCAACACATAATTTTATCGATGATGGGTTTGTGGCAAAATGTAGACTTTAGACAGAGGACTTCAATGGATTCAAAGTCCGAGTTGTGGATGGATATACCCTCACATGCACCAGGCGGATAGGTAATCTCACCTTACTGTTGAATGATTATGAGTTACATGCTAACTTCTATGTGGTCAACATGGGTGAGATGGACATAGTATTGGGTATGAAATGGCTTCAAGACATTGGAGAATTTACTCTCAAGGTACCTAAAATGGAAATGAAATTTGAATTGAATAACAGGAAATATGTGTTGAGTGGAATTGCAAATGGGAGCTTGAAGATAGAGTGAGAGAATGTTTAGGAGGAGGAGTTTGTACAAAAGATTGGGCATGATTGTATTCAATACTTTGGGGGTTCTAAGCTAGTTGATTGGGATCAACTTAGAGGTATGGTTCGGTTTGTGACCAACCCTTTGTTTGAGGCGGATGCTACAATATCATATGACAATCCGCTCTTTGAGTTAGATGTCGATCATTCTCTTGACCCTAGTCCTGAGATGAGCAGTGATCGTAGCGTTTGGGATCCTTCCAGTGTTTCGGGATTTTAGACGGGGCTCGCAGAGGAGTTTTCTGAGGTGTACATAGTGAGGAGTGCGTATAGTTTTACATTTGATCCTCATGTACATGATCTCTTTCAGATGCACAGCTCAGTGGCACATGTGTTAGATAGTGTGCATGGCAGCTTGCCTTGCATAGATTTGGGAAGCAAACTTTGTCAGCACTTCGAGTTGCTTCCTCATGAGTTTACGCTCCAGCGACACTTGCTGTTGGGATTGATTTGGTTCGGTAGGTACTGTCATTTTGATACATCCCAAATTGTGAAGTTACTATTTACCGTTAATAGATAGGGAAAATGTGAATATAGTGTGAATTCTGGAGGTGAATTATTGATGCTTGTACCTTGTTTTCAATATGAAAGTTATCTCACTTGATGTTGATTCATTTGATGTTGTTTCAATTGATGTTATTCATGGTGTAAATATGCATTATGAGGTTAATGAATCATGTTGATATATCTTGTGAAGTTTATATAAACTGCTAGTGTTGTGAACATTTGATTGCCGTGAGTTTATGATGGTGGATGCAGGTATGTGAACCATTCCTCCAAGCAAAGGAGAAATATCACTTGGGAGAAGAGCTTGGTCGAGTAAGCAGTAATGTGAATGATCTGAGCATACACACATGTTCCTTAGACCGAGTAAGCTTAGTTAGTTTGTGTGGGTAATAGATAAGTCATCCATAGGCTTATGTGTTTGCATTAGGAGTCGTGTTTACTTATGTATGCATTTATAAGTGATGTTTATCTATGTATCTATTTGTGGTTTTACGATTATGTGGATATTAATAATATTATATTATTATTGCCTGATGACTTTACATATATATGATATATATATTTATATATCGGGTTGCTGACTAGCTCACGATATTTTTATATAATTGTTAAATTTATAAATATATATGAAATTATATATTATCATAGTTGCCGGGAAACTCCATTTTGGGAACATAGACAACGTAGCAGTCCCCGTACCCAAAATTTCCGGCGAATCATTTACATATAAAATAGCCGTCTCCTTATTCATTTAACTCATGTACCCTAATTTTATTGGCGTCCCCGTCCCCGTACCAGTACCCGTACCCTGCGTCTCCCGGCAACTATGTATATTATGGATTATATATAATATTATTATAGTATATATATATATTAATAAATACTCGGGTATTTAAATATATATATATTTAATATATTAAGACTATAGTAATATTTATATAATAAAAAATATATATAAATAGTTTAAAATATTTTAAAACTCTAAAGTGAAAAATTAAAAGATTAAATTTTTACTTTAGAGTAAATATTTAAGAATGAAACTATAGAGAAATAAATTAAGTCTCTTAAACTATAGAGAATCGATCCTTTTCATTTGAAAAGAGTTCAAAACATAAAACTATAGAGAAATCAAAATATTTAAGGTAAATAGTTAAAAAGGAAAAAAATTTCTGAAGAAAGTTTTTCCTGTGAAATGGCATTGGAAGAAAACGCATAAATGTTGGAGGAAATCTTCAAACGAAGTTGGAAAAGAGGGCGACGCAACTTGCAATGTATGAGGTGTTGTAAGATTTTCCTTGACCGATTCACTAAAATGGTGAATCATTTCTTCATGGGCGCCATAACTGGTAACTTCTTGTAGGTGGCGTTTTTCCCTTTCTGAGTTGATTTATTCTTGATTTGTTGGCTCAAATGAAGTCAGATTACTTCCATTTTTGATGAATAGGGGTTTAGAAACCCGCCATGTCTCACTTTGAATGTTTCTTGGCATTGTGTTGTCATTCAACATGCCTTCTTAAGTGGAAATCGTTGCATTTCAGGCCCTATATATAGATGCCATGCCATTCTATATTTTATCACTTGTGCAATCCGAGTTTAGCATTTCCTTTGAGTTTTCATCTCCATTTCATAATTCTGTTTGCATACTCCGTTTTTCTGAGTAGAAAATATAGAATTTTTACCAGCAATTGCCATAAATAGTGAAAATCCCAATACAGCTGAGAGTGAAACCATTGTGAGTTTATTGTTGAGTAAGAAATTAGTGGTAGATTCATTATTGAGAGAAGATTTATAGGGAGTTTGTTATAGAGTGAGAAACCATCAATGAGAAGCCAATTTTAGTGAGAAGTGACTGTTTTTCTGGAAGCTTGATTGATAGTGGTTCTGGAAGTACGATTTTGGAAGGAGAAGCTTTAAAACAGGTATGGAACTTCTTCATTTTGTATCTTTTAATTTGAGTGTTGGTTTCTATTTTCTTGTGTTTGTTTGTTTTCCATAGTTATAAGAGGATAGAACTATTAGGAAGAACATTTACAAGTTATGCATAAAAGGAAATTTGTGTAAGGGAATTTGTGAAAAGGGGATTTATGTGATAAGAACTTAAGGGAATGATTTATTTATTTTGCATAAGAGGGAAAATAAGTGAAAAAGATAAAGGAAGGGATTTAAATGTATTTAGAATGAATATTGCATGTTTTGTATGATCTCCATATATGGAGAATACGATGAAATAGTTATTATCTATTAGGATCGAAATGAAGGTAGAATCAAGTAAGGTCTTAAGCTTAAGTTATTAGGTTAACCGAGACAAGCTAAGCACTCTTAGGATAAAGATTTCCTAATTAGGAGTTATGTTACAAGACACTTGTAGTCTGTTTCGTTTCCAAGTAGTTAGAATGTTGTAGGTAGTCTGGGGTGACTGAATACCCATTGAAGGACTTAGCTTACACGTAGTGTAAGATAGCCTTAAGTCAAATCAGCCCTGAGTAGTGTTTATGATAGATGATCTTCATTCGAAGTACTAAATGAGAATACTTTGGCCAAAGTAGTGAAATGTACGACATCCACTTAGGTGTGAGATAGTTGAGACTACATAGTCAGTTCATTGTGATCCTTGTACTAGTTCGAGATTGTGAAATAGCAAGGTTCTAGTTGTGTAGGACACAACACTATGCTCAGTTGGTAATCGTTAAAGGATACCCTACCAATCTCTTCGATGAAGGGAGCGCCATCTATTGAATAATGGATGTGCGGGGGACCACATTATAAGTTCGTGGTTGGCGGAAAAGCACCTGAGTGATGTTTCTCCTCCATAGCAAGCGGCCGATGTACCAAGATTTGAAAGGAAAAGAATTCTGGACTTTCTTACTACTATTTGTTTTAAAGCTCATTGGAACTATGTTAGTAAGGTATGTAATCTTGTTTCATGTACTTGTGAAGTTATTATATTGAAATGGAATCTTTATTGTAAATTAATATGGCAACTTGTTCATGTTTTATCAATAAAGAAAATAATTTTTTTTATTGCAATGACATGTTAATACATTTACTTGTAGGATGTAAATTATGGAAATTTTACTTTACTGAAAGGGTTGGGTCGTTACACATTTATACTAGTGTTGGTGTTACAGGAGTTGGTTGGTGACATGAGGGACATTACACAACACTTCCCTTGGGATCCAGGCGGAGTGATTGTTTTCCTATTTGTTGAGATTGCTTGGGGACAAACAATTTTAGGGAGGGCGGACTGTAATGTCCCCTTTTTACCATGATCTTGTTTTCTGATGGTTTAGCCTATTCCTAGCCCTCATAGGCTAACATGGATGGTTAGAGGATCCCTTTTGGCAGTGATCAGTGTGTTTTCTCCTTCAGAGTTCAGTGTGGGTTCAGGTTTGGCCTTTGTTAGACTCAGTTCTTCATACTTACTATTTATAGTAAGTCACCATTTCCAGGGAGTCAGTATTGCTATATTTAGTAAGCCACTGTCATGTCCCCTTCTCAGTGACATCTCTCGGAGTACAGGATTGGCCTATTACACGACCCTCGTAGGCTGATAGACTGGATAGAGGGTCACTTCGGAGCTTGGCTCAACTTCAGTTAGCAGAGTTTGATCAGTAGTCTTTCGTTTGGGCTCGATCGGAGACTTTTTGCAGAGTTGCTATTTTTAGTAGTTCCTGGCAGGCAGCGTGGGACCCCTGCTATTTTTAGCAGTATGGCTTTGGCAGTATTCGGAATCACTTCAGAGTTCGTCAGCTTCAGAAGGATCAGTCATCGGATGAGTAACGAGGAAGATATTAATATTTAATTTTATTAATTAAATATTAATTATTGATGATTATAATATAAAGTTATAATATTAAATTATAACTTAAGTGATTTCATTAAGGGGTCGCCCATCATCAGGAAAGGGGCCAATTTGGCATTTAAAATTATATTAAAATATTTGACTGAAGACTATGGAGAATTAAAAGAATTAAAAAGTCAAATATTAATTGAAACCCTATTCTTAAGGAAATCGCACTTTTCAGCCATATAGTGCATTTGCCTTGGGAATTATGCCATTATGAGATTATTGATTTTGAGAAACTGATCAAATTGATCTGAGCAAGAGACTTTAGGGTTTCAAGTTCGAATTCCTTGGGGAACGAGCCATCTCCACTGGAAGCAATTCAGAGGGTGTGTAATACCACTTGATTTATTGCAGCAGAGGTTTCTTCATTCTGGAGAAATCACAGAGCTTCAGAAGTTATCTATTTACAGAGTTTCAGAGTATTTTGCATTTAGAAGTCATTCATTCCTTTAGGCGCACCTTTCAGAGAGATTGGGAGAAACTTGAGGGAGCCGTACAAATTTATTATTGCTGCTGTCATTTACCAGGCCGTACCATCATGCTGCAGGCCGTACCATATCAGCAAGGACGTCTCTTTTGTTCCAGAGCACAACGCCTTCCTTCTTCATCATTTGTCTTCACCAGAAGAGGCGCAAATATCAAGAGAGCAATTGGGTAGCATCTGGCAGCGGAAGAGTGTGTCAACAGTGAGCCGTACCATCTCATATCTCATTCATGGCGGCTGAAATCAGGTTCTTTAAATATTAAAAATCCATTGCTTTATTCATTGCATGTAATTGAATATTCATTGTAATCGCTCCAGAAGAGAAATAAATAAACTGGCATCCATTTCTCATCATTGTCAAGAGCTAGATAATTTTTATAGAATTTATTGTTATTTTCAAGCAAAGTCGTACCATTCATTTATTGCTCAAAAACCAAAAAAATTGCCAAAAAATCAAAACCTTCAGAAAAACCTAAAAACAGTCAGAAACGGAGATTTTGGGGAAACTAGGGTTTCTACAGCCACTTGGACAGGCCTTGGTTGTAGTGTCGATATCTATATTCAGCTGGTTTGGAAAATTTATGAGCCTTTAATAAGTTATTATCATTAAAGGTTACTTTAATGATAATTAATTAATATAAAGTTAGAAGTTGTAAAGTCACTTTATATTCAATGAGGCCATGACCCTCAATTTAAGTGACATAAAAGTGCATTAATTATTATTGACTTGGGCGCCCAAATATTTAAGCATTTAATAAAGTCAATGAAGAATCATTTTATATCATTTTTAATGATTTGGAAGCCTCTAGAAGGGATCGACCTGATTGAGGAGAAAAGTATATAAGGTATGAAGCTAAAACACAAAAGGCATCGATTATTCATTCAACACTTATGCCTTTTGGAGTTCTTGCATGGAGAAGGAGCCAGCTAGGGTTACTGCCATTTCTAGCCATTGGGAACGAAAACTCTCATTGGTGTGTGCAATTTTGAGGCTGTGCAATACCAGCTGAGATTATTGCTTGAGAGGGCTTCATCCAGGAGTCCTAATTGTGCTAAAAAGTGAAGAAATATCAAAGGGTTTGAAGAGTATTGAAGATTGATCTACTGCAGACCCGACGATTCATTTGGCAGCCATTAAAAATCAGAATTTAAGCATTCATTTCCAGGATATGTGGCTGTAACAGCGAGGCGTCCATTACCAGCCAGGGACGTGGTTCAGTCTTAGGCCCAAATGCCTAATCTTAGGTGCATTTTCAAACATTTCAGGGAATGCCATTGTGTTACAGGTTTCTTTGGATGTTTATATGCACGAGTTTATATTCCCAGCAGTATGGCATGTTCCTGAAGAGCTAAAGCGATTACCTCATTGTGCATAATCATCCTTACATTGGGCGCTTGATCTAGCATTAGCAATCTGCATATCATTTAGAGTGAAGTCTTCATTTCTGAAGCAGCAAACGTCCATTAACAGGTCTTTTCCTATTGCTGGTTATTTCCAGAATTTCTATGAAATACCTTGTAATCATTTGGACTCCTGAAAAAACAATAAAAGTCCATAATTGCTGCATTTACTTCATTTCCAGTTAATTTGCATATTAGTAGATAGCTGCAGTTAATTAGTTTGCTTTCAGAATTTCCGTATGTATTGCACTTGCACTTCTTATGTTTGGAAAAGCACAAAAAAACATATATTTGCAAAAACCCAAAACAAAACTTCAACATCAGTACAATGTTGCAAGGGGTAGAGCCAGCAGGAATCTTACTGTTATAGAACACATAGGTTCTCCATTATAGGACACTTAGGTTCTTCATTATAGGACACTTGGTCCTCCGTTATAGAACACATAGGTTCTTCATTATAGGAGGTGGCATACCTAGGGAGTGCCCCATCACTGTTCCCTTTTGTAATCCTCCTTCTATCATGGTGTAAATACACACACAGTAATTAAACCAAACTCAGATTTGCAAATAATCATATCAGCGGACATAATGAATTATGAGTGTGCCATCATACAAAATAATAGTATACATGAATTATTGATACTATTTGCTAAATAAATCACACCATAAATATTCTATCCATACATGGGTTAATAACCTTATTTACTAAATAAATCACATCATACATATTCTACTATATTAACTCACAATTCTGCAGACATAAGATAATAAAGGCAGTGTGTTCTTATCTGCCTATCGATCCCTTTTTTATCCCCTTTCCCAATCGATCATCTCAGATAATTATCTCAGACTGAGCTTTATTGTTTTGTTGATTGATGTGCCTATAATATTCTATTCTTCTTTTCCACGATGATATTCTGTTTTGAGAATTACTCACTTTAAATACCCGATATGGTTGAAGGGCATGTTCTTTCTTGGCACCTTCTTGCTAGGGACATGTCTTTTGTCTAATCGCACCTTCTTGCTTACTGCTTGTCTTAGACCCTTTTAGATGAATCGCTTAACATTGTGTAATAATTGCTGCATTATGGTTTTGTTAGGAATCACTATCTTAATGGTAATAGTTAGGAATTGCTGCTGTTTGATGATGATTAGTGTGTCTTCATAGGAATTGATTCTTTTAAGATTCCTTTATTTGCTGTTAATATATTTTGTTTAAATATTTCATGTTTGATATATTTTTATTAATATTATTTTATATGGTTTCCTTGTGAATATTATCTCTATTATTATGATATTTATAATTAGTAGTTATATCCATTACGATAATTACATTATAATTGTAATATTATCTAGGATAATTATAATTATAATTATAATAATAATATTTAGATTGCAATTGCTTATATTTATATTTTGATATTTATTGGATTTTGTTATTCGTATTTTAATATTTCATATTTGGTGTTACAATTTCGGGGGACATGACATGAAAGTAACAAAACATGATTTGAAGGAAATGCCAAGTTATCTCTAAAGTCATCATGCCCAGACAAACAGGTAGGTGTGAAGATAGCTAATGCAGATGCGTTTGAATTTTTTGATTTCTCAAACCTTGACCTTAAACATATTAATTGGGAAATGTTATAGAGCTTACCTAATTTTGTAAGGTCATAGTGTCTCATGTTTGCCCTAAAATGCCCCTTTTTTTCTTTTTACGTATATAATATATTTCATTCATTATCTTCCTCCTCTTACAAGTATACGTATGCTTAAATTCTCCATGCAAATACGATAGAGAGAATTATCTCTATTACAGACATGGTTTGTATTGTATTTAGCTTGAACTTCTATTTCCTTACAATCATGAGAAAACGGAAAATTGATGGTTTGGGCATGACTTGAATAGTTATTTCCTTTTCTTTCGTTGTGAGGCACAATATTCTTTTGCAATTCAGTCCTAATTGAAAACATCTCTATATGTGTTTTGCTTTCAGGTACATCATATTTGTAGCCGTGCATCATTTGCAAAGTTTTCTGGGCTAAGAGTGGAAGAAGATTTTGTTGAAGTTCCAAGTCAGATGCTAGAGAGCTTGTGAGTGCCAAATTTGTTCTACTAAGTTTTTTGTTGACTTTTATTGTCAATTGGGATTTGTAATGGATAACCTAGGGTACAAAATAGAGTTAAGTATTAACTTTGATATCCTCATGTGACCAGGTGTTATGAAAGTGCAGCCTTAAAATTAATAAGCAGTTTCTATAAGGTAATCATAGATACCCAGTCTCCATAAGAGTTGGAGGATGCCTAATGAAAATCTATCTTTTTATGATTTATCCAATTCAATATGTTTCTTTTTAGCTCTAAGTGACTAAGTTATTTTAGAGCATAGTTACATATTGAACTCTACTTTTCTGTCATTCATGAATGCTATAATTTTATTTGCTTTTCAATTGGGTATCATCATTCATCATCTTTGTTTGCATTGGATCATAGACTTGGTACATACACTAAAAATCCATGTAAGAGGTGACCATGTATATGACCTTGTATTTATGCATAGATTGTTCATCTTGTAGAAAGAAAATGAATATTTAGTAATTTTCAGAATTCATAAGCTGTTATTTGTATATTTGATATAACTTCATTGACATTATCATTGATAGATTTTATTAATTCTGAAATAAATCTAGATGTTTTACTAAATGATTCCATAATCTGTTGAACTATTTGATATATAAAATATTGTGGCTAGCTGTTTTATTGAGCTGCTTATCCAAAAAATTTGGTAAGACTACAGTATTCTCTTTCTTAGTCAATTATCGACCATTAAGCCTTGAATCATACCAAATTCCATGTTATTGGTTAAATATTTGCATTTTTGTCTAATTTCCAGGTTTATTTAGTAATCACCAGTTTCTACAATACACTCCTATCAATGGGGTTTTTGGATATTCAACTGATAAGATAACGATCACATATAAGGGCCCCCCTTGTACTTGCATACATGCATGGAGAAAGAGATTTCTTTACACATTGTTAGTGTGCAATAAGTTGTACCTGCATGGAATTTTTCATATGAAGTCATTTTACATGTCAAATGTAAGTCATTCCTTGTCTAGTGAGTCATTGCCAAATCCTTGCCTCATGTTTGTGAATGTTATTTTACTAAGCTCTAATCAGTGTCTTTGCATAGCTAACTGAAGAAGCTTTACACTGCGTTCATGTACGATGAAGATCCAAGCATGGCTGTCAGCAAAAAAGTAAAAAGTGTCTAAAGGTTGTAAAATGGGCATCCCAGTGCATTGAAATGTGCCAATACACTGATTTTCCCAAAATGAGTGTTTAAGTCAAAACATTGGCCTCTCAGACTGTTGGAGTGTGTGCATATGCACCAAGTAACCGAAGTTTGCAAAAAATAAAAAATAGTCACTTAGACCCCTGAAGTGCACCTCAGTTAAGGAAAATACCAGGGATCATTTAGGTTTGAAAAAGTGACATAAACATCTGAAGTGCCCACCTCATGTAGAAGTGTCCCAAGTTTCAAATTTTAAAAAATGTGACAAAAAATAGACTCCAGGAGCATTCCAAAAGAAAGCAGATCCAACTTTGCAAAATCATAAAAGTTGTTTATAACACTCAGGCACATGCCATAACTCCATGATGACAATTTTGAATTAAAGCAGAAAAAGGCCTATTGAGAGAGCATGCTTGTATGAAGAAGAGACAATTTTGATGGTTAAAAAGTGGCAGGCCATGCTTTTGAGTATACCAATATGAAGACTGTCCAAAAATTGCAAAACATCAAAGTACACCTAAAACTCAAGCATGCACCATAACACTAGCAGGCCAAAGGTTGCTAGTACTTGAAAAACAAGCAGAAAATACATTAAATGACTTGAGATTTTGATAAGGTAAAAAAAAAAAACTCCTTGAACAAAAGAATTTATTGCAGATCTAAGTTACCTGTTCAGGTACGGGTACGGGTACGGCGATACAACAATTTTTTTCCTTGGGTACGGATACGGGAATATATATTTATGTATGTGTGTGTATGTATGTATCATGTATGTATATATACATACATATATAACATATATACATAAATACATACACTTACAAACATACATACACATATACATACATAAATACTTACATATGCATATACATTTAACAGCAAACCATACCCAATGTCTCCAAAAAGCTGGCATTTCCTATTACTGTAACAATTACCTACCTGTTTATGTATGTATGTATATTTACACACATATAACATATATACATACATAAATACATACACATACATATATGCATACACATATACATACATAAATACATACATACATACATACATACATAAATACATACATATGCATATACATTTAATAGCAAACCATACCCAATGTCTCCAAAAAGCTGGCATGTAATGTCCCCATTTTAAGCACTACGCTTTCCAATGGCTGTTAGCCTATTCCGGAGACCTGTAGGCTAGTTGGGAGCAATAGTTAAGGTTTCCTATTTTTTAGGAGGATGTTTTGGCAATTTTGGAGGCTTGCATGTTGGAGTTTTGCAGTTTGGATTCTGGATTCCTCCTGGGTTTTCAGAGAGCTTCGCAGTGGTTTGACATGCAACTGAAACAGAGGACTTTTCTGGACTTACTATTTTTAGTAAGTTGTGACGACTGCTCAAAATATGGTTAAAATGCATTTGGACACACTATTTTTAGCAGTATGCTATTTTTAGTAAGTGCTATTTTTAGCAGGATTTCAGCAGGCCAGTTTAGAGGCTATTTCAGGCAAGTCAGTTTGGGCAGTTTGGTCTTCAACACTTTTGGAGTTATCTTTGGCAGGTCAGAGCTTGTGTTGGGCGCTTCTTTTGGTGAGGTAAAATATTTTATTAAGTGAAATATTAATAAGGCTTGATGGATGCTTAACGGGAGAGATAAGTGATTTTCTATTAAAAAGTATTTCACTTTATGACTTGGGACGCCTGACATTTGATATTTTAAATAGAGTTATATCCTTCATATGCCTTGGACGCCTAGCCTTATGAAATGCAATGCAAACTCAAGACAAATGAGAATTTCACCTTGGGCGCCCTAATTGGAGGGAAAAGTGGATTCGAATTGAGGAGAAAAGTTATAAATAAGTGCCTTGGCTTCCATTTGGGATCATCCAATGAATTTTATAACGAAGTGCTATCAGAATGGTAACTCACTCGCTCCGAGGAATGGATACCTCCTAGCAAAGCTTAGTTTCTTGCTTGAAAGATAGCAACTAGCTAAGATGAAGATTGTTCTTTACACTGAAGAACAAATTGAGTGTATTGGAGATGTTTACTTTGATATTTTCTGAAGTTTGTGCAAGGTTTTCTCAGTTTTCAGTTTGCTGGTATTGTGCTTGCTGTAGCACGTTTTTGCTCGCAACTCCTTACTCGATTTTTCTGTGGTTGTGGGTATTGTTCCAATCTCTTTCTCTATACTAGGCGCCCCTTTCCACAAGTTTTGGTAATTTTTAGTGAAGTCCTTGAATTTATCTAGCTGGTCGCCCCCTTTTAATGGTTGTACCTTGCCTGTAAGAGCCTTGGAAGGCATGCATAAAATAATGGAGGGTATTTGCTAATGTTTAATGTTCTAGACTTGGGCGCCAACTTCCTAAACTTCATATGCACTCAGCTTCATGTCAATTGGAGGAGTATTGGATGAGTTATGAGCATTTTGGTGTGATTCACGCTTGCTGGTTTTTCATATCAGTTTGAAGTTCATATTTTTGACTTGTTTTTTCATAGTTGGGAGGTTTGAGAAGTTTGGAGAGTCATCTAATGTCAATTGCAGTGATTTGGACAGCTATAACACTTTGCTTCTTGCAGATTATACTTCATATTGTAACGTTGAATCAATAGTACTAATCAACTCTTTCATTTCTACAAATTACTATTGTATTCCCATTTTTAGTGGAAGAGGGCAGGCCTCGCCGCCTTATTTACTTTCTTGCATAAGCACTTTCATTCCCACCGTTTGGTGGAAGAGACAGGCCTCGCCATTTTTATTTTCAGTACTTTGTAATTCTTCATTTGATGATCGGTTGAGCCATCAAACTACTCCCGCTGAATAAGTGGTCGAGTTGCATATGCATTTTACTTTCTAGCACTTTCAATTTTATTGCTAACGATCCCCGGTGCCATATGCTATCACCTCACCCATCATTGGGATCTTGGTGAACATTCTTGGTATAGGGTTACTTTCTCAGCTGGTTTTGGTTTTGCTAACATTGACGGGTGAAGTTGTTGATGTGAAAAATTGAAAAGAATTGTTGGGGGATATTTCATGGCACTCCCTGTTATTGCACCAATTACCTACCTGTTTCTTGTTGAATTACATAAAAAATGTTTTAAAATTTATATTTTTTCTTTGGGGAACCCTTGGGTTTGGCTGGGTTTGGCCCAGGTTCGCCTAGGGTCCTTCCTGGGTACCTCGGGTGCCCTGTGGGTTCTTTTGTATTTTTGCTTGTTTTTCAAGTACTAGCAACCTTTGGCCTGTTAGTGTTATGGTGCATGCTTGAGCTTTAGGTGTCCTTTGATGTTTTGCAATTTTTGGACAGTCTGTAAAGGACCCACAAGGAACCTGGGGTGCCCGGGAAGGACTCTGGGAGAACCCAAAGAAGAACTAGGAAAGAACCAGGACCAAAATTGTACCCACATGGGTACGGGGGGCAAAAGAGAACCCGATAACATAGTTGCAAACTTGACAGAGTTTATGGGATCGAATTTTTTTTCTCCTTCATCCAAGATGGCAAGGGGTAGTGGGTAACAATTTATTCATCCACTTTGTTAGACCACTCTCCCGTTGAAACTTTAGTGAGTTTTAATGAGTCTTTCTTAGATGAGCCTAAGCCTAGGTCTTCATTTTTCAAACTTAATGGGTCTCTCTTGCATGACAAGGATAGTCTTAAGGCAATGAAGACTGCAACCTTCCTAACCAAGAGCCTGACTAAGGAGCTGTCTCCTATAGAAAGATGGGAGGCCTATGGGGAGGTATGGAGGATTTTTTACAATATTGTGGGAAAAATGAAAGCCCTAGATAGAATGAAATTGGAATACTTTCTCTAACAGAAATTACTTTTGTTGGAGAATCAATTGCAAGGCAATAAGGGGGATCTTGCACTGGAACTCAAATTGGTCAGAACAAAATCCCTTCTAAGGAAAGCTCAGAATTATAGATTTCAAGGAAAAAGGATTAGGGCTGAGATGAGCTGGCTGCAGGAGGAATACAAAGGCTCCAAGTACTTTTTTAATATAATTAGATTCAAGCAAAAGAGAGAAAAGATTGGGCCAATTGTTATCGATGGTACCTTTACTAATGATAATAAAAATATAGAGCCTTTTCATTCTTTCTTTCTCAATCCTTTTTCATCAAAGGATGATGCTAGGGCTAAAGAGGCTAGGCAGTTTTGTAGAAAAATCATTCCAATAAAGATTGCGCAACAAGAGGCTTAAGCTTTGTATAGGGATCTATTGGTAGAAGAAATTAATGGGACAATAAGATCATTGAGTAATGATGAATCCTTAGGTATTGAGCTTGACAAAAGAATTTTACAAAGCTAATATTGACTGGATCGGGCCTGAAGTAATTGAAGTTTACAACGAATCCTTCAGAGGTAATTCACTGGCAGAGAATATAAATAAAGGGATAATCAAATTAATTCCAAAGGATGGAGATATATCCCTAATAAAAAATTGGAGACCTTTAACCTTGCTAAATGTCTCTTACAATATCCTGGCGAAGACACTAGCTAATAGATTAGCTAGGATATTGAAGAATCTTGTCTTAGTTAATCAAACGGGATTTATTAAGGGCAGATATATTCTGGAAAATTTGATCACAAGTTGGCAAGGACTACATTGAGCTAAACATAGTAAGCAAAATGGGGCCATGATTCTCTTAAACTTTGAAAAAGCCTATGGAAAAATGGAATGGGCTTTTGGATTCCCCTCGAAATTTCGCAAATGGATTAAAATGCTGTTTGAAGATGCCTCAACTAAAATTGATGTTAATGGGGAACTCTCTGAACCCATTATGCTCCAAAGATATATTAAACAGGGATGTCTAATTGCTCTTGCATTATTTGTAATTGCTGCTGAAGCTCTTCACTATATTTTAAAAACTACAATGATCTCCCTTGCAACACATGGCTTTAGGTTACCCAATGAGTCACAATTGCTAAATGCCCAATTTGTTGATGACACTACCTTGTTTGTTGAGCTGTTGGAAAACAATTTTGATAATGTTATGAACAAACTAGACATATTCTGTGCAGCTTCTGATTCAAAAATTTCTATAAGTTAACAATGCTTGGATGGAACCAAATACCTCCTAACTGGTCTTGTAATAAAGGTTGGCAATGGGATGGACCTAACAAAGTGGTTGGATACCTAGGAATCCCATTTGCAATATCTCCATCTCTAAAATAAATCTAGGAATGGCTATTTGATAAAATTGAAAGGAAATATGAAAAATGGCAGACTCATTTGTTATCTCTTGCAAGTAGAATTCAAGTTGTGCAGAAGGTAATTGTGTCGCATTCTGTTTATTTTTCTTTTGCTTGGCTTTTTGCAAACTATCATTTTGAAAAGGTGCAAAATATTCTAAGAAATTTCTTATGGTCGAATGGTGTAATGTCCCATTTTTTATTTTATCTCTGGAGAGGCTACATAAGGAACATTCGGGAAGGATTTAATCATGATTGGAGGTTTTTGGCAATTTCTCAAGTCTCCTTTGGAGATGAAATTGCAAGAGGTCGAATTATTTAGGAGAATCAATTATATTTGGGCAATCATTGAATATCATTGTTGCTGGTTGATTCATTTATGGAATGGGAAACAACGATATCCTAGCTCAGATTGGGCGTTGAATTTAGATAATTTACTTTGAGGTTATTGTTATTATTGTCAATTTTCCTATTTGGAGCGATTAATATATATGATGCTATCTTTTCATATTACTACTGCGACTATTGGTGCAATTGGTGTTACAACAAATACTCTTGCTAGTTTGTATCAATTTGGTTGTGCACTATCAAAGGATTGAAATCTTAATTTATTCGAATGCTATAGAGTATTATTGAAGATTACTGTCATTCCAGGATATCCTATTGCGCTGTTATTTAATTGCCAGTTCTTTTGTGTCCGATTCAAATTATATAGACTGGCTTATCGCATCGTGGAATCCCTACCAACCAATTTGTATTTGATTATATGAGGATTATATATTCCTACTTGAGTATTATATTATCAAGCCACCGAAATTGGTATTTGATATTCAAATATCCATCAGTTGTGAAGAGGCCAATATTTACCATCCTTGCCCCATCAATATATTGCTCAGGCTCCTATTTACTCAGAAGATCATGTTTAGAGGATGCACCAACTTTATTCTATTACTCCCTATCGAAGGCTTTATCATAGCGCTAATTGGTAATTATCGGGCCAGATTGTCTTAGCTACTATGTGTTTGGAGGTATCGATATTGACATTTATTAAGGCTATTGCTATTAGGACTCATGTTCCTCAATTCTTGCAAGTTTTCTGATCGGCCTATTTATAAGAGGGACGTGAAATGTAGTTTGGACTATATTGAAACTTCATCGATCTTCATTTGTCTTATATGCCAAGTCCACAACCGCTCCATATAAGCATACGGAAGTGTGGAAGAGTAATTTGGCATGGGAGTGTCAAAGTCTTACTTGGTGTCAATATTTATCCTCAACCTGCCGTGAGATTTCGATAGCCTTGGCATATCTGCAGGAGTCCGGAATTTTTGATGCCCTTCGTTAATATCTGCCGATGATAACATTATTTAAGCCATGCCATTATTGGAGAATATCATATGTTAAGGACTGCGAAGAGGGTTGAAGTTACAATCAACGATTTCACATTAGTGATAAATGATTAGTAAATAATTAACAAGGGCAACGATCGGTTATTGAAGGGTTCTTCTCTTGGAAACAATGCATCCATTATGTAAAGGAACCTCCTTTCGTTTAGAGATGAAGATATAAAATAAAGTGATGAATGAAAAATAGAAAAGGATAAAAGATTTGTAAATTCATATTCAACAATTCAGACTGGGTGCTCGCAAGATCCTACAACTAGCCAAGTGAGTGTGACTTATTGAGCACCTCTTACACGGCAATGGATGCATAAGCAATAAGTTACTATTTAGACACAATGCCAAGCAACAAATCGCAGGAGTACAAAGATCAAATCAGGGACAGCAATCAGATAGTGGTCTAAGCCTCTTACACATTTCAAACGCTTGATCTTAATGTAATCAATCAGAAATAGCGATTATCTTTTCTTGTCAAATTTCCATTATTGAACTACTAATAGAATCAGATTTTATTATTCAGAATTCATATCAGAAAGTGGCATCATAATACCTTCTATAAATATGAGTAATAGTGTTAATTGGTTAAGGTTAGGGGAAGTCGGCCATGTCATTTAACTTATGTAATATTTCAATTTGCATGCATATTACATTCGTAGATGAACGACTGGTATTTGCAACATGGGCATAAGAATGCCTTATTTCAGCATGTTGACAATAGTAAAATATTGTAGAATCTTCATATTGCAACAAACTATTTTTCAATCCTTGACATTAAGTACAATTTTGTGATTTGTTTGACATGTTTACATTGTCAACCCAAAGGGATTAAATTGTAAAAACTATGAATCTTGGGCAATGGTTATTATAGTGGTATCAGAGCCATAGTTCTTGCTAGCCTTTAGGTAATTCAAGAAATCGACTTTTAGTTTGAAGCATGGCAACCGAAGATAGAAAATGGTTGGCAAGATTACTCTATCAGTTAGGTAGTAAGCTCAGTAGTTTATCTCAATGGGATGATGTTTTGGTCACATTGAAAAGAGTAGAAGAATGTTTAAGCCTTGTTGAACGACTAGTCACCTTTTGATTTATTGCAGATAGCTTTTGTTCCTACTACGACTTCTTTCAGTCAACGTACGTGGTTGAGACATACAGATGATGAGATAAGATTGATGGTTACTTCCTGTTTGAGTGAGGTCTTGAGAATATTAACACTTGAAGTTTCTTATGATGATGTCACAATGAAAGAGGTAATACAATTGATGGTGGATTGTTTTCAAGATCTGGGTGATATCAAAAGTCTTCACTTTTCTAGAACGGTTGCAATACTCAAAATACCCGCAGATATCAGATTGAGCAACCTTATGCTAGGTTTGGAATTGCATGATGTGATCCACAACATGTTTCACCATTTCCTTGCTACAATCTGGGAAGAACATAATGATGATATTGTTTCAGCTATGCAAACTATTATGGTTCTAACTATCAATGAGAGTGATGATGTGCCTCAATCTCTTTTTTCCATCCTATCGGTTAATAGGAAGAAGGGGAATCATGGAACCCTATCAGTTAAAGAGAAATTTGTTTGAATTGTGATTAACAAGTGTGTAAAGAAGCTGAAATCTTTCATGGATAATGAGGAGTTTAAAAAAAACATTCAAATGGAGATGATGCCTTGACTTATGAGGACTATGTGACAAAGACTCGAGATAATTCTTTGGACATACATGTAGCTACTATGGATCCGATTGTACATGAAGGAAAGGACTCAAAAAAAGCTTTGGATCCTATTTCGGATTCATCTGATCATGATTCTAAGTCTAATGAATTTCTTGGCGATTCTAGTGGAGCAGTTGATTGTTATAAGTTTACGAATGTAATTTCAGATGCAAGGCATGGTGCAGATTCTAAGCAAAGACATAGTGGTGTTGTTGCTTTAGATTCCCAATCTATTGCTGAACATTTTTATCAAATTCGTAAAGAAGAGGTTTATGAGATTTGGGACAATCATGGAGACATTGGTGACGAATATGAAGAAATCTCTAATTTTTGTATGCACCATAACAGCAGTATATTCAACTTGCAAGAACTTGAAATTCTTGAGGAAAGTTGGAGGAATAAATTAGTGGTGTCTGCTGAAAATGAAGTGCAAGCTTTATCTACTTTGGATAGTACACATAAGCATGTGGAAAACATAATTCAAAATACACCAAGGGGTCAAAAAGAGTTTAATATTTCACTTGTTGATTTGCAAACAATGAAAAACACTATGGAGGAAATTAAAACAGCCTACTTGCACATGATCTGTGACAGAGATATGACTATCGAGATTGCTAATGGGGCATTAAATTTATACAATGAAACCAAGACTAAGGTCGATGAACTTACATTGGGGCTTAGTGCAACCAAGGATTCCTTGAAGAATGTTCAAATGTCTCTTCTAGAAGCAGACTACCAGATTTTGGTTGTTGAAGAAAACAGGGAAAGGGCCATTGTAATCAAACAAGTAGGGGAAGAACTAGATTGCATTCATGCGGAGTTTGATCAGCAAGAGGATTGGGTTGAGTGTGATGATAATCTTCAAGTGATTGATAACCCACTTCTTGGGGTGAGTATTGATCTA
>VDFB02000017.1:457557913-457632607 GCA_007258455.2 Sequoia sempervirens
ATCTCTTTCTCTATACTAGGCGCCCCTTTCCACAAGTTTTGGTAATTTTTAGTGAAGTCCTTGAATTTATCTAGCTGGTCGCCCCCTTTTAATGGTTGTACCTTGCCTGTAAGAGCCTTGGAAGGCATGCATAAAATAATGGAGGGTATTTGCTAATGTTTAATGTTCTAGACTTGGGCGCCAACTTCCTAAACTTCATATGCACTCAGCTTCATGTCAATTGGAGGAGTATTGGATGAGTTATGAGCATTTTGGTGTGATTCACGCTTGCTGGTTTTTCATATCAGTTTGAAGTTCATATTTTTGACTTGTTTTTTCATAGTTGGGAGGTTTGAGAAGTTTGGAGAGTCATCTAATGTCAATTGCAGTGATTTGGACAGCTATAACACTTTGCTTCTTGCAGATTATACTTCATATTGTAACGTTGAATCAATAGTACTAATCAACTCTTTCATTTCTACAAATTACTATTGTATTCCCATTTTTAGTGGAAGAGGGCAGGCCTCGCCGCCTTATTTACTTTCTTGCATAAGCACTTTCATTCCCACCGTTTGGTGGAAGAGACAGGCCTCGCCATTTTTATTTTCAGTACTTTGTAATTCTTCATTTGATGATCGGTTGAGCCATCAAACTACTCCCGCTGAATAAGTGGTCGAGTTGCATATGCATTTTACTTTCTAGCACTTTCAATTTTATTGCTAACGATCCCCGGTGCCATATGCTATCACCTCACCCATCATTGGGATCTTGGTGAACATTCTTGGTATAGGGTTACTTTCTCAGCTGGTTTTGGTTTTGCTAACATTGACGGGTGAAGTTGTTGATGTGAAAAATTGAAAAGAATTGTTGGGGGATATTTCATGGCACTCCCTGTTATTGCACCAATTACCTACCTGTTTCTTGTTGAATTACATAAAAAATGTTTTAAAATTTATATTTTTTCTTTGGGGAACCCTTGGGTTTGGCTGGGTTTGGCCCAGGTTCGCCTAGGGTCCTTCCTGGGTACCTCGGGTGCCCTGTGGGTTCTTTTGTATTTTTGCTTGTTTTTCAAGTACTAGCAACCTTTGGCCTGTTAGTGTTATGGTGCATGCTTGAGCTTTAGGTGTCCTTTGATGTTTTGCAATTTTTGGACAGTCTGTAAAGGACCCACAAGGAACCTGGGGTGCCCGGGAAGGACTCTGGGAGAACCCAAAGAAGAACTAGGAAAGAACCAGGACCAAAATTGTACCCACATGGGTACGGGGGGCAAAAGAGAACCCGATAACATAGTTGCAAACTTGACAGAGTTTATGGGATCGAATTTTTTTTCTCCTTCATCCAAGATGGCAAGGGGTAGTGGGTAACAATTTATTCATCCACTTTGTTAGACCACTCTCCCGTTGAAACTTTAGTGAGTTTTAATGAGTCTTTCTTAGATGAGCCTAAGCCTAGGTCTTCATTTTTCAAACTTAATGGGTCTCTCTTGCATGACAAGGATAGTCTTAAGGCAATGAAGACTGCAACCTTCCTAACCAAGAGCCTGACTAAGGAGCTGTCTCCTATAGAAAGATGGGAGGCCTATGGGGAGGTATGGAGGATTTTTTACAATATTGTGGGAAAAATGAAAGCCCTAGATAGAATGAAATTGGAATACTTTCTCTAACAGAAATTACTTTTGTTGGAGAATCAATTGCAAGGCAATAAGGGGGATCTTGCACTGGAACTCAAATTGGTCAGAACAAAATCCCTTCTAAGGAAAGCTCAGAATTATAGATTTCAAGGAAAAAGGATTAGGGCTGAGATGAGCTGGCTGCAGGAGGAATACAAAGGCTCCAAGTACTTTTTTAATATAATTAGATTCAAGCAAAAGAGAGAAAAGATTGGGCCAATTGTTATCGATGGTACCTTTACTAATGATAATAAAAATATAGAGCCTTTTCATTCTTTCTTTCTCAATCCTTTTTCATCAAAGGATGATGCTAGGGCTAAAGAGGCTAGGCAGTTTTGTAGAAAAATCATTCCAATAAAGATTGCGCAACAAGAGGCTTAAGCTTTGTATAGGGATCTATTGGTAGAAGAAATTAATGGGACAATAAGATCATTGAGTAATGATGAATCCTTAGGTATTGAGCTTGACAAAAGAATTTTACAAAGCTAATATTGACTGGATCGGGCCTGAAGTAATTGAAGTTTACAACGAATCCTTCAGAGGTAATTCACTGGCAGAGAATATAAATAAAGGGATAATCAAATTAATTCCAAAGGATGGAGATATATCCCTAATAAAAAATTGGAGACCTTTAACCTTGCTAAATGTCTCTTACAATATCCTGGCGAAGACACTAGCTAATAGATTAGCTAGGATATTGAAGAATCTTGTCTTAGTTAATCAAACGGGATTTATTAAGGGCAGATATATTCTGGAAAATTTGATCACAAGTTGGCAAGGACTACATTGAGCTAAACATAGTAAGCAAAATGGGGCCATGATTCTCTTAAACTTTGAAAAAGCCTATGGAAAAATGGAATGGGCTTTTGGATTCCCCTCGAAATTTCGCAAATGGATTAAAATGCTGTTTGAAGATGCCTCAACTAAAATTGATGTTAATGGGGAACTCTCTGAACCCATTATGCTCCAAAGATATATTAAACAGGGATGTCTAATTGCTCTTGCATTATTTGTAATTGCTGCTGAAGCTCTTCACTATATTTTAAAAACTACAATGATCTCCCTTGCAACACATGGCTTTAGGTTACCCAATGAGTCACAATTGCTAAATGCCCAATTTGTTGATGACACTACCTTGTTTGTTGAGCTGTTGGAAAACAATTTTGATAATGTTATGAACAAACTAGACATATTCTGTGCAGCTTCTGATTCAAAAATTTCTATAAGTTAACAATGCTTGGATGGAACCAAATACCTCCTAACTGGTCTTGTAATAAAGGTTGGCAATGGGATGGACCTAACAAAGTGGTTGGATACCTAGGAATCCCATTTGCAATATCTCCATCTCTAAAATAAATCTAGGAATGGCTATTTGATAAAATTGAAAGGAAATATGAAAAATGGCAGACTCATTTGTTATCTCTTGCAAGTAGAATTCAAGTTGTGCAGAAGGTAATTGTGTCGCATTCTGTTTATTTTTCTTTTGCTTGGCTTTTTGCAAACTATCATTTTGAAAAGGTGCAAAATATTCTAAGAAATTTCTTATGGTCGAATGGTGTAATGTCCCATTTTTTATTTTATCTCTGGAGAGGCTACATAAGGAACATTCGGGAAGGATTTAATCATGATTGGAGGTTTTTGGCAATTTCTCAAGTCTCCTTTGGAGATGAAATTGCAAGAGGTCGAATTATTTAGGAGAATCAATTATATTTGGGCAATCATTGAATATCATTGTTGCTGGTTGATTCATTTATGGAATGGGAAACAACGATATCCTAGCTCAGATTGGGCGTTGAATTTAGATAATTTACTTTGAGGTTATTGTTATTATTGTCAATTTTCCTATTTGGAGCGATTAATATATATGATGCTATCTTTTCATATTACTACTGCGACTATTGGTGCAATTGGTGTTACAACAAATACTCTTGCTAGTTTGTATCAATTTGGTTGTGCACTATCAAAGGATTGAAATCTTAATTTATTCGAATGCTATAGAGTATTATTGAAGATTACTGTCATTCCAGGATATCCTATTGCGCTGTTATTTAATTGCCAGTTCTTTTGTGTCCGATTCAAATTATATAGACTGGCTTATCGCATCGTGGAATCCCTACCAACCAATTTGTATTTGATTATATGAGGATTATATATTCCTACTTGAGTATTATATTATCAAGCCACCGAAATTGGTATTTGATATTCAAATATCCATCAGTTGTGAAGAGGCCAATATTTACCATCCTTGCCCCATCAATATATTGCTCAGGCTCCTATTTACTCAGAAGATCATGTTTAGAGGATGCACCAACTTTATTCTATTACTCCCTATCGAAGGCTTTATCATAGCGCTAATTGGTAATTATCGGGCCAGATTGTCTTAGCTACTATGTGTTTGGAGGTATCGATATTGACATTTATTAAGGCTATTGCTATTAGGACTCATGTTCCTCAATTCTTGCAAGTTTTCTGATCGGCCTATTTATAAGAGGGACGTGAAATGTAGTTTGGACTATATTGAAACTTCATCGATCTTCATTTGTCTTATATGCCAAGTCCACAACCGCTCCATATAAGCATACGGAAGTGTGGAAGAGTAATTTGGCATGGGAGTGTCAAAGTCTTACTTGGTGTCAATATTTATCCTCAACCTGCCGTGAGATTTCGATAGCCTTGGCATATCTGCAGGAGTCCGGAATTTTTGATGCCCTTCGTTAATATCTGCCGATGATAACATTATTTAAGCCATGCCATTATTGGAGAATATCATATGTTAAGGACTGCGAAGAGGGTTGAAGTTACAATCAACGATTTCACATTAGTGATAAATGATTAGTAAATAATTAACAAGGGCAACGATCGGTTATTGAAGGGTTCTTCTCTTGGAAACAATGCATCCATTATGTAAAGGAACCTCCTTTCGTTTAGAGATGAAGATATAAAATAAAGTGATGAATGAAAAATAGAAAAGGATAAAAGATTTGTAAATTCATATTCAACAATTCAGACTGGGTGCTCGCAAGATCCTACAACTAGCCAAGTGAGTGTGACTTATTGAGCACCTCTTACACGGCAATGGATGCATAAGCAATAAGTTACTATTTAGACACAATGCCAAGCAACAAATCGCAGGAGTACAAAGATCAAATCAGGGACAGCAATCAGATAGTGGTCTAAGCCTCTTACACATTTCAAACGCTTGATCTTAATGTAATCAATCAGAAATAGCGATTATCTTTTCTTGTCAAATTTCCATTATTGAACTACTAATAGAATCAGATTTTATTATTCAGAATTCATATCAGAAAGTGGCATCATAATACCTTCTATAAATATGAGTAATAGTGTTAATTGGTTAAGGTTAGGGGAAGTCGGCCATGTCATTTAACTTATGTAATATTTCAATTTGCATGCATATTACATTCGTAGATGAACGACTGGTATTTGCAACATGGGCATAAGAATGCCTTATTTCAGCATGTTGACAATAGTAAAATATTGTAGAATCTTCATATTGCAACAAACTATTTTTCAATCCTTGACATTAAGTACAATTTTGTGATTTGTTTGACATGTTTACATTGTCAACCCAAAGGGATTAAATTGTAAAAACTATGAATCTTGGGCAATGGTTATTATAGTGGTATCAGAGCCATAGTTCTTGCTAGCCTTTAGGTAATTCAAGAAATCGACTTTTAGTTTGAAGCATGGCAACCGAAGATAGAAAATGGTTGGCAAGATTACTCTATCAGTTAGGTAGTAAGCTCAGTAGTTTATCTCAATGGGATGATGTTTTGGTCACATTGAAAAGAGTAGAAGAATGTTTAAGCCTTGTTGAACGACTAGTCACCTTTTGATTTATTGCAGATAGCTTTTGTTCCTACTACGACTTCTTTCAGTCAACGTACGTGGTTGAGACATACAGATGATGAGATAAGATTGATGGTTACTTCCTGTTTGAGTGAGGTCTTGAGAATATTAACACTTGAAGTTTCTTATGATGATGTCACAATGAAAGAGGTAATACAATTGATGGTGGATTGTTTTCAAGATCTGGGTGATATCAAAAGTCTTCACTTTTCTAGAACGGTTGCAATACTCAAAATACCCGCAGATATCAGATTGAGCAACCTTATGCTAGGTTTGGAATTGCATGATGTGATCCACAACATGTTTCACCATTTCCTTGCTACAATCTGGGAAGAACATAATGATGATATTGTTTCAGCTATGCAAACTATTATGGTTCTAACTATCAATGAGAGTGATGATGTGCCTCAATCTCTTTTTTCCATCCTATCGGTTAATAGGAAGAAGGGGAATCATGGAACCCTATCAGTTAAAGAGAAATTTGTTTGAATTGTGATTAACAAGTGTGTAAAGAAGCTGAAATCTTTCATGGATAATGAGGAGTTTAAAAAAAACATTCAAATGGAGATGATGCCTTGACTTATGAGGACTATGTGACAAAGACTCGAGATAATTCTTTGGACATACATGTAGCTACTATGGATCCGATTGTACATGAAGGAAAGGACTCAAAAAAAGCTTTGGATCCTATTTCGGATTCATCTGATCATGATTCTAAGTCTAATGAATTTCTTGGCGATTCTAGTGGAGCAGTTGATTGTTATAAGTTTACGAATGTAATTTCAGATGCAAGGCATGGTGCAGATTCTAAGCAAAGACATAGTGGTGTTGTTGCTTTAGATTCCCAATCTATTGCTGAACATTTTTATCAAATTCGTAAAGAAGAGGTTTATGAGATTTGGGACAATCATGGAGACATTGGTGACGAATATGAAGAAATCTCTAATTTTTGTATGCACCATAACAGCAGTATATTCAACTTGCAAGAACTTGAAATTCTTGAGGAAAGTTGGAGGAATAAATTAGTGGTGTCTGCTGAAAATGAAGTGCAAGCTTTATCTACTTTGGATAGTACACATAAGCATGTGGAAAACATAATTCAAAATACACCAAGGGGTCAAAAAGAGTTTAATATTTCACTTGTTGATTTGCAAACAATGAAAAACACTATGGAGGAAATTAAAACAGCCTACTTGCACATGATCTGTGACAGAGATATGACTATCGAGATTGCTAATGGGGCATTAAATTTATACAATGAAACCAAGACTAAGGTCGATGAACTTACATTGGGGCTTAGTGCAACCAAGGATTCCTTGAAGAATGTTCAAATGTCTCTTCTAGAAGCAGACTACCAGATTTTGGTTGTTGAAGAAAACAGGGAAAGGGCCATTGTAATCAAACAAGTAGGGGAAGAACTAGATTGCATTCATGCGGAGTTTGATCAGCAAGAGGATTGGGTTGAGTGTGATGATAATCTTCAAGTGATTGATAACCCACTTCTTGGGGTGAGTATTGATCTAACATTTGCCAATCCACTCTTTGAGTTGGATAGTGGAGATCTTTCCGATTTCAGTAAGGAGATTGGAGTTGAACAAAGGATTTGGGATCCAAGGATTGATGTAGTTGGTACTCTACTCTACAAGGGTCACATTGAGTTGCCTAACAACTCTTGGCATGGTAATGATTATATCAGAGTGGCATAGCGAAAGATGGATAAGGCCCTTGATGGTGAGTTTGCAGAATTTATATTGAGAATCATTCGATTTATTGAAAGGAAACATAAAGCAATAATATTTACAGGTAGGTTGCAGTGTGGTGTTTACAACAGAAGTTTGTATAGACCGCCTTTGTTGATATGCGATCCTCGAGCCGGATTGCTTGAGGGCAAGCAATCTTGGGCAGGAAGACTTGTAATGTCTCATTTTTGATGTTATCTCTTGAGAGGCTACAAAAGGAACATTTGGGAAGGAATTAATCATGATTGGGGGTTTTTAGCAATTTCGTGAGTCTCCTTTGGAGACAAAATTGCAAGAGGTCAAATTATTTAGGAGAATCCATTATATTTGGGAAATCATTGATTATCACTGTTGCTGGTCGATTCATTTATGGAATGGGAAACATCGATATGTTGGCTCAGACTGGGCATTGAATTTAGATAATGTACTCTAAGGTTATTCTTATTGTTGTCAATTTTCCTATTTGGAGCGATTGATATATATGATGCCATCTTTTCATATTACTACTGTCGACTATTGGTGCAATTGGTATTACATCAAATACTCTTGCTAATTTGTATTGATTTGGCTGTGCACTATCGAAGGATTGAAATCTTAATTTATTTGAATGCTATCGATTATTATTGGAGATTACTACTGTTCTAGGATATCCTTTCGCGCTATTATTTAATTCCCAGCTCTTTTGTGTCCGATTCAAATTATATCAACTGGCTTATTGCATCGTGGAATCCTTGCCAACCAATTTGTATTTGATTATATGAGGATTATATATTCTTGCTTCAGTATTATACTATTAGGCCACTGAAATTGGCATTTGATATTCAAATAGCCATCAGTTGTGAAGAGGCCAATATTTACCATCCTTGCCCATCGATATATTGCTCAAGTTCCTATTTATCATAGCATTGATCGGTAATTATCGGGCCAGATTGTGTTAGCCACTATGTGTTTGGAGGTATTGATATTGACATTTATTAAAGCTATTGTGATTAGTAGTTGTGCTCCTTAATTCCTACATGTTTGCTGATTGGCCTATTTATAAGAGGGATGTGAAAAGTAGTTTGGGCTATATTGAAACTTCATTGACCTTCATTTGTCTTATATGCCAACTTCAAAGCCACCACATACAAGCATACAAGAGTGTGGAAGAGTATAATCTGACATGGGAGGTCAAAGTCTTACTTGGCATCAATATTTATCCTCAGCCTGCCATGAGATTTCGATAGCCTTGGCATATCTGCGGGAGTCAGGAATTTTTGATGCCCTTGATTAATATCTGCCAGTGATAACATTATTTAAGCCGTCCATTATTGGAGAATGATATATGTTAAGGGCTGCGAAGAGGGTTGAAGTTACAATCAAGAAGGGCAGCGATTTGTTATTGAAGGGTGCTTCTCTTGGAAACAATACATCCATTATGGAAAGGCACCTCCTTTCGTTTAGAGATGAAGATATAAAATAAAGTGATGAATGAAAAATAGAAAAGGATAGAAGATTTTTAAATTCTTATTCACCAACTCAGATCGAGTGCTCTCAAGAGCCTACGACTAGCCAAGTGACAGTGGCTTATCGAGCACCTCTTACACAACAATGGACGCGTAGGCAATCAGTTACTATTCAGACACAACGCCAAGCAACAAATCGCAGGAGTACAAAGATCAAATCAGGGACAGCGATCAAATAGAGGTCTAAGCCTCTTACACATTTCAAACGCTTGATCTTAATGTAATCAATCAGAAACAACGATTATCTTTTCTTGTCAAATTTCTATTATTGAACTACTAATCGAATCAGATTTTATTATTCAGAATTCATATCAGAAAGTGGCATCGTAATACCTTCTCCTATAAATATACGAGTAATAGTGTTAATCGGTTAAGGTCAGGGGAAGTTGACCATATGTCATTTAACTTATGCAATATTTCAATCTGCATGCATATTACATTCGTTGATGAATGAATGGTATTTGCAACATGGGCATAAGATTGTTTTATTTCATTATGTTTACAATAGTTAAATATTGTAGAATCTTCATATTGCAACAAACTATTTTCAGTCCTGGACATTAATTACAATTCTGTGATTTTTTGACAACATGTTTACATTGTCAACCCAAAGGGATTAAATTGTAAAAACTACCAATCTTGGGCAAGGGTTATTACAGATTGGAAAGGGGGAAAGAGAGCATGTTGTCAAGTGGTTTTGGTGTTGTACTTCAAAAAATTTGGGCGCACTGGGTCTAAAAGACACCAGAATGTAGGGGCTTGCTTTAGCAACAAAATGGATCATGAAATCCTATGAGAGTGATGAGCCCTGGAAAATCCTTATCAGAAATAATCTAACCATTTCTAAAGCAAAGAAAAGTAAGAAATGGAAGGAAATGAGTATACAAGATCTTCTCTTTGGCCAATTTGAGGTTAGAACTTTTGGCTCTGCAATTTTCAATAGCATATGGAAGGCTTGGGGGAGGGTCAGACATTTGGTTTACAACGTCAGAGCATTTTCTAACAATCAGGGATTTTGTGTTCATAATAGATCCATTTGGTGGAATCTTTGCTTGAATGGTAAACCTTTGGCATTGTTCTAGGGATGCTCAACAAAGGTTTGGGCATATAGTGGCCTAAATGTCTTTCAAGATATCCTCCAAGACGGTCGTCTCAAACCATGGGAGCAATTGAGGTCCGAATTTGGTGTACCATTGTCTCAGAAAAGAACTTACTCTATGCTGAAGTAGGCTTTAGAGATTGAAAGGCCTATTGATACTGAAATTGAGGAGGGGGAGTTATATAGGAATATAAGATGGAAGGATGGCACTCTATTCCCTAACACCTCTATAAGAAAACTATATGGCATGCTAAATGGCACATGAGAGATCACTATTTCGCTTAATAGGACTTAGGGCCTTGGTTGGACTGAAGAAAATGTCTAACTTGTTTTAGTTGTCTCAATTCCTTGAAATGCGGTTCCAAATATTTCATGTCAAATTTGTCTATCAACCTCTGTAAGTCTACATAGGAAGTTATGTTGTCATGTCCCAAAGTCACTAGCCCATGGTACCACCACTCATGAGCCTCTTCGACTAAATGAATGGTGGCATATTTGATTGCTTTCCTTTCAGTGATGGAGTTTGGCTGAAAGTATGTGTCTAACTTTTGAACCCATGCATGTGTTGTACACTTACCTGAACCATCATAACTGGGAATGATTAGTTTACCCACTTTGCACTGCAAACCTTTGCTATTTCCTTGGCCTCTTTCCCCTCTAGGTTTGTTCTTGTATTTAATGCCACAAATTTTTGCCAAGGACATAGATGCATGGAACTCATCACCAAAAGATTGGTATTCTCACAAATAATCGCCCCATCCTTCACCACCTTCTTGCTGTCTTGCTTGTTCTCTAGGTTGATCATCCAAAAACTCAGGCATTAGAGGTCTAAGAGTGACTCTACTTGCTGCCCTAGAGGTGTTTACAAGAACATTATTGTTACTACCTTCACCTTGGTTGCCATTGTGCCCATTATTGTTATTGTTATTGCCATTGTTCTCATGTTCACCTTGGTTATTTATGTTATTTGCATACATGGTTTGCATCATTTGGGTTAATGTTTGAACAAACTGCTGTTGTCTAGCTAAATCACTCGGCATAGCCAAAATACTAGGGTTCTGGTGTTCCTATCTGTCATGTCTATCCCCCATGTTTTCTTCTTCAAAACCAGAATGAAGGACACCTCTTTCTCTTGCCCTCTTGTAAGTGATATACTCTATGTCTTCCAGATTCATTAAATGTTTCAGTCATCCAAATAACCCAACAGGTTGGCAAGCTCTAAGCTTTGATAAGTTTGATACCATTGTAAAATTCCATTCCAATTTTAACCCAAATTTTTCACATCACTCATTGTGCTGAATAGGTATTTTTTCAGACACTTGAATATACTTTTTCCGATTAAGGTTTACAATTTGCAAATTGTTGATGCCATTTGTGTTGTAAAATGAAGGCTTTTAAAGTTGATGAATTTGAAACATTGACAACTGAATATTATCTTTAAACAGAACTGCTTTTATTCACCAAAACAAGGAAAGACGTCCTTATTAACTGATCTATATATGAAGTATAGTTCTAACCTGTTACAATTATATGGAAGATATCCACAGTTGAGAGGCAGTCCTCCAATAGATAAGTCAACTCTGCTTATCACTATGAATGCTAACTTTGCGGGTACTACAAATTGTTGTGCACCATTTATAGGAGTATTGCACTCCTGCAGCCTTCCGTCTCCTTCAGCCTTATCCCAACTCTCTAAAATTTGTCGCGCTAGCTAGTCAATGTCCTCTATAGGCCCCACGAACTTCCTCTAGGCAGCGGTAACTTGGAAAGAATCCACAATAGAGACTATACCCAAGTGACACGAATTTCCCCACAAATTTCCCTCCTACATTAACTTCTTGGTAGTCCCCATGATTTCACTTAGAGTCGTAGCATCGACCCCCTTTTTTATAACCACAGTAGTTTGCATGAAGGGTGGCGCTAGCTAGGAATCATTCATGAACTTCATTTGAATCCCTTGCTAAGAGACTCCAGGCCATACGACTCTTAGTGAGAAATAAAAATGGTAAGTTTTTAGCACTGAGAATGGTACGACTGTATTGTTTAGCAAAGTGTAATAATAAATATTTTATTCAGTCTGTTCTGCCTTCCACATTCACTCTTCAAAACTCAGAAAGTTGTCTTGGGACAAGACTTCACAAATTTCAAACTTCATCTGTTAAATCCATGCAAGAAATCTGAATGACCTCTTCAGCAACCAGCTAGGGTAGATTATCTTGCACTACCAAAACCAGCATCCATCAAGTTTTCATCTAAGGGTTTGTTTCTCCAGGAATTCTCCAATTTCATCAAGAAAATAATCAAGCATATGGAAATGAGCCTCCAAATGTATTTTTGTATTAATTCCCGAAGCCACTAGAAGAACATTTTGAATTCCCACTCTTTTAATATTTTATTTAAATCCGGGTAATAAAGTGACTTTATTAAACTCCTTTAAATAGTCCACTTAAGTCACTTTATAAAACTTTTTTAAATTAATTAAATAATATTATCCATAAAATATGCTTAGTCAGATAATATTAAATAATTAAATTAAATTATTCCCTTTTGGCTGACTTTAGCTTACGGGAATAAAATAGACTAATTAGTCACTCCGGACTCCTCGGAAGGGGACATTACATTGGAGGAAAAATAGCTTGCAGGTTAGAGACAATAATTTACAAGTTTTAAGGATCATAGCACACTTATGCATTTTCTCTTCAAACAGAAACTCCATTGATATCCCAACAAATTGAAGAGAAAAGAGCCGAGGGGTTATGCTTTAATTGTGATAACAAATACAGCTGACAGCATAAATGTGCAGAAAAGATGTTATTCTGCATTAAGGGAAAACAGGCTATGGAGGAACAGGAATCAAAACATGAAGACGAGAAAGAGGAGACATCCATTAGCAACCAATTATCTTGTCATGCCTTATCCAATATTACTACACTTTCAATACAATATTTAGTATGTCTACAACCCTGAGTTCTGGTAAAGGAAGAGCATATGCAGCATTAACAGCAAGTTCTTTTAACTCTCAAAGAAAAGCTAGTTCTGGAACAATACAGAATGAAACTGTAGACAGATCAACATTGAAGTGAAAGGCAGTTTGACATAGGTGGTTGGATGTTTCTGAAGCTGCAAACATACAAGCAACAAAATGGCAACAGGCTAGCTCCCAAATATTATGGCCCCTACAAAGTGCTTGAGTGAATTGGAGCTACCAGTAGCCCTACGTATACATCCAATATTCCATTTGTCTTGTTTGAAGAAGGTAATTAGAGATACAATTTTAATTTGGACAGACTTTCCAAAGCCAGATGGAGGAGGATCAATTTTGGAACCAAAGGTAATCATTCAGACAAGTAAGCCCCTGCAGAGTTGGATCATCACCAAATATCTCATCAAATGGAAGAACTTAACACTTGATGATGGAGGGTTCAGTAAGAAGTGCCCACAGCTAAGTGTTGAGGACAATAGTTCTATGAAGAGGGGGAGCATGTTATGCCCTTAACCCATTGGTTATGTTGAGATATCTGGTGACAAACTTGGGCATACATCATTATTGACTTAAATCATTTATTAGTTCCTAGATTTAATATTTATAGTGGCCATCAGCCTCGTTGGGATTAGGGGATTACCATAGCCCAATGTTGCTATATATAGAGAGGTAGTTAGTGGTGTTTATCATCACATTATAAATTTAAAATTTTGTTCTTGTTGTACTTTTGGAGATTGTAATGTCCCCGTTTTTAGCTCTTCACTTTTCAGTGATTGGTAGAGCCTATTCCCAGTGTGTTGTCGGCTAGTCAGTGGCAGAATTAGGGTTTCCGACTGTTTGATGGGTTCTCTTGAAGATTCAGGGTTTTGCTTGTTGGAGTTTGGGTGTTTGGATTCTGGATTCCTTCTGGGTTTTCAGAGGGCTTCGCAGTGGTATGTTTTTCTTGGCATTCTGAGCATCTTTAGGAATTTACTATTTTTAGTAAATTCTAATTTTAGCAGTGGTCCAGTCGGCATCAATCCAGTCAACTTTCCTCTTCTGGCAATTCATTGGGTAATTCTCATTTTTGGCTTAAGGGGTTCATTTCGAAGATATAAGTTATTTTAAGTCAAAATGTTTTATTTTTAAAACACCCCTTGGCCTAGTGTTATAACTTAACAGTTGTTTTAAAGAAGGGGACTTTGAGGGGTATTTTCTCATGAAGGAAATATTTTAATATTTCTAAAGTTTATAATTGCTCAAAGGGAAAATGGACGCCTTTTTGAAGGAGATTATATTTTATTTAAAAAAGAGAAGTGATTAATATTTCACAAGGAAAGTACGCCATTGGGAAGAAAGTGTTTGGGTCAAAGTTTAAACCTAAAAGCAGCTTGGGATTAGGGCGCACCTTCTAGAAAGCTCTTCGGAAGTTATAAATTGGAGCTCGGGGTCCTCATTTTGTTTATCTAATGAATTTGCAAAGTTATGCTGCCGGATTGGCTTTGGGATTGCTTCGAGGAATGTAAGCCTCCTAGCTTGGCTCTTCTTCTTGCTTGAAAGACAGCAACTAGTTGAGAGGTTTAGTTGTAGTTGGTTTCCTTTCATTGTAGTTGGTTCTTCTCACATTTTGTAGTTGAGTTATTGTATTTTCTGTCAATTTTAGAGTTGCTGGTTTTGTATGGCTGTAGGTTGTTTTTACTCACAACTCAAGAAACAGAAATAATATTGTTCTGGGTACTGTTCCAATCTATTTTCCTATGTAGGGCGACCATTTGTGCAAGTTTCCAGAATTTTATTTGAAGTCTATGAATTATCTAAAGTAAATCGCCCTTGCTTGCAGGCAATTTCACTTTGTAAGTGCTTTGGAAGCCGTGCAAAATAAATAGGGGTCTTTGTGAGAAGTTTTTGTGATCCATCTTCATTGTCATCATCATTAGAATGTTTTGCATTTGATTTCACGTCAATAGGGTTAGAAATGAGTGAGATATGATCATTTTTGTGTGGTGCTAGGTTGCTGTTTTACCTTTTTAAAGTGCAGATCTGTCTTAAACTGAATATTCAGTTTGGTATTTGAGTGAAGTAAAGGGTCTTGGCATTCTTGTTAAGCAAGGAGAATCCTCTTAATTGATGTACGCTGTATTGTTCTAATTCTATGCTCTTGGCAGGCGATTTCTCTTCATATTGTAAGCTGAACAGTAGTACTGTCAGCCGTTCTCTAATTTTGCTTATCATGTTTTGTAACGATTACTATACATTCTGAAGTGCTTTGTAATTCTTTATATCTCCGCCCTATGGTAGCTCCATTCCCACTCCGGGTTTGAAAGCACATTCTGGGTGTTGAGTTTACTTTCAGCATTCCCGCTTATTTTCCTTAATTGCATTGTAATTCTTAGCATCTCCGTCATATGGTAGCTCCCATTCCATCTCG
Source organism: Sequoia sempervirens (assembly GCA_007258455.2). NCBI lineage: Eukaryota > Viridiplantae > Streptophyta > Pinopsida > Cupressales > Cupressaceae > Sequoia > Sequoia sempervirens. The sequence continues at coordinate 457,573,165 of VDFB02000017.1, forward strand.
GATTGGAAAGCACATTCTTGACGTCGAGTTACTTCAGCTTATTAGTTGGTAGGGATCCTCTGACCATATGCTCGTCGTTCTCCGGCGCATTCTTGGTTAGAGTTACCTTTAGTTGCATTTGTTTAAGGCACTGACGATCCTCTTGCCATATGACAGCCTCTCTCATGTTGAGATTGAGTGCGCATTCTTGGCAACGAGTTATTTGTAATCTGCTGGTTTGAATTATCTAACCCTAACGGGTGCTCTCTGCATTGTTGTGTACTTGGCAAAAATTGAAAAAAATTGGCTCGGAATATTTCAGAGATTGCCCATCAAAGTGGCTCAGTTTAATAATCAAGTGTTTGTGTATTTATTCTGTTATTCTACTTCGTGAAAAAGTAATTTCATTGCAAGAAGACAACAATTTTTATTGCTGACTGATTGTTTTGGTCATTCAACAAAGGTTCCCATTCAAAACAATTGTTCAGTCAGGAAACAAGATGGTTCATGTTTTTTTTAATTGTTGTCAACCTTTTTGGCTCGTAGACAAAATAATTTGTATTTGTAAAAACATTATATATACTTGTGTCTCTTATACAATGTAGAAGCTTGTTCAGATGTCAATCTATGATCAACCAGAGTACAAATAGCTCTCTTTTCTTCCATTTCTTCTGAAACATCTGTGCTTGTTGAGTGTGCAGGACATCCATAGACCAATCCCAGACGAAATTTACCAAGCTCTAAAACGGAAACAAAAAGCTTTTTGTGGGCTGAAAATGAAAGAAAAAATACTTATGTGTATGCAATTATCAAACTGCAAACTTCTGTCTGTTGGATTTTCATTTCAAATTATCAGATTTTAAGTTGTGGTATCAAATCGTCTGAGCAGATAGTGTATCACTCCTTTTCAAATGCAATATGCTCTTTAATTATACACTTATATGTTTGGCTCTAATGAAATGATAATTATTTCACCTGCATTGAATGTCTTGTTTCTCATTCACATTTTGTACTTTCAGGTCTTTTTGATCAGATTATTCACACAAGTGACAAAGTGGATACGAAGGCTCTTTTCGAAGATCTCTATCCAAAGGTTTTGGAACTTTAACATGTAATTTTAGAGAACTTGTTAAATGTCACTTGTTAACGGATGGAAATTACACATTTTTTTATTAATTATCAGGTGATGTTGGGCATTCCTTTACTGGATGGAACAAGCCTCGCTACATCATTCCTGCCTCTGGTCACAGGCAATGAAGCTACATGCTACAGACACATCTGGTTTGAGGTCATTTACCTCCCTAAAATTATTGATTTATCAGCAATAATTTGGTATCTTTTCATTTTCCCTTTTTCTCAAAAACTGTTAAGTTTCATTGTTGTTGGCTACTTGTGTTTTAGGTATTTGCAGCAGATATGTTTGTCTCAAAGTTTGAAGGTGATATTTTAAATAGCTCTCTGGGAATGCAATACAGAAATAAGGTTTGTAGTTCCATGTGCAGTTTCTGATACTACATATTCATTAAATGCTTGAATCAGTTTGAATAAAAGCTTGAGCAGTTGTTAATCTTTATTCCTGCATATCTTGGACTATTCACAAATTTTCATTTTCTGTCTTTGTTAAGCAGTCTTGGAACATGCTTCAAGATGCATTTCTTAGTAAACATATAAATAATTTATTTGTCGATTTACCTTAAGTATTAAGAATGGCAATTGGGATTGTGCTTTATTCAATCAAAAGGACTGTCTTTGGATTAAAGACCTTTTCTTTGATATCATCTTGAGATTGGTAGTATGATTGTTGGAAATGGAACCCAGAAACAGTCACCTCGCCGACTAGAGATTTATCATATCAAGTAATAGGATGTTATTGGCAAGATTATTGAGCAAAATCAAGAAGTGTTTTATAAAAAATTAAGACACTATAAATTAACCTTGGTGCTAAAGCCTTCTGTAGTATGCTAGTTATTATTTTTCATAGAATCTCTATGATGAAAGTAATATAAAAAGGATGGAGAAGTTACATAGTATATTGGCCTTGATCACGTGGTTTACTTTCCTCCTCACTATATAGTCATGTACTTATCAATACCTCTTGCCTCGCCCAAGCTAGAAGTTGTCAATATACTTGGTATAATAATAATACCTACATTACCATCGCATAGGATAATAATAATAGTAATCCCATTACCACCACCTGGATAGTAATAATAAATGAATAATCCTTTTAGTCCTTACTCTATAGGGATTGACCCTAACTTACGATGCATATGAGAGCATATGTTTTTTGTTGGAGACACTAAGTTTGCTCAAGTTAAAGAGTATCACATTAATAACATTGCTATATAAGTTACCTTTTGGCATGGCATGAAACATCCTATTTGATGATGTTATTGATGATGGGTAGATATCTATCTCATGATAATAATGCCATTGGAAGCCAATCAATAATGGCTTGAGGTAGGTTGGAGGTGTTACACCTGTTTTGGAGGTCATCAGGCTCATCATTATTATAGTATAGTCACAAGTATAAGGGCATGTAGACTCATTTGGGAAGAGATGTATAATCTTAATGGTGTCAGATGCAGAAATCTAAGACTAACAATTTTGCTGGCTTACGTGTTATAATTAGCTTCATGTTTATATATTCAGTGCCATTACAGATGAATCTAATACATTCTCTTTGGAGGATGCAATCAATCGCATGTGATTTACCCAGGCTCATCCCAAGAGTAAATTGTAAATGGAGGACCATTAATTTCGTTCGTTTTCTTAGGACAGAATTCAATCGTGATCCAAATTCATCCTAGGTATTTTTTAATTATTTATTGAGTCTGTGGCAGCTAAGTTGTGTTTCTTTGAGGTCATTTTTGGAGTATCCTGGAGTTTCAATAAGCACTAAGGAGGGATTTTGGTTCCATCATCACTAAGAACCTTTCTAACTTGGATACATTGTTAATGGGATACTGAGAAAGAGAGGTGCCTCGTTGGCTCTAAAGAACTTTTTCCATTGACCATGTCATCAATGGGGAATTCTATTGTATTTGTGATATTAGTCTTTTGAATCACTTTAATGTCAAGTTATTGGGCGCTATGTTGAACTTGTGTAGGTTGATTAGTAGATTTTTCATCAATAGTGAATGAAGATGGACCTACAGTATTGATATGCACATGTGCTGTATTGGAGTGTTTTTCAGGTATAGTGTCGAGTTCTTCAAGGGTGTTTCATTGTTCAGGTTGCTTATTAACATCATTAAATTCCTCCTATGATCCATTTCTCGCCAAGTATTAGTTTAGTACACCAAACAATTGCATGCAACAACTGCATACTAGTTTTTTTCAAGCAGGTATCATTCCCGTTTTGAGCTACATGCTATCTTACAGAAATTTTGCTGAGGGAAGAATATGATAGATAGATTGTATTCTCTGTTTCGCCTAAATGTTTTGAGTCCTACCAACCACCGTAAAAGGAAGGCAGAAAACAAAGGAAGTGCTTGTTAAAGATAGTTTTTTGAAAGGGTCTTTAATTTAAATCGTTTGATAGAAATTGAAATTCCATTTCTTAACTGCCAATTACCAAAGAAATAGATTCAGAATAATCCATCAAAAACACTTGAGATATTTTTCCAAATTGTATGTGGTGTTGAGATTTTCTTGCTTATGTATCATTGCCTACCTAGTTTCATGAAGCGCTTTGTTTTTTTGGCTTGATCAACGGAACGGGAAAGACATAACTATTCAAGAATAAATATGGAAAAAAAGATTTGATGCAGCTTGCAATTGTTCTGAAAATGAGTTTAATAACAAGATCATTGTTTGGCTGTCCTTTTGCAATATTATACTCGAAATTTCTAGTTTGCTTTTGTAGATAAGACAGTGGGTGCTCCGTTTTTTGTGATGAATTATAAAATCAGTTCACATCATATGATCTTTGACTTCTTTCCCTTGATGTTACCAGGGACGGTGAGTTTAGGACATTTTTCATAAAATTATATTACATACTAACATGTGAATCATGCTTCTATAATGGACTTTTGTATGATCGTGCCTTAAGGTCTATGCAGACATATGGAATTACCGAAATAATCAGAAGCAAACCTTAATCAACAATTTAATTGCAGGTATTAGCTCCTGGAGCAACCAAAGATGCATTTGACATTCTTCATGACTTCCTAGGACGAGAACCTTCAAAGGAAGCATTTATGAGAAGGGGTACGTCATAACGTAGATGGAGTTGGACTCTCAGCTGTCGATTCACTACGGTGAAGCTGCTTGTGTTTTGTAATCCAGAATCGTGGTGAGTATACCCTTTTGAGGTAGCTAAGAGCCTAAGAGATTGGCCTGTGATGTTTACAATCTATGTATAACTCAACGCTTAACATTTTCATCTTCAATGAGTACGTCTAATCTTCTTAAGAATCCACAGGAATGTTCCTAGCTGTTAATTTTAGAGCATTTGGAATTCACCCAAATGCCTTCTGAAAATGACAGAATTTGGTAGATGCTTGTCTTTACCGGTATTTTGAATCAATATTACAGTAAGGATTACTTATAGAAATATTTGTATGTTTATTGTATTGATTCTCAGTGTCAGAGTGTGATGTTCGATTGCATCACTAACACAGCAACATAATAAACCCCAAATTTATAGAGATAAATATAGATGCGGTTTAAACAAGTGCCGCCTAGTGGCTAGTACTAGTCTTTATAGTATTTTAGATTTAATAAAAATAAATGTAAGTTATGTTAATGTGAATAAAATTAAATGTTCATTTTGTTAATTATAGTATTTACATAATATTTAAAAATGTTACATAAATGTTAATTTTTATTAAAATTATGTAAATAATATATTAATCATGGATAATGAATGCCTATATTCTAACTTAATAGAATAAAAGGTAGTTACATGCATTTATATTAATATTAATAATAATTAATTTTATCTTAATTATATTATATAAAAAATAATTATCTTATATACAAATAGTTATATATTAAAGTTTTAAATATTATAAAGATATTATATAAATATCATACAAAATAAAAATAAAATTTATTTAATAATTATGTTACATAATAATATGTACAATATAATATAAATTTATTATATTATATTAAACAATATTTATTGATTATATAACATAAATTTAAATAAAATTAAATGTATTTTTTTTTGTTAATTATTGTATTTTAGTTTGATTTTTGTTTTCTTTGTTTAGTAGTGATGGTTGTTTTTATTTGTTTTGGTTATGTAATGTAAATATCTTGTTTAATGTTAAATATTTAAAATAAAAATAAACTAATATATATGTTTGTTGTTTGATGTTATTTTTTTAATAAAATAGAATAGAATAAATTTTAATGTATAATACATTTGAATATTTATATATAATTTATATTATTATATACTATATTATAGTATAATAATTTTATCACTTTTATCATAATGTAGTATACTTGTCATTATGTTTGGTTGATTTCATATTGGTAAATTAAATAAAAGATAAAAGGAAATTTTGTAATATGATCAAAAGATAACAATAACAAAAAAATCCATTATATAGAATATAATAATGAATATTATCTTCACAAAAATCTATTTCAAATCTTTATAATATTTATTTTAAAAAATATCAAAAAATCTTTTATACCTATTTTAAATAGATTTTTTTACAAATAAATATACTAGTAATATAATTCTAATGTAATTTAGTATAAATATAAATATAAAATAATTTAAATATAATATAATATTACATTAACAAAACTTAAAGTAATATAATATCATATTAATAAAAATATTATATAATATTATAAATGTAAATTTCATAATAAAAATATAATATAATAAAAAAAATTATATAATATAAAAATATTATATATTAAAATTTTAAATATTATAAATATCAAACTAAATAAAAAACAATCAATGATAATTATATAACACAATTTCAAACCCTAATTTCATTAATGTCATCCTTCGTAGAATTATTTCTATCTTCTGATCTCTTTTCCTTCTCTCCTCGTGTCCTGCTTCGTGCGACTTATTTATCGAGGAAGTTGGAAATTCTAGCAAAGAAAAATTATGAATCCACTAACAAATAATGGCAAGGGAAGCAACTACGGAATATTAGAGGATGCTTCATGGCACACAACAGTTCCACATAATTTTTGGGAAACTAAACAAAATATAGTAAAAATAGTAAAAATAGGAAAAATAAGAGTTCTAACTTTCTGAAAAATAGGCAAAATAATAGTTAATTTTCACTTTTCCTAAAAATCCGTCAATAAGACAACCTTTTAACCAATCATATTCATGAAAAATATTTTTTATAATTTATAAAATTAAATATTTTGCAAGTTCACTTTATAAAATTGATTTTTTTTTTTTCAAGAACATTATTGTTTTTCATTGGTTGAAAGCTAACTTATTAATAACTAATTAACTAAGAAAAACAACTCATTGCAATAGTATTGCCTAATGACAAGTACTAATAAATATTGAAAGATATGAGTAAGCAAGAATTTATACAGCAGTTATAAGCAATTCTATCTTATAATTATGTAGCATTGCACTTAAAATAGAGTGCATGTATTTAAATATTTAATTGAGTGTTTAAAATAATACTTTTATTAGAAATAAATAAATTATTGAATTTAAAATAAGTTGTGAAATTATATATAATGTTTAATTGTTCCAATTAAATCATTAAGTCAAATTTGATAGATAATTTATTAAAAGATAAATTTAAGATTTAATTTTATTGTCAATGTTCAATTCTTTAGTGCCAATATAGAATTTTGTGAAATTATAAAATAATAATATTAAATCCAATAATAAAATAAGAGTTGATTTAATAAATAAGTTAAAATGTATTTAGAAGAAATAAAACAATATTATAATATTTATGATATTAATTAGTAGTTTTAAGTAATATTTAATTAATTAATATTATTATGGTGTGTGTGTTTGATACATGTTTAAAATTCTTACATTCTTAATTATGCAAATATAAAATATAAATGTATGGATGCACAAATGAATAAATGTATCTATACGAGCACACACAATGAGTGATGTATTCATTGAATTTTTTTATAAAGAAATGATTTAGATGATTTATGTTGTTGGAGTTATTGAGGTTCTTAAATTCAAAACATTAGCACATAAAAGTTTAATCAAAAGAAATCTAACTAGCAATCGCACCTTGGTGTGCAATGGGTATGCAGAAGAGGTGGAAGGTCAATTTGAAAAAATATTGGTCTATTTTTTGGATACATTTTTGTAGTACATGAGGTCAATTTGTAGGCTACTTAGCAAATTATGTTGTTTGTGCAACAAAGGTCTCAATGGAGAAGTGATAGCTTCAAATCAACTAAGCATTTGCTTACAAGGATCCAAGCATGATTGAAACAAAACCTTTGAATCATGAAGATAATCAGGCTCCTTTATTAATAGGAGTCTGAAGCATTTGAAGCATTTGCTTACAAGGGTCATGTTATGTTATGATATAAAGATATAGTAGAGGCAAAGATAATTAAATATAGAGGTCTTCAAGGGAGGGAGAGGAGGACGGGGACGGGGATGGAGGGGGAGAGAGAGAGCATTTATTTTTATATATTAATTATATTTATATGTTAATTTAATTTGTACTATATAAAAATATATCAATTATTATTTATAATAATTTTATATTTGTATTTATTAATTTTTATTATAAAAAAGAATAAATAATAATATAATTTATAATATAAAATATACTATATAATAATAAATATAACCATAATATTATTTTAAAAATAAATTTAAATTATATAAAATATTAATTAAAATTTTAAAATATCATATTGGTGTTTTAGTTAAGAATGACTTTAAAACTAAGTAAATACTTTTAAAATAAAGTGGTTAGATCTACTCTTCCCATAACTCGCGTGGGGGACTCAATATGTTGTGAGGGTTGAGGAGTACCTAAGTAAAGCAAGAATCTCAAAATCTTTATTCACATGGCCAAAAATCAAGTAAAGGTACACTAAGATGTTAGACAAGCATATGAGGAAAACATAGTGTGGCAATAAAAGGAAGCTCGACACATTAAAAAAGGCTTGGCTCGTGACAAGGAATTATCACTAATCATTATCAAGATTAGACTACGGTTGACATCACCTTGAATTGTTTCAACAATGAAAAACAACAAAAATCCAACGGTCGGGATGGTTTTTATTGTCATGCATTTGGTCTCCAACAGTTTGCGTCATTGATGCCCAAAGTTAGATGGTCCACTTCAGATAGGGAATGCCTTTGATGTAATGATAAAACATAAGTAAAAAGTAGAATGGTGGATCAATAGGAGAGTAATGGGAGCCTTCCGCACTTCATTAGAATTTTAGAATTTTGGTAAGGGAGCATAATTGGAAAAAGGGGAAGATAAACAAAATGAGACATTTTGGTAAAGGAATTTACTTCAAAGGTTTAGAGTTACAAGAGAAAATACACATTATACATTCTTATGAAAGTGGAAATTCTTCTATCAGGATTAATGTTGGAGATGAGTATAATTTTATTTTGTTATCTTCAAATTCTAATTTACATCTATTGAGAATTTTTCAAATTTTAAGTAAAATTAATATCATTTTGAAAGAGAAAAAATTGTTCAATACTAGGGTCAACATAGTTGAAAAACATTGTTTTTAAAGGGGTTCAATTTGGGTGTTGACTTTGGGATTGCTAATAAATAATATTTTGAAACCCTAGTTTGTCATGTCTTTTTCGTCAAATTTTGAATGATTGTTCTTGTAAACCCTAGTGCCAATTCAACAATTGGATAGCAAGACCACAACTGAGTCTTTTGGGAGATTAAAGGAGATGATTCAAAAGCCATGTCACAAACCCAAGCCTAAAGCAGTTAAAGAGGATATTACAATAGGTTTGTACAACGAACAAATTTGAAAAAAAAACATTATTTGTAGATAAATTTAGTTTGTTTTTTTGTGCATTTAACCTTTTAGGCACTACTAACACCCTCCATTATATGTGACCTAGGTAAAGAGTAAATGTAATAAGCGAAGAGGAATCTAAAGGAAGATAGATCCAAAAGTTTATATAAACATAAGGGTGTCATTGGCATATATACAATGATCAAAAGGTCATCATTCTTCAAACCCTAGGCATAATTATTGTTGAAATGCCATAAATACAATTAGTAAATCAATTTAGATCCTCTATATGATCACAATACTCTTATGGGGCCATCAAGCTCCATTAGGAGTCAAGGGAAAACCTAACATTACAAAATTTTCAAATGACATTTTTTCAAAATAGAAAACAAAGAAATCAAAGCAAACAAAAATGAAGATGGGAATTTGAAGACAAACTTTAGCCCTCGAAAGCAATAATTGGGTTTGATGGATTTGGGTGTCATGTTTTAACTCATCCAAGCATTGTATAATGTCCTTTACATAGGCCCCAAAGATGATAAAGGGTTTCATTTGAAGGCATAATCACATCATTTGGGTTAAACCCAAGTTTAATTTTAGTGTCTTAATATAGATAACATATATGCCATTAACTCTAATTTGATTTTTGTTGTATTAAGATTTTTTCCTTAAATGTTATACATTAACGAGTTTGAAAATAAGAGTTATTTTGGTTAAATAAAGAAGGGGAAAAGTGTGTGGATCATTATGGATAGTGTCATAGTGGATTTGGAAAAAGTGTTAAACCACTCTCATTAGGCGTCATTCGTACATTTTTAGTGGTTGCATAGCCTAACTTTGTGTTTTATTGCAATTCAATGTAAATTGATGAAATTTTAACCAATTTATGACTTAAATTTTATGAAAAACTATAAGATCACAAGGAAAAATTGAGAGGTATTTTGTGCAACTTAAGGTATTGGAGCAAAGTCATGCTTCATTTTAACTTAGCTATCATCATTTGAGAGAAATTAATATTTTATTCAAGTTGTCAATCAAATCAATTTAAGATAATAAATTATTGTTTATAGTTCCTAGTTTTTGGAAGTGTTGTGAAATAGTGGGCTAGACAAATTATCATGTAAATTTAGCTTGATTTCATCATATAATCTTAAATCTTTTCTATATGTCACTACAAAAATTATGAGAACAATAGATTATAAGAGAATCACATGATCTTGATTGTGTGTATAAAGAATGAGGTCTAATGAAATCAAACTTATACTTTCATAAAACAAGATTCATCATCATCCTAAAATGAGATAATAATTAAGTGTTAATGATAACCTAGATGAACTTGCACTTAAGAATGCATGTTATGGTTTTAGGATGTGTGGAAAACAATTAATGGATTCCTAAGCATATATAATGCATAATATATTTTTATTGTATTTTAGAGCTTACTGTATTAGTGGTAAGATATACATTACTACCAAAGGTTGTGGTTTTCAAAATGAGCTTGTAAGATTGTGTTTCATTGGATACCCTATTGTTAACTGGATACTTCTAATGAATCATATATAATGATTTGTCCTATGATAAGTTATATATGGCATCTACTTGTATTTTTTTAATCAAGTTTATTATAAATGATTGATTTACATATGGTAGAGGGATTTTTGTAAGGGTTGTTTGGATGCCTTTTCTTAGTATGATTAGAAAGCAATTATATTAGGATGAATAAGTTATAAGGTAAATGAATTAGACAAACATAAGAGCCACAATATTAATCAAGGTGGTCTTGATACCAAAGATGAGAACTAATGCATTAGGACTAGCCTTAGAATATTATTGATTTCACATTTGAGGAACTGTCATTGAAAGGTAATAACTAGAAGTTGTCACCAATAAATTGATTGTAGAGGGTTAATAATTTCAAGGTAGGAAACTTGTGAGTACTTTATAACTAAGGCAACCTTATTTGATTTAGCCAAAGCTTATTTGTATTATGAATGACAAACAAATTCCTAAAGATGATGTCATAAAATGTCCAGTCAATCATTATGCTTGAAAGAATGAAAATTAAGTAATAAGTGAGCAATAAAAGTGGTTGCTTTTACTAAAAAAAGAGGTATTTATTGAGTAGTTAATGGCCTAAGAGAAGGAGTCATTGAAATTTAAATAGTAGTAGATTAGTTTTAAATACAGTCAAAAACATCTTTATAGGACCTTATTAGCTCTAGTTTTAAATAAATAAAAGTAGTGTTTTAAATGTAATAAAACATTCTTAGTTGTCCCTAGTTAAGCCTCAAGCTTTTAGCACCCTAATTGAGATTAATTAACTCTAGTGTTAGGAAAGGTGTCTCAACCTTGCACCTTATGTTGAGTATATGAATAACTTAGTTTTCAAACTATGACTTAATTTTTGGGTAAAATAAAATTTCTAGATTGTTTAGCATTGCTTCCAAGGATGTTTGTTGCATAAATATTTTTGAGCTCTGCAATTTTAAAAAAGAGAGCCTCCAACACCTCCTAAATCAACAATTGGGCCTTTTACATTACAAATGTAAAAACATATCAAACATAGAAAAGAGTTATAAGAGGGAGTTACACTTGTTGACCAACTTATGATGCACATTATGACACACTATAAGGCATATTTGAATGGAGTCAATGAAGTCAAAATGGTATGCCCAAGTTGGTGAGTGGATTATGATATGCTTATGATATGTGGAAGGAAAATGTTATCTTTAGCTTTGAACTCATCTTGGGATTTTGGTGTTGGTTTTCTAACTAGGTATTTGGGTGCCATTTTTTGTGGTTTTAGTTCATTTTTTGTAATTAACATTTGATGGTTCTGTGTATTACGTATATTTATAGAATACTTGAGATGGAGGTATTGATAGTGTGTGTAGGTATTGTTAAGTTGTCAGAATTACTCAAGATCTTTGGTTGGTGATACTCCTATAAAGGATTACTCTGAAAGTGTATTGCAACTATGTTTAGATTACTTAATAACACATTGGGCTACTTTGGAGTGAGGTTTTTCTTTGAAAGGGATTTTCCCATGTACAACTAAGTTGTGATATGATTTTGTTTATGGTTTATATTTGTTTCTCCTTTTTGTAATTGTAAAGATATAAAATATTCTTAATACTCTACCCTAAGATTACTTTAGGAAGCATTTTCATTTACCTTGCTTCCTTCCATTTGGTATCAAAGTCTAGTCAAATCAAATTCTACGTGGGTAGAGGGTTTTTTGTACTAATTTTTGTTTGAGTGTGATCTTGCACATGAGGGTTTGATCTTATTGTAAGAAGATATGGAAAGCATGTTCAAAATAGAAATGGATAAGTTCTCAGGCACAACATTGAGCTTTGGAATTTTAAGATGGAGGATATGCTTGTGGATAAATATATGGGCTGCAATATCCAAATCCAAACATATTACTATGTCACAAAAATATTAGGACATAATAGATAGAAAAGTTAAGGGTCTCATTAAACTTTATGACTGGTTCAATGTTGTTGAATGTACATGAATAGACCACCACACCACTTATTTGGAAGAAACTGGGAAATTTGTATCAAGCTAAATATTTGGTTCACAATTTTTTTTTGAAAAGGTTGTATACCCTCAGGATCAAGGATGGTAGCTTTGTGGTTGACCATTCAAATGCATTTAAAATGGTTGATATCTAGTTGCACTTTGTTGGAGTAAAGGAGGAGGATTGTTACATGATTTTGTTGTGTTATTTTCCAAATTCATGAGACCATCTTCGTATGGCTATTGAGAGCGCTACCACCAAGTTGAAAATGGATGAGGTGGTAGCATTGTTGCTTTATGAAGAGATGCGAAGAATGACTTCTAAATTTACCAAGGAAGCCCTAGCTATTTGTTGTAGAAATAAATAAAAGAACAAGAACAAGAAGTGAGACAAGTCTAGATCTAAATCTCGAAGGAGATCTAAATCTCCTAGTATGTCCAAGACAAAATGTTGGGACCACAATAAGTGGCCATTATAATGTTGAGAAGTCCTAGAATGATGGTAATGTCTTTGGTGTAGCCTTAGCTACACATGCATCAGAAGGTGTGTGGCTAATTGACTATAGTGCATCTTTTTTGCATGACCTAACATTGAGGTTTGTTTAAAAAATATGAAGACTATGATGGACCTTGGAGATGATTCTCATTTGACGATTGTTGGTTGTGGAAATTATTAATTCAATTCCTTGATGGATGATTTAAGGGCATCAATGATTTATTGCATATCCCTAGTTTTGCATGGAAACTACTTTCTATAAATAAATGTAATATTGTGTATACAAGTTATTTTCTTGAGTGGAGGGTGCAAGATGATCGTATGAGCTATGGTGCTTGCTAAAGGTGTTCGAATAGGAACTTTGTTCCAATTGGATGATGCAAAGTTCAATGCAATAAATATTTTGTTTCTATAGTGAAGATATCTACATATTCTTCACCTTCACCATTGGAAGTGACAACAAAGAGGAGTGTTGTATCCACTTTCAATGGTCATTTTTTTTTGGGTACTTAAGGGTGATCATACTTTCAAGACTAATCTTCTTGCAAACAAAACTATGTTATGGCACCAAAAGATGAGTCGCATAGGTGAGAAGGGTTTAAGGACTTTGAAAAATAAAAACCTTATTGAGGTCCTATATAATTGCATCCTTAAGTTTGATTTTTGTGAACATTATGTTTATAACAAATAAAACCATGTTTAGTTTTATTCTAGCTTTCATAAATCTTCTAGGGTCTTAGATTGGATACATTCTAATGGCCTTGTTAATGCTCCTTCGATTTTAATATGTGTTGTTGAAAACACCCAGATACTAAGAAGGGGGGTGAATCAATAACTTTGAAAACTTAAATCCATTCATATCATAAACCCTTTAGCAATATACAAATTTAGACCCTTAGCAAGATCAAAAACTCATTCATAGATCAAAAAAACTTAATCTAATCAACAACCATGAAAGATAAGTCAATGAACACATACACAAGATAACACCAAATTTACATGGAAAACCCAAGAAGGGAAAAACCACACAGAGAAATCTCTCAATACAGAAGTTCACTGCTTACAGAATTATAATTTTAAGGCTCACTACTTATGGACTTGCAAGCTAAGGCGCACGACCTTAGGGAAAGATACAAGGACTTGCAATACTGAGACACACAACCCCAAGGCAATATACAAATTACAAGGACCTGATGAGATTCACTATCTCAAAGTAGGACACATGAAGAATATGAAATTACAACATTTTTCAACAATACACTCTATTGACTGAGGCATTAAAGTTCATTACTCTTTTCTTTTCACAACTCACTACTTCAATTCATCTTTGCACATCTCCACTCCTCACTCACTTGCATATGATTTGTTCTTGCATTTATATTCTTCGCAAGATCACAAAACATCAATTAGGTTAGCCAAAACATAATACAAACAATGATTTCAACAAGTCGGCCACAAAAACATAATGTGCTCTTATCCAGAAGATGGAGAGGACCAAAAACAATCTTATTACATCTTCTAATGTGATCCAAACAAACACACATTGGTGCACATCAACCCAAGTTGACAACAAGGAAACATGTAGATGAAACATGTAACACATTACTAGTCGGCCCAAAAATAAATCTTCAACTAAATTTACTCAATGCATATCTCACCAAGATAGGACAAGACCCAAATACACTTTAACACAACTTCATATGATGGAACAAACCCCCAAACACTTAGTGCAAGAAAGAGAACAAGCCCTATTGGCTAGATATCCACAAATTTCCTAGAAAACCAACTCAACACAATATGTGATACTAAAGAGATCAATCATTGACATGTGGACCACAAAGAGATGTTCTGTCAACATCCAACAACACTTCTAGATACTTCTCTCACACTTTCATGCCACAAATAGCCATCACAAACCAACCAAAACCCAAACACTTAATCCTAGAAGCACAAAATACACAACCATGAGATGGAAAAATAACATTTACCAACTTGTGGTAAACACCAACACATGAAAATTGAGTTGAGACATTGCACAAACATTGAGAGCATGCCCACCAAGTCGCAGGAGAAGAAACAACAATGCAGAGAAATGTGGAGCATTTTTCAAACCAGTCCAAACAACCAACAAAATTGTGAATACATTACAAATACCAGTAACCTCCTCGACAACATAGGTGACCTAAAAATATGGTAGTGCAACATCCACAAAGCATAAAATTTGAATCCAAAACTATAAGCCCACATCTTCGAATGCGAAGGAATGCACACCATTCTCCCAAACATTCTTCAAAGCAACTTCTTGAGGCAGAGACTTTCATCAACATGCAGAGACTAGAACTTTCTTTCAGCAACACATACTTCCTCATAAATAACAGGAGAGAAAAAACATACTAGAGACCATTAAAAACATCTCTCCAACATCAACATTACTTCTAATCCTCATCTTAATGCTTCTAATCCTCATTTTAATATATCATCATGGTACCATCTTTGTTGACAACAACCATACTCAATACAACTTCAATTGTCATCAAACAAGGCATGACATCCAACCATGAACATATCATCATAAAGCATCAACAACATACAACTGAAAGAACCAATGAAAACCCAAACTGGGTATAGATATAAGCATCAATAACAACCCATGTTAAACACCAATCTCACAAACATATGCAACAATCTCCCCAATTGTTGACAACCAATGCCAACAAACTCTCCAATTTTTGACAACACAACAATCTCCTCTAGTGTTGGAATCAATGACAACCAATGCCAACAATCTCCCCCTTTGGAATTGATGGCAACACACACATGTACACTCTCCCCCTTTGAAATCAAGGACAAAGGGAAAAAAGATCTTCATTTGAATCGACACATTCTCCACCTTTGACTAACAACACTTCATCTTCAAGCATGCTATATATGCTTAACAACTACACATTTTCTTCAAGCTCCCCCTAAGGATCACATTATTTCTCCTCTTCAATCTTCTCCCCCTTTGATGTACATACACTCCTTGAAGCAACTAACAAGCTCCCCCTGTCAGTAGCAACCATTACTAGCTCCCCTTGAGAGGAAGCCACCATCAATCCAAGCATAAGAATATATCTTGAATTATTTCCCCTGGATAGATGCACCAATTATGCATCTAGCAAGGAGGGGAAATTACCTCTAACTTCTATCATAAATACTCAAAAGTATCCTTTGATGGCGCCTTAGTAAAGATATTTTCAATCTAATCCTTAGTAGGCACATATTCCAATTTGACTTCTTGTTATGTGACCTTCTCCCTTAGAAAGTGATACTAGAAAGTGTAGACATATAAAATTGACCTAACACTTATCACACATAGTATATGACATTTTCACAGCATCAACATCATTATTATCAAATATCATTGTATTTCACGTCAATTGCATTAAAAACCCCAATTTCCCCTATTAATTGAATAATATGATGTTATTTAATTAATTTAATTTTTCAGCTTTTTTGACTAATTAAATAAATTCCATTTATTTAATAAAGTCCTAAATCTAATTTTAATTTGTCCTAATTAGTTAAATAACATCAATTATTTAATTATGTCACTAAATCACTTTATTCCTCTAAGTCAATTGAATTATTAAATCATAATAATTTAATTAACCCACTTTCCCTCCAAATTCAAATTATCATCAAAAATCAAATCAAACTAATGCAAGTTTGCAAAAGTCAAACTTGATTTGCACGTTCAACTCCAAAATGGATTAATTAATTAATCATTCTCAACCACTTTCCTGATTAAGCAAATTATGATCCCCTGATTTCTCAATCTATTCCTAACTAATCAATCTAATCCCTTACTAATCAATCTAATTCTTGACTGATCAATCTATTTCTCAATCCCACAGATTATTCAGTCTATTTCTTTAATTACACTAATTACATAATCTATATTTGCACAAATTATGCCCATCTAAATCCTCTCAACATCTTTCGACTGTCGATCAAGATATTCTACTATGCGATCCTGATAATCTAGTTCAAATCACAAATTCTATATAACTAACCTCTTTCCTCACAAAAAAGGATCGAAGAATCAACCTATCTTGAACAACAAAGTACTGTTGAGATCATAACCAACATTGACAACACTTCAACACATTTCTTCGATCAACACATGCATCGTTCTTCAAAGCTCTCGCACACAACAATGGAGGATTCACAGTGATATGAACAACCCAACATCTTGCGAATACACTCTGACATGGGATGCTAAGATTGTATTATTTTGAGTTCATGTTTATTTTCTTCTTTCAATTAACGTTCTTGAATTCATTAGCTTTATAGTTTCATTTTGTGAGTGAAGGAATAGATTTAGATTCTTATTTTTTATTAGATTAGCTTCTATTTCATTGTAATTGTCTTGTTTATGCTCAAATCTTCCCCCCCCCACCACATTCTAGCATGCCCGATGGGACCATGGTCCTCAAAACTAATGATTTCGTGAGCTAATTTTGAAGCTATAGGTCCCGGAGGTGCTCTGGAAAAATATTTACACACAGGTTCCAAAAAAAATTTGCACTTGATTTCACAGAACTAGCACACTTGACTCTTTTTCCAGTACACTTGACCATGTTTTCTATGCTATTGACATTTTTCAGTGCTTTTGTCTTCTGTCAAAGGGCGCTCTTGATTTTTTTCAATGCCTTTGCTCTCTCATAGAGGGTGATTTTGCTTATTTTTCTGCGCTTTTGCCTTGTTAAACCCGTGTCCAAGATCTGCAAGCTGAATTTTGATTTTTTAATGCTAACAAGTGCTTGGTTTGAATGTGTGAAAGGTACTAATGTGTGTGTATGTAGGATTGGTAGAGTTATAAGAAACAATTAACACATTTGTTATAGGGAAGACAAACTATCAAAGAAATTACAATTTTCACAGCTTTCTTAAGTTAGAAAATTTTAATTTGGTGCATAAAAATAACCCCACAAACGAACACTTCAATTTTTGGTGCTCCAAAAATGAACCATTTCAAAGATTTCTAGATTAGAAAATGCTTCAAATTTGGTTCATAAAAAGAACAACACAAACAAACAATTCAATTGGTGCTCTAAAACATGTTTCTAAGCTTTCAAATGGGTACTTGGAATGTTTGATTTTCTTTGTGTTGACCAAACAATTTCCTTTTGTTGACACACGCTCGCATTCATTTTTGTTGTTCAAGTAAGACTAGGATCGATTTAGAAATACTCAAGTTTTGGGCTTAAAAATGAACAAATCAATTTTTGTATTGCACCTTTGCTATCTCATTGGCTGATATCCAAGACACTTCCATTGGATTCTTTTAAAATGAACCATTGCCATCTTATTCAAAAAATTTTGGGGATAGCACCACTCGAGGCGCTTAAAATTAATCAAATTGCTATGAAGTGTATTCCGTGTATTCTATGTTTGGTAAGCTAGGTGTTTATCCTCTCCCTTCGTGCCTTTTTGGTGATCTTGGGTGATGAAAATCATCTTGAGTGTTGCATTTTTATTCAAAGTATACCTTTTTAGAGGGTCTTCCTTTTGAGACACATCCCGTGCTAGAGAACTCAAAGGCGACCCAAGTGGTTGTCTTGTTTTGGTCTGCTATATAAATTATTGTGGGTGTGGAGGAAAGTTCTTTCCCACCGATTGTGGCTATTTTATACCGACATCAGTATCCCCCAGTATCCGTGTGATACGTAAAAACCCATAAGGGATGCAAGGCCTCTTAATTTGAGAAAAATGCCACATGTATAGACATTTGAAACTAATAACCCCAAAACATGACTACAAACCAAGGTTTTAGAAGCTACCCCTTTATCCAAAAAATTCTCCAAAGTGGTGCATCAGAATTTACTTTTGAGAAGTTACTTACCAAGCCTGACTTATGGTTGAGTGTAAAAACCTCTCCATTCGTTGCATGTAAAATCATCCCTTCGGGGCATGAGATAAGCCCATCTAGGAGGAAGTGTCTATCCCTAGGGTGTACATTGTTTTCACGAAAATTGCTAAAATATGTTTGGGTACTTTGAAAACATCAAACTTTGTGATTGAATTGAAAAATAAACACATCAAAACAAACACTTAAACATGTTTTTTAAAATCACAAATCCTTGGAGTTGGTGTATGATTTTAAGAGAAGCTCTATATTTTCACTCCTTAAGGGATCTCCTTAAAGGTTTCTAAATATTCAGGCTTTAATTTCAGGCTACTATGGCTTGAAGTAAATGTTGGAAACTATGGATTGGGTATCGTGATTTCACAACTTAAATCCATAGGCATACAGGTCACACAAGTACATGCTTTTTTAAGTTAGTAAAAGTTGTTGTTTCACTTACCACATTTGGAAACAAATCAAGACATCCAAAAACTACAAGAAAAAAACATCAGCGTTGCTGCCAAATACTAAAACTGGAAGACAAATTTGAACAGAGGCCGCTTTTGCTACTATTTTTAGCACTTTTGACTAAGACTTGGTCGTACTTTCTAGAAAAAGCTCACTTTTTCTCTGTGTCCCATAAATTTCATTGATGAAAAACTGTTGTATATGACAGAACTTGCGCACTTGCTCTTTTTATGTTGTAATTTCCAAAACATTTTCCAGCACACTAGAAATTTGCTCGCACTTGCCAAAATAGCTCACTTTTGATTGAGCAATTCACCACATTGGAAAAAAAAACATACAGAGGCCACACTTGATATTGCTATGCACACTTGATTTCCAATATTCAATGCACTTGACAATAGTCTTCTCGCAGTTGACAAACTTTTGCTCACAATTTCCCACTTTTGCTCAAAAACCATCACTATTGCTCTATCCTACTGACAATCAGGAAAATAGTGTGAAGTTAATTATAAGGTCCTCATTCAAACAAAACAATTGGAAACCTAGATAGGTCATATAGTCCTTCATCCATTCTCAAAATTCCATCCTACTTTTGGAAATCATTATCAAAACAAACAAACTTGGATTATTCCCTCACTCATAGTTCTAAGATATCAACAGTTACTTGAACCTCACGGCTAGTTTAAGTAACCTTTTCCGCAACATATCCTCTAGAAGAAGTGAGATATCAATCCAGATCCCTCAGCATTTTGAGTTCCAAAGATAGTGTCACCTCAAAACAACATTCAAACCTTAGGGTCTTGAGCTTCATAACAAACCATATTAAAACATCCACACTTTCACCATATGACCATTTGGTGTCTAACTGCTCCCGTTCAACAAATGAACCTTATAGCACGAATCCTACAACCAAGTCTCACACACATTGAAGGTGAAAAAACTGGTATCATTAGTTGTTTAAGGACCTTCATATTTGAGAAGAATGAAACACGCAACCAGTGGAGAAACGCAACAAACATCTTGGATAAAGAGGAAGAGAAAATAGACCTAGCAGTCATAAGACTCGTGTTACCACCTCCTACATGGAAATAGGTATCCATCTTTCATGATCTCTAGCAAGAGCAAAATCCTTAAGTAGAAATTCATATTCTGACTTTCAAAGAGCCATCCTAGTCTAAATTTTTCCAAAGGGAACATCTTGAGAACTTATCGCAACCATCAAAATTGACTAGAACATTTCTATTTACGCTTTTTAATGGGCAAATCACCCTTGGATCTTCAATAGAAAATCCCAAAAATAAACACAATTTCCTTTTTCCTAAAACCAAAAATCGACAAAAGTAAAAGCATTTCTATTTCCATAGTTAGGAGTCCCAAAACGTTCACAAAATCTTGACAGTTGTTTATGAAAACTACAAGATCACAACATAGGAGGAACATGGAAGAAAACAAAAACAACGCTAGCATCCCACCAACAAAAACTATGAAAAATGAAGGTGGCCCATGGGGCTATAGGCTTGATGACCTTGAAACACCTCAAAAGAGACCCACATTCAACACAACAACAAACCAAACACCTAGCGAGGAAGAGGTAATTCGTAGACAACAAGAAGCAATGGAAAGAGCAAAAAAAATCCAAGGATAAGGTCGTAGAGGAGGAAGATATTGAAGAGGAGATAAATGATGAAGAACTGTGTTGTGTAGTTTTGCACACACGCCCAATTGAAAATAGGGACCCTCTCTTTCCTTCGCTTTGGGTGCCTTTGATTCTTTGATTTTGGGAATTTGATTGCTCTGAGATGTGCTTGAATGCTTACCTTTCCCATGCAAGTGATCACCCTTGAAGTGTTATTTTGAAAATCTTTAGTTTTGAGTTAATTTCGAGGTTTTCAGACTTTTCGAGAAATTTCCCCTTGGGCGAAAATCCCCGAGCACCCTAAAAACCAATAGAGGCCGTTTTCTACATTGTTTTTGGACATTTCGAAGATTCGGGGAATTCCATCTTGCTCGAATTTTCCTAAAATTTCATCGTACCTTCGAATGCCCGGGATTGTCATGGATGGTCTTGTCATCGACATTTATGCTTCTTGTACAATTCTGCAGCTTGCTTTTATTGGATTTAAATGGGATTTATGCTAGAAATTGAGTCATTTGCTTTGCTGAAAGATTTGAAGAGGCTTGATTTCAAGTTGCCACTGTTGAATCTTGCGTTCGAGTTGAGATTGTTTGCTTTGGTCGGATTTTTCTTGGTGATTGCTTGTGTTTTCTTGGACTCCAAGATTTCATACCAGTTGCTGCTATTTCGATTACTCTTCACTCATGGTATGTTCATGCAACCTTCTCTTTTGGTTGACAAGTTTGAATTACTTCATGGTTTGTGTTCGTGCCTTGAGTCGATATTGTGATATGACGAAGTTCTATAGCAGAGCTAGGGTTACCCATTTTGGTTTGATGCCCTTCCTTGTACTTCGCGTTGCTTTTCCTTTTGCTTGATTGTCACTTAGTACGATTAGCCATTGCTCAAATTGATCATTAGTTTGGATTTCATCCTTCAATGTACCAAGCTGTGATTTCACCTAGCAATCCCTGACCTTCGATGAGATCACGTCTTGGGAAAATTGAAACTGTTTGCTCATCATCCAAATCTGATAATTGCCTTGTCTTAGTAAGGTTGTAAGGGATTTTGCAGGAGGATTAGCGGAATGAAAGGGCGAGTTGGGATCTAAATTGTGCTTTCATCATAGTATCTTAGGGTTTCCCTTATTGAAATCCTTGCTCACATTGATTGAATCACACTTAGATGGATTGGAAGTCTAGACTCTTCATTTTGCAATTGAAATGAATGGAATCAAAGATTGAGTCCCCAAGTTCCTAATCGTTTGATTGATTTGGACGAAATCCTGACGAAGTCAAAGATTTTGGGTTTTCGAATATCTCGCGTGTTTTCATTACTTTCGAAATTCCCCAATTTTTCATCGCTTCATCGTTTTCCCGAAAATGTACTTCAAACATGAAAACTACATTGACTTCGTGGATATTCGTTGCCTTAGGAAAACCCTGAACTTATGTTGCCCCTTCATTTTCCCAAAATGTACGAAGTCCTGCCATTCTTGCGGATTTCCGTTCCCAATGGAATTCCCCGAAAACCTGTTGGAAATGAAGAATTGAAGGATAGCATGAGTGATTAGCTAATGATTTTACATCACGTGATTAATTTGAACGATTTAGAAATGTATCATGCTATTTCTTGATTAATGATGATGATTGAATGATGTTTTTGTAGGTTTATTGTGCTTTCATTGCTAAATTCCGCCTAGATTGGAATTCCCCAAAATTTCCTTCTGGCCTGGATTCCGCGAAGGGACCAAAAACCCTAATTTTGAAAGGAGTAATCTGTATGATGTTTTAGGGGAGTTTATCCATCATAGGACTTATTTAAAGGATGAATATGTGGTTTATGATGGACTAACTTGATTTTTCATGTTGTAATAGATCTTTATTGTGGTATCTTTTATGAATACAGTTTGAATCAAGTAAAGTTGTTGTTGGAAGGACTAAGGGCAAGGTAATGGACCCTTGTGATAAGGTATCTTTTTCTCAGAGGCTGAGAGAATCAAGTTGGACATTGAAAGAAAGATCCCTGAGAACAAGTTGGCTTCCATCTGGTCAGAACTAACATATACCAATATTGGGAGATGGGATTATGACGAGTTTAAAGCAAGAATGGTAGTGTAGGGTCCTTCCCTGTTGGTAGGAAGATTGGTGAGCTTTGGGTTGGCTCACATGGTTGGCTTCCCTCCTACAGTTTAATGCTTTGAGCTAGCCTTGGAATGTGCCAGACATTATGATTTGGATACACAAAGAATAATTAGTCCACAAGGAAGGGTTCTTGCCAATTTATCTCCTATCTTCGTGGCTTAGACATTTGACATGCCAGATAGATCTCATGTGGTGGGTCTTGATCTTGACATTGGCAAGAAATACTATGCAAAAGATACAACTAAGGCTTTGCAAGTTATCAATTCCTAGTTGGAGAAACCTAAACCACACATTTCCAAGTTTCCTAAGCAGTTGTACAGAGCCAAGTTCGTATTAGAGTACTATGATGCAATCACTCTCCTTAGCAGAGTGATGGGTTTGAAGATGCAGGGACATTTGAAAGTTGGATTTTTTACATTATAGTAAGGATGGAGCAAAATGTAGATTATCATTGGTCAGGTATCATCAGTGCCATGATCCATGAGCAATTGTGCAATGTTTTGGAGACTAAGTGCTTCATGATGACATCTTACTTGGTCTATGCCTTGGCGATATTTTATCCATACAAGGGATTGAGTACATGAGGGATCTTTGGCTAGGATGTTATCTATGAGGTTTATCCCCAGTTGCATTTGGATAGCTCAAGTTATAGAAGGGTGAATGATGCA
Organism: Sequoia sempervirens; assembly: GCA_007258455.2. Classification (NCBI taxonomy): domain Eukaryota; kingdom Viridiplantae; phylum Streptophyta; class Pinopsida; order Cupressales; family Cupressaceae; genus Sequoia; species Sequoia sempervirens. Next base: position 457,596,887 of record VDFB02000017.1, read on the forward strand.
TTCACCATGTATATCCCAAGATTGCTACAAGGAGTAGAGCATGTAAGGATTTCTGATGTAGCCAAGGAATTGATACAGAAATATGGAGCATGGTTTATTCAGTTTCCTACCTTCTCATATATTAGAATTGATGGTTGCCAATGAGCTCCTTATAGATTACCAAGATATCCAATAGACCACATCATACTTTTGGAGGTTACCAGGAAAATCTCAGCCTTTGATGACATTGTGAAGGACACACATAAAACTGACTTGGGAGGTGACTTAACATTGAGGATAGGAGTCAATGAGGCCTGCCCTTCTTTGATCACAACACACTCTTCCGAGGAAGAAATGAGCACTTTAGGTCTTACATTTCACTCCAAAAGGCCTAGATTTGATAGAATAGGAGAAGCTCAAAAGAAATCCAGTACGGACTTCAGACATAAAGATGACATTGAAGATTATTGGGCCAATTGCAAAGATGAGTTTGAGGTCCGAAGGAAGAAATTCTCTAGGTTGCTAGCTAGTTTAATCAGGCTATATAGCATCAAGGCCATCCCTAACTAGCTTGATGATGATGGGGAAGTAATCTAAATCCATGATTATGAGTCAATCAAGGATAAGCCCATAAGTGAGATTGATTGGTTAGAGGAAGAGAAAACTAAATTGGAGCAAATCAATGCTCCTGTTATCAAGTATACCAAGTTGTGGCTCAAGCATAAGATTTGGGAACTAGACAATGAAGGGAAGCAATACACATATGACTTGATGGGAAGTCTAGAGTCCCAGTCCACCTCTAAAGATGAGCAAGATCTAGAAGGTAAGGTGGATTCTCCCTTCAAAATCAAGATCAAGAGTATCCAAACATAGACTGAGGAAGAAAAGAAAAGGAAGCCCAGTGCTAAACAGAGGAAGACTACCTTGAAAGAAAATTCATCTGCTCAAGAGGAAGAGCATGAGGAAGAAGGGAAGAAGGATAATGTCTTTGTACCTAAAAGGAGGAGAGTGGCAATAACCTCAAGAAAAAAAAATGAGCCCCCTAAAGGACAAGGAAAGGAGGACACACGACCACAGGTAGTAGGTGAAGAGAGCTTTGGAGAAAAGACACAAGTTTACACTAGGAAGGCCAAAACTCCTTCTCCAAAGGAAATTATGGTGAAGGAAGGTGCTCCTACAGTTCTTCCTACTGCACAACAAGAGGACACTCTTGCTCCTCCCTTAACTCAGAGCTTGAATGATGGATAGAAAGGAAGAACAAAGGTTGTTGTTGAAGAGGCACAACAAGGCGAGGAGATAGAAGAATTCCATATTGGAGATCTACATAGTGCAGAGGAAGAACTTGACAACATTCTCCATTCTTCCTTGGTATCTTATGAGGACTCACCAGCCAAGGAAGAAGAAGAGAAATCTATGGAAGAGGAAAAGACACATGAAAGGACCCATTCTCCTATTCAAGTTATGAGAGAGATAGTAAATCCAGAGGAGAGTCAGAAGTCGAAAGATAATAAGGAGAAAGATGAAGGAGAAGGTAAAGGTGAGGAGGTTTCCTTAGTGCATAATGTAGATGTTGAGCCATTTGAAGGTGAAACAGAAAAGGAGAAACAAGATGAGCAGCAGTCGGATGCCTCTGCCCTAAGATGGCTCAATGAAAGATTGAAGAGCAAGCAGGTGGTTGTGGATGACACTCCTCCAAACTGGGATGAATTGTTGGCCAACATTGGAAAAGGTAAAACAAAGAAGGCTAGGGTGATTTCCAAGATCACCAGGGATGAAGTAGACAATAGGATTATTCACATTGCCACGCTTGCTATAGAAAAGGATAAAAGGGATATTTTTCCTTGGGATTACAGTATTTAGACCTTAAATTTGGGACCCACAAGTAAAGATCAAGAGAAAGAAGAGTTCCAAGAGTCCACCTAGGCTATTTTGAGAAGGATAGATAAGGAAACAACAAAGAAGGAGAGGTTGCAGAAACAAATGAATGATGTGTATAAATATGTGCAACACTTGATGAAGCCTCTGCAAGAAGTGGGAAGTGAAGGGGTGACTCTTGAAGGTTTGTTTCCTAAGGAGGCATTCACTGAGATTGAGAAGATGAAAGCTTCTATGCAAGCACCCATGGATGGTTGCAAGGAGTTAGACACCGAGGATATGATATGATTAAGGAAATCTTGTCAACCTATGGTGATGCACACAGATCCTTTGAATGGTTGTAGAATGTGCTAGGGAAAGGCAAGATAGATAGAGACCTCCTCCTGCAAAAGCTAAAGACCATCATGGATTACATAGAGGATAAATTGGCGAGTGATGGAATCCTCTCTTCTTCGAAGGTTTTAGAACCCTGGGACTGGTATGGATCTTTGCAGATTAAGCATAAACTTATGAAGAGGATACATAAGCAGGGGCAGGAGGGAGGAAATACATTAAAGGATATTTACAATAAATGTATTCCATTCTTTGAGATCATGATTGGGAGGAAGAGTTTTGCACCAAAACATCTAAGTTTGGATCAATTAAGGAAGTGGTAGCATGAATTTTATGCCCCAATTGATGATGGTCCAATCACAACCTACCATTTAGATGATGCATCTACCTATATGGTTTTCATGGAGAAATACCAAGATCTCAAGGTGGAATGGGATAAGGTCATCAATGAATCTAGGGAGGAGATTAAATCCATTGATAGAAGATTTAAAATGTTAATAACTCCACCTTTGGCCGACCTAGAGAGGATTTTCCTTATGGTGCAAGATAAAATAGGTCAAGATAAGGATAAGGGATAGTCTAATGAATAATTGCATCAAAATTTGTGCTTCCCATTATCATTCCTTCGACCTCTACATGCATTGGACCGGGTTACATTGAATATCCCAGGCCGACTTGGAAAGTAGCCTTAAGCATTTAATGCTTTATTTTTTTATATTTTGAATTTTCTAGGCCGACTTGTTTTGTTGTCGACCTTCTTTGTAACCCTAAATGGCCTGACATATGATGAGATCTCTATAAGTATGGCATTGTGCCTCATTTGTAAGGGATAGATGATTAGACTTTGAAGCGAGCTAAGTGATAAAGCAGAGCTAGTGCTAGGAATTAGTTTTATTTTTGAAGCAAGTGTTATAACACAGAACACTGGAATTGTTGATGTTATTGGGTGATTCAATACAATTGAAGACATTGTGCTCTTGGTGAATTCTCTTGTGTTGATTTATCTTGCATGGTTCTTGTTGTTCCATCTTTGAGATTGCTTGAGAAGTACTAGATATATGTTAGACTTAGAATTAGATATGATTCAATGGTATTTATGGTTTAGTGCTTGAAGTGTTTGTAGCAATCCCTAGTCCATAATTTTTGCAATTGGATGATTGTGAGTTGCTTTGTAAAGTTAGCTTGGACCATATATTCATTGTGCTTAGTTCAATTGTGAATGTTGTTCATTTCAATTGCAATAGGGTTGTTTTGGATTAATGTTCGTGATATGGAAATCATTAATGCCTCAAAAGATAGCACTATTTATGTAAGATTGCAGGTTCATTCGGGTTAAGCAGGAATTAGTTTTTGTGGATTGGTCCACTTCAAGCATTTCATCATTTGCATTGTTGATATTAGGAGTAGTTTTAATCTTAAGAATATTCCTTAAACCCTCATCTTTTGTTATTTCTTTATTATCCGTGTTAGTTTTAGGATTAAAATTATCATCATATTGCAAGATTTGATAAGTTTTAGATTCTAGTATTTGTTTGTAGTAAGGTCCCTTTGTGATTACCAACATTTTCACATTATCACTGAGCTGTTGATGCATTGTCAAGACCTGAAATTAAAGACCTTGGGGTTATCTCTTGAGGCTTGCTGATAGAGATTTACCTTTCAAGAGAGATAGGATACTTGTATCTTGTCTGAGTTGTTGCATTGCAGAAAACACCATCAACAGATTGGCGCTAGAAGGAGGGCTTGAATAAGCAAGTTGGATCAATTTTTGTTTTCCATTTCTCCTAAAATATTCCAACGAAGAACTAGATCAACTCCAAGAGGAGGAATTTCAAGAGTTGCTAGCTCCTACTAGGTCAAGAAGGACCAGAAGAAGAGGAGAATCATCATTTTCCCAACCACTTCCATCATCCTCATCTTCATCAAGTCCATCTTCATCTGATTCTGAAGGCATCCCCATTCAACAGCCCCAACAAGCCATAAATCAGCCTTTGCCACCTCCACCCCCACCAATGGCTTTCCTTGCTAATAATTTGTCTCCCTTGACCTTCAATAATTACAATGGCATGCCCAAGAACCCTGAACACTTTTGTTCAAAATTCCATATTAATGATCGTAATAGAACTGTAGAGGAACATATCAGGATTTTCCAAACCTATCTTAGGGATAGGGGAATCAATCATGAGGATGTTGCATGTAGGCTCTTTCCTTATTCTCTAGGAGAAGATGCCTTTTACTGGTATGACCACTTTCCTGCTGGATCAATTCATAACTGGACTGAATTGGAGAATGCATTCTTATAGAAGTTTAGGATTCCCATTAGTGCTAATCAGCTATACCTTCAATTCACCAAGGTCAAGAGAGAGGCTAGTGAGCCCATAGGTTCCTTTAACAACATGTTTCATTGTGCATATAGCCAGTTGAAAATCCCTTACATTGTTGATGATGCTACTGCCCTGGAGGTCTATTATGAAGCTTTGGATAGCCTCACATCCACATTTATGAAGTGGAGGCCTAATCCTCCAGCTAGTCTGCTCAATGCATACACTGAGGCTGTCAAGGTTAGTACTAATTTAAGGCAACATTTATCTAGCCCTTTACCATCGCTAGGACCTATTGCTTACCCAAGGAAAGTCTAGGCCATCAATCAGGCTCTTACCAATCATACCCCTATCATGAACCCATTACCTCAGTTTCCTTTGGTCCCTCATCCAAAACCTCCTATGAATCAAGCCCCACCTACGGTCAGCTATCCTCAGCAAAGTGTCAATCAACCTTTCCATCCACAACCTCAAACTAGTTTCCCCACATATTTACAGAATTTTGAGGTATTGAACCAGTCACTGAGCTTTGGTGTTGTAGCAGGATACCCTCAAAATAGTGTGAACCAGACTCCATATACCAATCCTGACAAGGAAAGGTTGGATAAATTGACTGAACAAGTTAAGAAGATGAACATGGAGGTTACATATCTGAGAAACCAAAACAATCAACTCCAAGTTGCTCAAAGGATTATGCAGTCTAATCACAATAGAGAAATTCGGGAGCCTCAACAAGGACAACACTTTGACAAAGGCCAAAATTATGACAAAGGTCAAAATTTTGAAAGAGGGAAAGCTTCTAGTTAGAACTTTGATAGGGGGTAGGCTGGTGGACAAGGATTTGACAGAAGACAACCATCCAAATAGAACAGGACCTAGAAGACTAGGCCTAACAATGGAGGTGACCCTACCCCTTTGGATCAACCAGCTAATCAAGAGAAGCCTCCAAGCGGTGTATATCTGGCTAAAGCTGCTTTATTAGGTTGGTGTAGGCTCCATAAGACAACCCAACATTCTGAGCTAGACTATCCTAAATTCCAGATAGCTGCTTCAATCTTTCAATATGAGGTGGAGAATAATGCAAGTAACCAAGAGTTGGTACCATCTACTCCTTATGAATCATCTTTTCTAGTGCTAAATCATGCTCCTTTCCCAGAAAGTGAGGAAAATAGGCCTAAAGAAGAATCAAGCCACTCAAAGGAGGAGAAAAATCAAGTGTACAATGGAGATGAGATTACACAGTTGTTTAATGAAAATCCTATGAATGATAATGGCCCCATGGATGAGGAAGAAAATTATGTTGAAGAAGTGCAGATGTTTCAATGACCAATCAAGAAGTATGACTTGAGAGATCTACCAAACATACGCTCGCAAGATGGGGGTCCGTTCACCACTTCTATCCCTCCAAAAAAATTCACTATACCTCCAGATCCTAATGCCAACAATAATCCGACCTATCCACATGTGCCCGAGCAATATCTATCAAGTGAGGGACAGGCACAAGGTAGAGCATCAAAAGGGAAGAATGAAGATACCAACAAAGACAGGGTGGTGGAATATTTCAAGGAGGCTCCCACTAACATGAGCACAGAGCAACTGGCTACATATGTTGCAGAAGTACTCAAGAAGCTAAAGGTAAATCTCTCTGCATTTGAATTATTGAGAGTCCTAGCTATTAGAAATGCAATTTTGGGAGCCTATATTGTAAATTCAGTATCACAGGATAGATCAGTTAGTGGGAGTGTTAATAAGGCATCTAGTTCTCAAGTAGTAAAAGATCATAATTAGGTTCATACACAACCTAGAGACAAAGGGAAAGAAAAATATAAGAGTGAAGTTGCTTAGGTTGATACCCCCTAACTTTGTTCCAGGGTAGAACAAAAACTCCTCCATTTTATATTTGTGTTCACCTATTTCGAAAGAATTTGCACAATTTCTTGCTAGATATAGGTGCTTCCACCAATGTGTTGCCTTTTTTTATCTGTGGAGCCTTAGGAATTACCCCTGCTGTCTCCCAAAAGAAAGTCACTCAACTAGATAGAACAAAAGTTAATGTTGTAGGGGAGTTGAACATGATCCCTATGCAAATTGCTTCAGACCCCAGAATTCAACAAGTCATTAATATACAGGTACCTAATATACCTGACACTTATGGTCTAATTTTAGGAAGGGACTTTACTAAGGCCTTGAATGGATATGTATCAACTGAGCAATCCCACATGTGGCTTCCTTAGAAGGGAGTTCCAAACTAGATCATGATTGAAAGAGAGCCTAGGATGAAATATGTGATCACAGAATATCAAAATACTTTGAATGAAATACTAATATTAGAGGTAAGCATGGGTAATTATGTGCTGGCAGCCCCTGTTGAAGAGTCTGATGTGGAAGAAATTCTTATGTTGCATACTGCACCCATGGATTTTACAACATAACCTAGCAATACTAGAGCCTTGGTGGAACCAATTAATGATGATGATCCAGAAGATAACCAGCTCAACTTACTGGATAATTTTTAGGAATTCATTCAGAAATGTATTGAAGATTAGATTCATCTGGGTAGGAATATGAATTTTGAAGAACTGCTTTTACCCAATTGGTGTAGAGTTCACAACGCCTCCCACTTAGAATTGGAATGTTGCTTGTTCCAAACAATAGTAGAATAGTTACAAAAGTGCATTAACCCTACTCCAGCAGTCAGAATTGATATACAAAGTATTCAAGACAATCCCAAAGGAAAAAAAAGGTGATGCTTTCTAAAGAGCCTTCTAGCATCAATAGTACAAGGGATACAACAAAGAACTATGGAGTTGTTGGTTGTTGGACCTTAAGGTTTGATGGATCCAAATCAAAGCAAGGTGTTGGAGCAAGATTTGAGTTGATCAGTCCAAGAGGTAAAAATTTCTTTGTTTCTCATAGACTTCAGTTTCATTGTACCAATAATGTAGCATAATATGAGGCTTTGATTCATGGTTGCTCGTGGCACTAAGGAAAAAGGTTAAGATTTTACAAGTCTTTGGGGATTATGAGTTAGTGGTTAAACAAGTTAGAAAGCAATATTCATTGCATGATAGATGTATGACCAACTATAGGCATAGAGTATGGGACCTTATTGAAGGATTTGATGCCTTCAACATTCAGCTAATACCTCTCAGTAAGAACCAAACTACGGATTCCCTAGCTCAGGCAGCTAGTACCTTATAGCCTTTGTCTCTCTCTGGATTGAAGAAGTTTATGGTGGAGTTGACTCCAGTACCTTCAGTACCTAACAATGTTACCAAATTCTAGGTATTTGAGGATGACAAGCATATCTTGGATTTTATCACAAGTTCAGATGTCTTTATTGCACAGATCATTGATGAAGCTAAACCTCAAGAAGTAGAAATGGACCTAGAAGGGGTCATTAATTTGAAGACTAATACTATTCTAAGGGGAATGGTGCAGCTAGAGAGGATTTTTGATTTGGATAAGGTTAGAGATCAAGAGAAAGATGCTAATAAGGAATCCATCAGTGGCCAATGTGAAACATACAACATGGGGACTCAAGATGACATCAAGAATGTCTTTATTGGTAAAGTGTGTACTCCAGAGGAGAAAAAAGGAATCATTGACACCTTTCATACATATCAGGATATGATAGCCTGGAGTTGTGAGGACCTGAAGACATATGACACCTCAATTATTACACACCATCCCCTTGAAGCTAGAAGCTATACCTTTCAGGCAGAGACAAAGACCAATTAATGCTCTGTTTGAGCCAGTCATCCAAAGGGAAGTGCAAAAATTACTTTCAGCTCACATCATATTTCCAGCAAGACATTCAACCTAGGTTGCAAATCTAGTTCTAGTGAGAAAGAAGAATGGAGAGATCAGATTGTGTGTTGATTTTAGGAACCTTAACAGGGAATCCGAAAAAGATAATTATCTATTCCCTTCGTTAGATGAAGTGCTTCATATTGTCAATGGATCTCAAATGATGTCTTTTCTAGATGGCTACTCTAGATATAACCAAGTTATGGTATAGTATGAGGACAGGCATAAGACTACTTTCACCACAAAGTGGGGCACTTTTTCTTATAGGAGAATGCCCTTCGGTTTGATCAATGCTAGAGCTACATTCCAGAGAGCCATGTATATTGCTCTTAAGGACATCATTGGTAAGTGCATAATTATTTATATGGATGATTTGATAGTATTTTCTGAAAAGTGAGGTGACCACATAGCAGACTTGTGCAAAGTGTTTAAGAAGTGTTGATAATTTGGCATCTCTCTTAATCTAAAGAAATGCATCTTTGGAGTTACTGAAGGAAAATTGTTGGGACACGTTATTTCAGAGAAGGGAATTGTTGTTGACCCTTAACGAGTGGAAGCCATACTCTAGATTCATCCACCTACTAGTAAGAAGGAAATGAAATCATTCTTTGGAAAAATTAACTTTGTAAGGAAGTTAATCACTGGGTTTGTTGAGATAGTCAATCCATTGAATGCAATGTTGAAGCAAGAAGCTAAAGTTGAATGGGGTGCAAAGGAAAAAGAAGCATTTGTAGAAATTAAGAGATCCATTGTTGAGGCCCCAGTATTGGTAAGTCTTGATTATGCCAAGCCTTTTTACATATACTCTTTTGCTTCTAAACACTCTTGTGCTGGCATGTTGACTCAAAAGTCTGATCAAGGGAATGAGCATCCCATAACATTCATGAGTGCACCTCTGAAAGATGCAAAACTAAGGTACCCAAGTGTGGAGAAGTAGGCCTATGCTCTGGTCAGAGCTGTGAAAAAATTTAGGCACTATATTTTGAGGAACAAGGTCTTTGCAATAGTTCTTGATCCCGCAGTCAAGTTGTTGATGCAGAATGAATTGGACAAACACAAGGCTGAGTGGGTAACTATGTGCCAGGAATATGACATTGAAATTTAGCCCATGAAGTTGGTGAGAGGACAAGAGATAACCAAGAAAATGACAAAAATGGGTCTAGATCTCACAGCTCAACACTATCACCTCCAGGATGTGTCTCCAGGAGATTGGTATGATGATATCATCTACTATCTTTTGAACTAACAAAGTCCTAATTTTTTTAATTTAGTACAAAGGATAGCTTTGCATTTAAAGAGTGATATTTTTATGATGAATGGAGTTGTCTTGTATAAGAAAAATCATGAGGGTATTTACCTGAGGTGCTTAGGGAAAGAAGAAGTTGAAAGGGTAATGGAAGAATTTCATGATAGATATGACACAGGCCATGGATCTACACCTTCCATTGCAAATCATATTTTGAGGGATGGTTATTATTGGCCCACATTGTTCAAAGACACACACAATCATGTCAGAACCTGTCATGTATTCCAAATTGCAACAAGCAGAGAGAAGTATGCAGCTCTTCCACTTCATCCTGTTATAGAGGTAAAACCATTTGCATAGTGGGGTTTGGACTTCATAGATCCAATTAACCCACCTTCTTCTGCAGGCCATAGGTATATCCTTACTGTCACTAATTAGTTTACAAGGTGGATTGATGCTCTTTCTTGCAAACAATGTACTTCTGAAGTGGTAATCAATTTCATAGAACTAGGCATTATTAATCGCTTTGGGTGTCCATTGGCTTTAGTTTGTGATAATGGTACTGCATTTGCATCACTGAAATTTTCTAACTGTGCCTTTGATCATGGAATTATCATTAAGTTTGCATATAATTACTACCCATAGGGAAATGGATTAGCTAAATCTTCCAATAAGAACCTTTTAACAATCATCTGAAAGCTCTTAGAAAATAATCCCAATGATTGGCACACACAACTTAGATTTTCTCTCTGGGCAGACCGCACTAGGCATAAGACATCCTTAGGGACCTCTCCTTACCACCTTGTGTATGGTTTGGAGCCTATATTTTCCATTCAGCTGAAGATCCCCACTTTACAATTCATTAATGAATACTATGATGAAGGGGACAAACGTGGAGCCCGCCTGGTAGAACTGTTACACCTTGAAGAAAGAAGAGATGAAGCCTTAGAAAATTTTGCTAAACATCAGGGTGTAGTCAAGAGATGGTTTGATAGGAGAGCCAAGGTAAAAGCCTTTAGAATCTCTAACTTAGATCTCTATTGGGATAAAGCACATGACCGAAAAGGGGAGCATGGGAAATTTGACAAACTTTGGCTCGACCCTTATCAAATTTCAAAGATACTAGGTGATAATGCTTTCCGCTTGAAGACTCTCACTGGAGAAGATATCCCATTGCCTACCAATGGGCAGTACCTGAAGTATTACTTCCAATCCTAAGCTATTTACAACTCTTTCCTTGTATATAGTTAGATTATGTTTCTTTTCTATTTTTTTGTTCTACTTTGGTTAGAGTAGGTTTCCCTTTTTTCTTTGCTTTTGTTTTTTTTGTTTTTGGTTTGTTTCGGTTTGCGTTTTGCTCTGCTCTTGCTTTGGGTTTTCTATTTTATTTTTGGATTGTTGCATCTACATGAAAATCATTTTCTTATCTGGGGTTGTTCGAAATATTTCTTTTACAAACTTCAATCATCCTTCCAGAGTTAGTTGGTGAAGGTCCTTTATTTGGTGTCATATGTATTCAATGTTATGAGTAGATAAGTCATGGGTTAGGTTAAATTTGGAATGTATTTGGGTCTCATATTTATACATAGATCTTTTAAAATTCCAAGGTTGCATATAGTCCTTATGAAGTCTAGTTAGGCGAAAAATCTTATATTCTGCTTCAGCACCACTATGGTTCTCAGCCCTGAGTGTGAACTTCATTGTTCACAGGTTGAAAATAAAAAAAAGTGAACATAAAAGAATATCAAAAGGAAAAGAAAAGAGAAAATATTGAAAATCAAAAGAATGAATTCAACTTATCAGGAGTATCCAAGTATTTCTAGCGGGGCTATGAATGCCTGGCTGGCAGTAGAGCTATGCTTGGGAGAATCATAGAGATAACCTCGTTAGAGCTATGGAAGCCTGACTGGAAGCGAGGCTCTATCCAGGATGCTTTTGGAGTTAGAATCTTTGCGTAGCTTGGTCAGAACAAATTTGGTTCTTATTGCTACTAAGGAAAGGGAATGAATGCATAATGCACACACTTTGACCTTGGCACATGAAAGGTTTGCTAGCTTGTGGGTTTTGAAGCTCTGCTAAATTGGTGACCTAATGTAAGGACTGAAACCAGAGATTCTGGGTTCTTGATTGCAGTTTGACATCAAAACCCTCTAGAGCATTTCCCCAGCAGGAGTTGCCATTTGTTGTGTAGTTTTGCACACACGCCCCATTGAAAGTAGGGACCCTCTCTTGCCTTGGCTTTGGGTGCCTTTGATCCTCTGATTTTGGGAATTTGATTGCTCTAAGATGTGCTTGAATGCTTACCTTGATCATGCAAGTGATCACCCTTGAAGTGTTATTTTGAAAATCTTTAGTTTTGAGTTAATTTTAGGTTTTTCTGACTTTTCGGGAAATTTCCCCTTGGACGGAGATCCCCGAGTGCCCTAAAAACCCCACAGAGGTTGTTTTCTACACCATTTTTGGAGATTTTGAGGATTCAGAGAATTCCATCTTGCTCGGATTTTCTTGAAATTTCGTCATGCCTTCGGATCCTCGAGATTGTCATGGATGGTCTTGTCATCGACATTTATGCTTCTTGTATGATTCTGCAACTTTCTTTTATTAGATTTGAACGAGATTTATGCTAGAAATTGAGTCATTTGCTTTGCTAGAAGATTTGAAGAGGCTTGATTTGAGTTGCCACTGTTGAATCTTACGTTCGAGCTGAGATTGTTTACTTTGGTTGGATTTTTCTTGGTGATTGCTTGTGTTTTCTTGGACTCTGGGATTTCATACTAGTTGTTGCTATTTCAATTACTCTTCACTCATGGTATGTTCATGCAACCTTCTCTTATGGTTGAAAAGATTGAATTGCTTCATGGTTTATGTGTGTGCCTTGAGTCGAGACTGTGATATGACGAAGTTCTATAACAGAGCTAGGGTTACCCATTTTGGTTTGATACCCTTCCCTATACTCCGCGTTGCCTTTTCTTTTTCTCGATTGTGACTTAGTACGATTAGCCATTGCTCAAATTGATCATTAGTTTGGATTTCATGCTCCAATGTACTGAGCTGTGATTTGACCTAGCAATCCCTGACCTTCGATGAAATCACGTCCTGGGAAAATTGAAACCGTTCGTTCATCATCCAAATTTGATAATCACCTTGTCTTAGTAAGGTTATAAGGGAATTTACAGGAGGATTAGCAAAATGAAAGGGTGAGTTTGGATCCAAACTGTGCTTTCATCATAGTATCTTAGGGTTTCCCTTATTGAAATTGTTGCTCACATTGATTGAATCACACTTAGATGGATTGGAAGTCTACACTCTTCATTTTGCAATTGAAATAAATGGAATCAAAGATTGAGTCCCCAAGTTCCTAATCATTTGATTGATCTGGGTGAAATCTTGACAAAGTCAAAGATTTCAGGTTTTTGAATATCTCATGGATTTTCATTACTTTCAGAATTCCCCAATTTTTCATCGCTTCATCGTTTTCCCGAAAAATGCACTTAAAACATGAAAACTACATTGACTTCATGGATATCTATTGCCTTAGGAAAACCCTGAACTTCCATTTCCCCTTCATTTTCCCAAAATGTACGAAGTCCTGCCATTCTTGTGGATTTTCATTCCCAACGGAATTCCCCGAAAAACCTGTTGGAAATGAAGAATTGAGGGATAACATGAGTTATAAGCTAATGATTTTGCATCACGTGATTAATTTGAACGATTTATAAATGTATCATGCTATTTCCTAATTAATGATGATGATTGAATGATTTTTTTGGAGGTTTATTGTGCTTTCATCGCTAAATTCCGCCTGGATTGGAATTCCCCAAAATTTCCTTTTGGCCTGGATTCCGTGAAGGGACCAAAAACCCGAACTTTGAAAGGAGTAATTTGTATGATTGTTTAGGGGAATTTATCCATCATAGGATTTATTTAAATGATGAATATGTGGTTTATGATGGAATAACTTGATTTTTCATGCTGTAATAGATCTTTATTGTGGTCTCTTTTCTGAATGTAGGTTGAATCAAGCAAAGCCATTGCTGGAAGGACTAAGGGAAAGGTAATGGACCCTAGTGATGAGGGAGCATCTGTCTAAGAGGCCAAGAGAATCAAGTTGGACATGAAAAGTAAGATCCTTGAGAGAAAGTTGGCTTCCATCTGGTCAGAAGTAACATATACCAATGTTGGGAGATGGGATTATGAGGAGTTTAAAGCAAGAATGGTAGTGCAGGATCCTTCCCTGTTGGTAGGAAGATTGGTGAGCTTTGGGTTGGATCACGTGGCTGGCTTCCCTCCTACGGTGCAATGTTATGAGCTGGCCTTGGAATGTGCCAGACATTATGATTTAGATACATAGAGAATAATTAGTCCACAAGGAAGGGTGCTTACCAATTTCTCTCCTGTCTCCATGGCTCAGACATTTGACATGCCACATAGATCTCATGTGGTGGGTCTTGATCTTGACATAGCCAAGAAATACTATGCAAATGATACAACTAAGGCTTTTCAAGTTATCAATTCTTGGTTGAAGAAACCTAAGCCACACATTTCCAAGTTGCCTAAGCAGTTGTACAGAGCCAAGTTTAGATCAAAGTACTATGATGCAATGACAATCCTTAGCAGAGTGATGGGTTTGAAGACAATAGGGATATTTGAAAGTTGGATGTTTTACATCATAGTAAGGATGGAGGAAAATGTAGATTATCATTGGTCAAGTATCATCAGTGTCAGGATCCATGAGCAATTGTGCAATGTTTTGTAGACTAAGAACTTCACGATGACATCTTACTTGGCCTATGCCTTGGCAAGATTTCATCCATACAAGGGATTGAGTACACGAGGGATCTTTGGCTAGGATGTTATATATGAGGTTTATCCCTAGCTTCATTTGGATAGCTCAAGTTACAAGAGAGTGAATGATGCATGCACCATGTATATCACAAGATTGCTACAAGGAGTAGAGCATGTAAGGATTTCTGATTCAGCCAAGGAATTGATGTAGAAATATGGAGCATGGTTTATTCAGTTTCCTACCTTCTCATATATCAAAATTGATGGTTGGAAATGAGCTCCTTATAGATTTCCAAGATATCCAACAAACCACATTATACTTTTAGAGGTTACCAGGAAAATCTCAGCCTTTGATGAAATTGTGAAGGACATGCATAAAACTGGCTTGGGAGGTGACTTTCCATTGAGGATAGGAGTCAATGAGGCCTTCCCTTCTTTGATCACAACACACTCTTCCGAGGAAGAAATGAGCACTTTAGGACTGGCATTTCACTCCAAAAGGCCTAGATTTGATAGAGCATGAGAAGCTCAAAAGAAAGCTAGTAGGGACTTCAGACATAAAGATGACATTGAAGATTATTGGGCCAATTGCAAAGATTAGTTTGAGGTCCGAAGGAAGAAATTCTCTAGGTTGCACCTAGTTTAATCATGCTATACAACATCAAGGCCATCCCTGAATAGCTTGATGATGATGGGGAATTAATTTAAAACCATGATTATAAGTCAATCAAGTATAAGCCCATAAGTGAGATTGATTGGTTAGAGGAAGAGAAAATTGAATTGGAGCAAATCAATGCTCATGTTATCAAGTATACCAAGTTGTGGCTCAAGCATAAGATTTGGGAACTAGAAAATGAAGGGAAGCAGTACACATATGACTTGATGGGAAGTCTAGAGTCTCAGTCCACCTCTGAAGATGAGCAAGATCCAGAAGGTAAAGAAAAGGAAGATTCTTCCTTCAAAATCAAGATCAAGAGTATCCAAACAGAGACTAAGGAAGAAAATAAAATGAAGCCTAGTGCTAAACAGAGGAAGACTGCCTTGAAGGAAAACTCATTTACTCAAGAGGAAGAGGATGAGGAAGAAAGGAAGAAGGATAGTGTCCCTGTATCTAAAAGGACGAGAGTGGCAAGAACATCAAGAAAATAGAATGAGCCCCCTAAAGGACAAGGAAAGGAGGACACAAGACCATAGGTAGTAGATGTTGAGAGCTCTAGAGAAAAGACACAAGTTTACACTAGGAAGGCTATGAATCCTTCTCCAAAGGAAAGTATGGTGAAGGAAGGTGCTCCTATAGTTCTTCTTGTTGCACAATAAGATGACACTCCCGCTCTTTCCATAACTTAGAGCTTGAATGATGGAGAGAAAGGATAAACATAGGTTGTTGTTGAAGAGGCACAAGAAGGCAACGAGACAGAAGAATTCCATGTTGGAGATCTTCATAGTGCAGAGGTAGAACTTGGAAACATTCTCTAGTCTTCCTTGGTATCTTATGAGGACTCACCAGTCGGGGAAGAAGAAGAGAAATCTATGGAAGAGGAAAAGACACATGAAAGGATCCCTTCTCCTATTCAAGTTATGACAAAGACAGTAAATCAAGAGGAGAGTCAGAAGCTGGAAGATAATAAGGAGAAAGATGAAGGAGAAGGTAAAGGTGAGGAGGTTTCCTCAGTGCATAATGTAGATGTTGAGCCATCTAAAGGTGAAATATAAAAGGAGAAACGAGATGAGAAATAGTCAGATGCCTTTTCCCCAAGATGGCTCAATGAAAGATTGAAGAGCAAGCAGGTGGTTGTGGATGACACTCTGCCAAATTATGATGAATTGTTGGCCAACATTGGCAAAGGGAAAACAAAGAAGAAGGCTAGGGTGATTTCCAAGATCACCAGGGATGAAGTAGACAACATGATTATTCACATTGCCACCCCTGCTGCAAAAAAGGATAAAAGGGAGATTGTTCCTCAGGATTACAATATTCAGACCTTAAACTTGGGACCCACAAGTAAAGATCAGGAGAAAGAAGAGTTCCTAGAGTTTTCCCAGCTATTTTGAGAAGGCTAGATAAGGAAAAAACAGAGAAGGAGAGGTTGTAGAAACAATTGAATGATGTGTATAAATATGTGCAACACTTGATGAAGCCTCTGCAAGAAGTGGGAAGTGAAGGGGCGACTCTTGAAGGTTTGTTGCCTAAGGAGGCATTCACTAAGATTGAGAAGATAAAAGCTTCTACGTAGGCCACCCATGGATGGTTGCAAGGAGTTAGACACTGAGGGTATGATATGATTAAGGAAATCTTGTCAACCTATGGTGATGCACACAGATCCTTTGAATGGTTGCAGAATGTGCTAGGGAAAGACAAGACAGATAGAGACCTCCTCCTACAAAAGCTAAAGACCATCATGGATTACATAGAGGATAAATTGGTGAGTGATGGAATCCTCTCTTCTTCGAAGGTTTCAGAACCCTGGGACTAGTATGAATCTTTGCATATTAAGCATAAATTTATGAAGAGGATACATAAGAAGGGGCAGTTGGTAGGAAATACATTAAAGGATATTTACAATAAATGTATTCCATTCTTTGAGATCATGACTGGGAGGAAGAGGTTTGCATCGAAACATCTAAGTTTGGAGCAATTAAGGAAGTGGTGGCATGAAGTTTATGCCTCAATTGATGATGGTCCAATCACAACCCACCATTTAGATGATGCATCTACCTACATGGCTGCCATGGAGAAATACCAAGATCTTGAGGTGGAATGGGATACGGTCGTCAGGGAATCTAGGGAGGAGATTCAATCCATTGATAGAAGATTCAAAGTGTTAATAACTCCACTTTTGGCTGACCTAGAGAGGATTTTCCTTATAGTGCAGGATAAAATAGGTCAAGATAAGGATAAGGGACTGACTAAGGAATAGTTGCATCAAAATTTATGCTTCCCATTATCATTCCTTCGACCTCTACATGCATTGGACCGGGTTGCATTGAATATCCCAGGCCAACCTGGAAAGTAGCCTCAAGCATTTAATGCTTTATTTTTATTTTTTGAATTTTCTAGGCCGACTTGTTTTGTGGTCGAACTTCTTTGTAACCATAAATGGGCCGACATATGATGAGATCTCTATAAGTATGGCATTGTGCCTCATTTGTAAGGGCTAGATGATTAGACTTTGAAGCGAGCTAGGTGATAGAGCAGAGCTAGTGCTAGGAATTAGTTTTATTTTTGAAGCAAGTGTTGTAACACATAACACTGGAATTGTTGTTGTTATTGGGTGATTCAATACAATTGAAGATATTGTGCTCTTGGTGAATTCTCTTGTGTTGATTTATCTTGCATGGTTCTTGTTGTTCCATCTTTGAGATTTCTTGAGAAGTACTGGATATATGTTAGACTTATTATTAGATATGATTCAATGGTGTTTATGGTTTAGTGCTTGAAGTGTTTGTAGCAATCCCTGGTCCATACTTTTTGCAACTGGCTGATTGTGAGTTGCTTTGTAAATTTAGCCTAGACCATATATTCATTGTTCTTAGTTCATTTTTTAAGGTTGTTCATTTCAATTGCAATAGGGTTGTTTTGGATGAATGTTCATGATCTGAAAATATTTAATGCCTCAGAAGATAGCACTATTTATATAAGATTGCAGGTTCATCTAGGTTAAGCAAGAATTAGTTTTTGGGGATTGGTCCACTTCAAGTATTTCATCATTTTTATTGTTGATCTTAGGAGTAGTTTTAATCTTAAGAATCTTCCTTAAACTCTCATCTTTTGCTATTTTTTTATTATCTGTGTTAGTTTTAGGATTAAAAGTATCACCATATTGCAAGATCTGATAAGTTTTAGATTCCAATATTTTTTTGTAGTAAGGTCCCTTTGTGATTACCAACATTTTCACATTATCACTGAGTTGTTGATGCATTGTGAAGACTTGACATTAAATACCTTGGGGTTATCTCTTGGGGCTTGCTGATAAAGATTTACCTTTCAAGAGAGATAGGATAATTGTATCTTGTCTGAGTTGTTGTGGAAAAACCACCATCAACAAACTGTTTCAACATTCAAACAATCCCAAAGTGCTCAAGTTGATGGATAAACTCCTAAGGAAGGATCCCAACACTTACTTTTTAAAATTAGCACAAAGTGGTGCTAAATTTTCAATAGAATTCAATGTAGAAGCACTTAAGGATCCTCATCTCATTCCATTTGGAGATAACTCAGTCATGAGAGAAATACCCAAGACATTGGAGATACCAAACATGTCACCCATATTCGTACAAGGAAAGGATCAACCAGTGGAAAACCTGTTGTACAGAAAGCCAACTCAGATCAAACAAGCAGCGGTGGCCCAACAGTATCAAGGAGGTCCATCCCAATACATACCTCAAAACACTATATATTGAACCTTCCCAAAACATGCAATACCATCAACAAGGTGGACCACAGGGTCCCCTTCCCAATCAGTAGCACCATCAACAAGGTGGACCATAGGGTCCCCTTCCCAATCAACAACACCATCAACAAGGTGGACCACAAGGTCCCCTTCCCAATCAGCAGTACCATCAAGGTGGACCACAAGGTCCCCTTCCAAATCAATACCAACAACAAGGTGGGCCATAAGGTCCCCTTCCATATCATTACCAACAACAAGGTGTACCACAGGGTACCCTTCCAAGTTAGTCCCATCAACAAGGTAACCTACCAATGCACCATCAAGGAAACCTTTAGTATAGTTCACCCCAACAAGAAGGTGTGCCACAAGGTACCCTTCCAAGTTCATCCCATCAAAAAGGTAACCCACCAACATACCATCAGGGAAACCTTTAGTATCATTTACCCCAACAACAAGGTGTGCCACAGGGCACTCTTCCGAGTTCATCCCATCAACAAGGTAACCCGCCAATGCACCATCAAGGAAACCTTCAGTATAGTTCACCTCAAAAACAAGGTGTACCATAGGGTACCCTTCCTAATTTTTCCAATTAACAAGGTGCCTCATTAATGAATCATCAAGGTAACCTTCGAAAGATTGCATCCCAACAACAAGGTGTGTCGCATGATACCCTTCCCAATTTGTCCTACCAACAAGGTAACCCGCCAATGCACCATCAGGGAAACCTTCAGTATAGTTCACCCCAACAATAAGTTGTGCCATAGGGTTCCCTTCCTAGTTCATCCTATCAACAAGGTAACCCACCAATGCACCATTAGGGAAACCTTCAGTATAGTTCACCCCAACAACAAGGTGTACCACATGGTACCCTTCCTAATTCATCCTATCAACAAGGTGTCTCATTAACACATCATCAAGGGAACCTTTGAAACATTGCGTCCCAAAAACAAGGTGTGTCGCATGGTACCCTTGCCAATTTATCCTACCAACAAGGTGTCCCACTAATGTATCAACAAGGTAACCTTCAGTATAATCCGCCCCAACAACAAGGTGTGTCACATGGTACCCTTCCCAATTCATCCTACCAACAAGGTTTCCCGCTAACTCATCAATAGGGTAACCTTTAGTATAATTCATCCTAGCAACAAGGAGCTAACCTTCCTTACACTCAGCAGGGACCTAACCCGCCCTATGTTCAAAACAACTACCAAGGTTCAATACCCCTGCTCTATCCAACTTATGACCAAACAAATGTTGTGGGACAACAAGGCTATTGCATGCAATACTTGCAAACAAATGTACCCAAAATTGAGATGGAACTACAACTAGAGGTGATGAATCAGAGAATATCAGACATGCAGGTAGGGAAAATAAAGAAGACCTATACCCTTCAAGAAATATGTCTATTCATATTCGATCGTTCCATCACTATGCTACACTTTCCAAAAAACTTTGAAATACCCAAGTTTGACAAGTACAAAGGAAGAGGAGATCCAATAGAGAACGTACCTGATTTTTTAGTATCATGTATGGAAGTACAAAAAAATGGCTCTTACCTCATGAGACTCTTTCAATGTAGCCTTTAAGGTCATGCTATGGAGTGGTTTTCCCATTTGTCACCAGGAATTAAAACCTTTGACGAACTATCTATCAAATTCATAAGCCACTTCTCATTCAACATAGAGCAAGACATCACCATCACAGATTTATCCAAGATTAAACAAATTCAAGGAGAGTCCTTTGCCTCCTACCTACAGAGATGGAGGCACAAAGCTAGTTGATGCAAATGGCCCATCCCTGACAAGGAATTGGTAGATATCTTCATCTCAAATATCCTACCCAAGATCAACTACCAACTCACTATGTTATGTCCTGCAAACTTTGAAGAAAATATTGAAAAGGGATTACATATTAAGATATCCCTCATAGAAAGGGGAGTCCTTGAATTGAACAGCTCAAAAGACAATCCCTCTAGTTAAAATGAAAAACCTAAGATCTGGGAAAAGAAAAAGAACATTAAAAATGATGGAGTAGTTGATGCTAGAGAACTATGACATGCACAAAACACACCCCAAAACAAATTGCAAGTGGCACAAACAAGGTATGTTCCAAATAGCACACAAAACAACCAACTTACCTATCCCAAGAACAATCAGGCAGTCAACCAACAATGAATCAAGGAGGGAAAGAAAGGCAATACAATCAACTAAGGAGGAAATTCATGATATACTAGGAGAGTCACTTGAGATAGTCATGTGTAAAATAGTGCAACAAAACCTCATCAAGGTAAATGATCACCCAGACTATGAGGATCCTAGCTTCAAAACACCATGGTATAATGAGGACTTGTGCAAATTCCACAAGATCAAAGGACACACAACAAACAATTGCATGAGACTCAAACACCTCATCCAAGACTTAATAGACAAAGAAGTGGATGTCAAACATTGTCTCAGAAACAAGGACCTTAAAATCTACACAAACCCAATCCCAAACCACACTAAAAGGAATGAAAAAGGAAAAGACCAAGATTACCACAATGCTAACTACATGTATGGTGACACAGTTCTAGGTACCCTCTCTCAAGTAGATAATACTAGGGTAGATGTAGTGACTATACGAGGTGGAGGCAACAACTGTGATGTAACTACCCATCGAGGGAGAGTTACAATATAAGGATCCCCACCCAAACCCACAACTAAATCATCAAATGACTAAAAAATTGTGGAACAACTAAAGAAGACTCCTTCCTTAATCTCAATCCTAGAACTATTAAAACTATCACTTGCACATAGGGAGATATTGGAAAAGACCTTGGAAGCATCGGTCCCTAATGACCTCAATCCAAATCAGTTCTAAGCCATGGTCAACAAAGTCATGACCAACAATCATTTAGTATTTTCTAAGAAATATCTTCCATAAAGGATGTTCCACAACCAAGCCCTCTACATAGAGATTGGTGTCCACAAGAACATGGCCAAGTGGGTGTTGATAGATAATGGTGCGGATCTAAACATGTGTATCTTAAAATTCGTCAAACAGTTGGGGTATTCTAACGATGTGATAGACAAAGGAAAGAGCATTACTATAAGGGCCTATGATACCTTGAAAGGAATTCAGAAGGGACAGTCAGGTTACCAGTGCAGATAGGGCCAGCCATCATAGAAACTACATGTCAAGTACTTGACCTTGAGTTGTCGTATAACCTCCTCCTAGGACGCTCTTGGATCCACACATTACAAGCGGTACCATAAGACTTTCACCAATGCCTAAAGTTTCCCCACAAAGGAAAATAGGCAATGTTATATGTCGATCTTGGACCTTTCCACTTTTGTGCAAAGTTGGAAGAGAAGTATAGTAAAATCCAACACATACCTAGCAATGACATATCCTTCCATTCATTCGCATACATTGACCCTTCCAAGATACCATCGATCTCAACCAAGATCACATCAAGTGAGAAACCAAAAATTTGAACCAAGGTTCAAGTACTGGACAGGGGTAATGGAAATTACCACTTCAACCAAGCATTTTGCATCGGCATGCTTCCACCAACACCCAAAGTCTATGGAGTTCAAAAGAGATCAAGTATGCTCAGACAGTGCAAATGATATCCAAACCCACAATTTTCACCAAGTGGGGGGATATGAAGGACAAAGAGGTATTCAAAGAGGACTTCTCATCCATGATTTACAAAGAGGACCAAAAAGAACCAAAAAAGCCACAACCCATTCTAATTGATCCTAAGAGTAGAGGTTATCAATTAGCTAAACAAATGGGATACCAAGGAATAGGTGGCCTTGGGCTACACAAACAAGGCCAATGGGAGTCTATCATAGTGGAATAGTGGAAGAAAAGTATGGGACTGGGTTATGAGCCAAAAGACGTGGTTACTCTAAAAATTGGACGAACCTCTTTTAAGAAATAGAAAACTTCTGCTAGTATTAAGGCACTAGATATCTACCATATCATGAACAATTTACTCGTCAAAGACTTATTCAAAAAATTTAGCATTCATAGGTTCCATCTCCAATTTATCAAAACCATTCCCAATATCTATTATTATTCTGAAATGGACTCTAACGAATACGAATTGGATTCTCCTTCCTTTATCACTGGATATGGTTCCCCCACTTCTAGTAATGATAACCTAGACACCCGATGGGAAAAAGATTCCAAAGCCATACTAACCATTTTAGAAACCTCTGTAAGCTTTTTGGATAATGATGATAGCCTACCCCTTCGCTACCTACAATTGATAGATTGGAACTTGTATACACCTAAAATCGGTCAAGACAATTAATTAATTAAATACTAGTTATTTAATTAATGACTCATTTTATTTCATCTACTTATAAATAAATTCTCAATTATTTATGTAGTTCACACTTTTTCTAAATTCTTCATGTTAAACCACATTCTTCTAAACTTAATTAAATAAACAAATGTCAATAGATTGTTTAATTAAATATCTTCTCACTAAGTTTGAATAATTCCAAATTCAAATTTAGTCACATGACTAAAACACTTTTTGGTCACATCATCAATTGTCACATGTATTTAAATATGTCTAATATTTAAATTACATTATCTTCAACTAATTCCAAAACAAACTTTGGACACTTAGCAATCTCACACATTTTATTCTCTCATACATTTGGCATGTTGCCTTTGGTCAAGGGAACATCTTCCATGATTCTCTCTAACCTCTTTCATCTCCACCGTTCATCCTTCATGTTGAAATATTGACCGTTGATTGTTGCCACATCACAAGATGCTTTGGAAATCCTATAAATACAAGCCCATTCTACAACATTTTACATCACATCTTTGAGTAAACTTATTATGCAGGAATAACATTGGAGCATTTGGAGCATTTAGAGTATGAGAATTTATCATTTATCATTTCAGCATTATAGTATCATGTTAGATTAGAATCATGTCTTAGTTTATAGTTACATTTTAGTTATCATCTTAGCTTGTATACAACATTTGCATCATATAATCTAGCATCATTATCCATTGTCAATATCACCATTATCATTTGCATCATGCAATATCATGTAGGAACTTGGATTTCTTGCATTATACAACATCTTGTTTCTTAGGTTGTCATCCAAACCAATGATAGTGCATATACAAATTTGAGAGCACTAATGATTTAAATGATCCTTGAGAATAGAGAACAATGGGACATTTTTAGAGATTTGTTTTGCTGAAATTATATTAGTTTTATGATTTAAATATTTAATGTAATATGTCTCATTGCTTGTGTGATCTTGTTTACTTTACACATTTTACCTCACACATAAATTGGCACCCATCGTGGGGCCCAACCCCATTTTAAACAATTTTTGAAAAGTTATTTTTTCAGATTCTAGACGTGAACCTCTTTTAGCATGACCGTGAGTTCTTTTGGTGCATCTAAAAAGTCTTTTAGTGCATCCAATCTCTGTTATGGCACATCCGAAAATTCTTTCAATGCATCCATCATCTATTTCGGCCCATATAGGGTGTTTTATAGTGCATTCAACCTTTCTTTTAGTTCATACATCAATTTTTCTAGTGCATTGAATAGTTCTTTTAGTGCATCCATTAGTTTTTCTAGCGCATTGAATAGTTCTTTTAGCACACCCATTAGTTCTTGCAACGCATCAGATAGTTATTTTAGCGCATTGGAATGATCTTTTAGTGCATGCAATGATTGTTTTAGCACATCTACTTAATTTTGTAAAATTTCAAAATTTTGAGAACTAATTGATGTTTTCTGCTTGCAGGTACTTTTATACGCTGGTCAAAGACAATCTTATCAAACTACTGATGATGTATGCAGGGGTTGGAGTTGTTTTAATGCTTTCTTTTGATTAAATAACCCCTTGTCTTTCATGCTTGAAGTGATAGGCCTATGCTCTCCCCTTAATTGGGTGACCAAAATGCTAGACTCGCTATTTTATGCTTTATTAACACCTTTAGAAGGCTTGTCGTAGTGGGAAGAAGTACTCACCCTACGGGAACGACCTAAGTGGGAACAACCAAAGCCAGGTTTTTCAACCCACTATAATCAAAAGTGAATTTAGGGAAAGTCCGTAATTCGATGGTAGTGTGCAAGATAACCATCCTCGAATCCTTTGTTCTAAAGGTTGGGAGGTCTCTTAAGGGATTTTATCATTTTCCGCACCAAACGGAAACCCTTACTATGAACTCTAGTGTAGGAGCCAATTGAGTTAGTTTCCGAACACTTTCTATATCACAGTGCAAGGGGAGGGAAGAATCTTCCCCCAAGACACTCACCATATAACTATCAGAGATCCCTGGCCAAAAGTGGAGGATTTGACTTTGGTTAAGACTCGGGAAAGGCAAAAACACAGGCGCCCTCTAGGGGGTGACATGGTTGTGTGAGCTGACATAGTTTTAAGATGTGGGTTGTGGTATTTTAAGTGACCCTTGAGAATAGAAAAGTGCTTGAATTTTCTTCTCTTGTGTTATACTTGTGGAAATCGAAGGAATCAGACTGGATTCTTGAATACACACTCATTGTTTAGTTACTAGGTTTGACACAACTATTTGACAACTTGCTGCCATGTTTGAAGTCATAATTCAAAAATCATCCATTTAAAACATTTTATTCCCACAATTTGCAAACTGGAATGTCACATCTCAGACTTTGATGTTGTTTTGTCCTTGGCTTTGTGTGGATTTATTTTATGAATGATGATGTGTGCTAGAATAATATGATTTATTACAATGCTTTGGTGTGGAAATGTGAAAAGTATTTACTATTGAAAATTATGAATGAATTTTATTTTGAAATATGTAAGATAGAACAAAATTGAAATATTGATTTAATTGTTGCTCTGATATATATCTCTATATCGATTACTAATACAATTTCGTTGTTGCGTGCCTGAGTGCACTGGAGTTGCAGGTGGTCGAAGACCAAGAGCGTGATTGAGGAAAGAAGGCTAGCTTCCCGACAGGGTAAAAGAGGAAGAACTCTCGGTCACACACACAACACTTAGAATCATATAGTTGCATTTAGGCAATGTCTATTTCAAATGGATTGCTTTAAATTATTTGCAAAATAAATAATAAATGGATAAAATAAATAAATAATAAAATAATAATATAAATATAAATTAATTATTAATTGCAGTTTTAAAAGATTTAAGACTTCTAAATTTATCTTAATTGTGATGTTTGAATAAAAAGCCAAAGGGATTAAGTGATTATGGAGAAAGTATTTTTGAATTACTTATCTAATTTTTTTGTGCAAAGTATAGAAAATCTTTTATGCTTTATTTATTTATGAAATTGAAATAAAATAGAAATATTTTATTTTGCATTTGTTTTAATTTCCATTAGGGTTTAATAAGAGGGAAAATTAATGTAGAATAGGAAAAGACATTCCTGTAAAGAAACGGTTCTTGAAATTTCTTCTTGAAAAACAATATTCTCTGGAAGTTTGGGAAAAAAAGGGTTGCCAAGAAGCTTTTTCTTTGATCAATTTAAGAGGTCTGGAAAAATCTGGTGAAAGGGGATGGGAAGCTAAGGAATCAAGAGGCAGGAAAGAAGAGGAATTTCTCTAGAAAGTCCAACTCAGGAAGGGGAGGCAGGAAGAAATTCTGGACATCTTCAGCTGAAGAAATTTACCAGGTTTTTCTATTCTTCTCTATTTAATCATTTTGAATTTTTGGAGAATTTGTATGCAAGATTTTGTGAGAATGAACACACAAATGCCTGAGAAATTGTCTTCCAATGTTTTTTTTTTAAAAATCTAAGAAAAATCTTCTCTTCATTTATTTACCTTCTGAGTAAATGTCCAATTCTTTCTTCCAGATAGGGGTAGTATCCTTTTGTAATATGTATTTTGTAAATTATGTTTCCTTTTTACTATTCTTTTATACAGAGAATTTCGAAAGAAATGGAAGTATATAAATAAATATATATATATAAACAGATATATATATATATATATATACACATGCAGGAGTTTGCATACCTATGTATATATATATATATAAATATATATATACATATTCATATACACAAAACTTCGCATAAAAATATTTATCTGTCATTATTTTGGAAAAGCCGAATGAAATATTGTTGTGTTGAAGTTATAAACGGCACTGTGTAATTCATGTTTGTTGTGTGTGGGAGGGGAAACAACCCCAGCCCCGTCCCATGGGAAGGGACGGCGCTGTAGGGAGGCTCGCGCTCTCCACAGGCTGCAGCCTATGGAGAGGGCGCGACCTCCTCACAGTCCGCGCCCTCCCCTATGGGAGAGGCGGGGAAAAAGGGGCTCCATCCATTGAATTTGCATTCCCATAAAACTTGACTTTGAGTTTGCGAATCCCCTTATTTCATCTTTGTGCGACAGTCTGAACTTGATGTATATTTATCTACAAGTGCGTATATTGCACAGTCTATCTATATATATATACACATATATATATTGCACACACACACACATATATATATATATATATATAGACATATTTTGTTTACACCTTCATACTTACAGACTTGGTATACCCTGTTATATACTGAAATTTTTTACAGAAGATAGAAGCTGAAAATGAGTAATGTAGTATCTGTGTGTTTCAATTTGATATTACTCCTCATAGTGAATAAGTTCACATAGTTGATAGCATTCAGAAAAACATTGTAGAAAAACATAAATGAGAACATGCATACCTCTGTTTTTACCAAAAATTTGTGAAAATTGTGGTACTTTTTCAATCTGACTGAGAACTTACCATGAATGGTTGTACGCATGTTTTTATATATATATATACATAGATTCAAATACAACAATGTATATATATATATATTTATATATATAAATACGCAATTTAATGATCACTGTCTGTTTATTGAGAATTTATTTTCTGAGCAAAATAAATAGTTTTCCTTTTAAATCTGAAACTTTCAAAATCTATTTACTTTGTTCAACTTTAATGGAATTGAACTCAAATTTGCATTGAAACTTTCTTGGAACTATTTAGATGGATTTTTCTCACTGCAAATGTGTATGGAAAACCGTTTTTGATAAACTCTATATGAATATGGTAAATGAAGGATTTCATTTTAAAATTAGTGAAAAACATGATTGAATGCATCATATAAGGAAAAATGCTACATTTACTACATTTGCATTATTTGCTGTATTGGAAACTTCTGGGACAGGATGCTGAAGGTGGATTCACAGAGACAGTAGTTTTACCTTTTCTGAAACTACCACTTGTTTTTTTATTTATGCTTGGCCAAGCACTTGTACCATTGAAATAGACGGATTTGTTCTAAAAGCCTAGAAATATATGTATTTGAGTCTCTGCCACCTCTTGTTGCAAGAAATATGTTTTCTCATGTTAGAAATGCATATAGGCACCAGGCATGCATCGAGAGTTCCCTCCTGTTTTATTGTGTCAGGTTGCTAGGCTCCTTATGCAGGGCCGGGGATTCCTTCGAGTTAGGAAGGAACCTGGGGAAGTCATGTACTTCGTGGTTAGGCGGAAAAGGCACCTCAATCACACTCGTGGCCCAACTCGCAAGAAGACCAATGGTGTCACGGCGGTTGGAGGATCAGAGTTCTTATTTTTACTATGGATGTACTTGTGTATTTTGTTGGAATGGCTTGTAAAGCCTTTGTAAAATGTAATTGTATTTGATATTTGTTTCTGCAACATTGAAATAGATGTGTTAATAAGGTTATGATGTAATGTTGATACAATTGTATTTATTGAATTCATTGATCTCACTTGAATGTGAATAATTATTTATTGGATTATTGATCTATTTTGAGCATGAATGATTATATAGTTGAAAATGCATTGATATACTTGGCCATTTGTTTAATCATGAGAAAATGCAATGTTATATTTTATATGCAAGAAAGGAAAATTTAATTAACTCTTTTGCATTGGGTTTATTTTGGAAACTCCTATTAATGGCATTATTTACTTGTAAACCTTTTTAAAACAAAATGGACTCTTTGAATTTCTTTTGCTCATCTCACAAGCGTTACATGGAAACCAAGCAAAATTCATTGATCTACCCTTTGTTCTAGGGCATTCACTACTTTTTATAGTGCATATGTGCAATCTTATAGCGCATCTATACACTGTTTTATCACATTGAGTCCTTATTATGGTGCATTGGCAACACCTTTTAGCGCATTTGTGGATCCTTTTAGCACATCCACACCTAGATCACCCAGTTGAAATCATCATTTGTAGGGGAATTATGGCACACTCATTCTTTGTTCTGGTGCATGCACTACTTTTTTTGGCACGTTTGAGTCATTGTTCAGTGTATACAACCCATATTTTAGTGCATATAATCCACTTTCCAACACATCTATACTATCTTCCAGCGCATCAGCAGTATCTTTTAGCGCATTCACCTTTTGTTTTAGCGCATCAACAACATATTTTAGTGCATTCCCCTTCTATTCCAGCGCATCCAAGTAGTATTATAGCACATTTGTGCAATCATTTAACATATATAGACTTTGTTTTAGCGCATCCATTAAATGCAAAACCTGAGAGTTAAATTTATCCCCTGTTTGATAGTTTGAACCATAATTTATAATCTTTTCCATAACATAATCATTCCTTAGTCACAACAGAGTACTAAAATTATTAAAACTGACATCTACAAGTGGAATTCTTCAAACTAAACCAAGATCTAACATCTCAAAGTGCCTAAATCATCAAACTTATCACACCTTTGATTATTAATCCAAGTTTCATCATCAGGATTTGTCATCCTTTCATCATGAAACAAAACTTCATAATTAGATTAAACTTAGTCTCATCAATAGAATTTTTCATTCTATTTGACTTAGTTTTCATCCTGTGGAACTCTTCCAAACAAAGATCAAAAGTTTAGTTAAATTATAACCCTTTTATGCATGTTCAAACAAGATTACAAAAGAAAAAACTCAAGGAAAAAGAACTTGAAACTCCAAACATTGAAACTCAAAACACTATGGCTAAACCTGAAGAGAATCCTTTCCATGGAATCCACAACAATGAAGGGGAAGAAATAACTAAGGAAGACATTCAAAATGTTGAACAAGATCCAAGTTTCCACAAGTGCTTAGAAAATATTTTTGAAAGAAGTGGGGAAAAATACTTACTAATGCTGGCTAAACAAGGTGTCAAATTGCGTGATGACTTTGATGTTAATCAATTGAAAGCACCTCCTAAAAAGCCTGAAAATGATATAGAACAAGTGGTTGCCTTAACTCATCAAATGAAAAACCTCCAACAACAAATTCTTGGCATGCAAAGGGGAACCTCAAAATGATATTTGATACAAGAAATTTTCCAATATCCTTTTGATCAAAATATCAACATGATTCCTTTTCCAAAACATTGTGAATTCCCAAAGTATGATAAATACAATGGTAAAACCGATCCAATAGATCATGTGAGGGAATTTAGAACCATGAGTCTTGAATTTGCACACGAAGAAAATTACTTGATGATATTGTTTCCACGAAGCCTAGGTGGACAATGCCTTGAATGGTTTTCCAAACTTGCACCACCAATTAAAACCTTTGAAGAGTTGGTTAAAAAATTCATCACTCAATACTCTTACAACATCCAACATGATATAACAATGAAAGTCCTTTGCAACTTGAAATAGAAAAAGGGTGAGTCCTTCCTCATATTTTTGCAAAAATGGAGAAGATTGTTTGTAAAATATTCTCGTACCATACCCGAAAAGGAAAAGATGGAAATTGTTATTGATAACCTAAATGACGAGATGAGCTATAGATTGGAATTACAATTCCCACCTACCTTTTAAAAATTGATTGGAAATGGAATCAAAATTGAAGAAGCTTTGGTCAAAAGAGGAGTCATAATAATTTACAATGAAAACAACTCATCAAACTCCTCTAATAATTATAACAACAATGATAAACTAAAGTTTTGGCAAAGAAACAAAAATGCTAGTAACAATGATGGTGCAGCTAAAACACAAAATGCAAAACTAGTTTTTAACTTAACAACAACTACCACCAAAACCAATCAAAACAATAACCAAAATGTCTATCAAAACAACAATCAAGGTAATGTGGAATCTAGAAGACCACCATATCGAACATCCTCCAATCAAAGAAGATTCATAGCTTTGGGACAATCGTTAGAATCAACATTAAAGGAGCTTCTTGTAGCCGAAGTTATAACATTACCAGAGGCAAGAAATTGGGAACCACAAGTTAAACCTCCATGGTGGAATGATGCACATTATTGTGACTTGCACAAAAACAAAGAACATAAAACCAATGATTGCATGCAATTGAAACATTTGATACAAGACTTGATTGATAGCAAGACCATATTTGTAGAAGGACCCCAAACAAATAATGATCATGGAGCATTCAAGAACCCTCTACCAAACTATGAAAAAGGGGAGTCCTCTTCATCAAACTCCAAAGGAAAAAACGTGAACTATATTTATGATTTTACCATTCATTGTGTTGAGGTAGTTGAAGATCAAACGAAGTACATCAAAATCAAGGGACAAAGAAATGTTGTTACAGTTGAAACTCATCACCACGATATCAACACCAAACCACATCATATTAATGACATTACACCAATAAATATGATCACAAACGTTGCCACAAGTGATAATCAAATTAATGTCATTAAAATCAGAGAAAAGCAAGACGATCCATCAGTCAATGCAATCACAATAGGGAAAGCTAAAGTGACATTGAAAGGAGCTACCTCCTCTACATCCAAAGCAATTGGTGTCCCCACAACACAATATAACATAGTTGATCAATTGCAGAAAATACCTGCTCAAATATCCATATTGGAGCTTCTCAATATTTCACTAGCTCACAAGGAAATTTTAGAACAAGTTCTAGCAGCCACCACAGTACCAAACAACCTGGAAGTTTTCCAATTCAAGCTATGGTGGGACACTTGACCACACCTCATTTCCTATCATTTTTTGAACATGGTGATGTACCAATCACCCATCCTCATAATGTTTCCCTCCACATTGAGGTTCTAATTCACAAACACCGCGTCAAACGTGTTCTAATAGATGGTGGAGCTGGCCTAAATATTTGCACTCTAAAACTTGTTTGTGCTCTTGGATACTCAGAAAATGCTATTGGTCCTAGAAGAAAAATCACTATAAAGGCCTATGATGATGAAGAGAGATCCTCCCAAGGATTAATTGTCTTACCAATTCAAGTAGGACCAGTTTTCAAAGATATAGTCAGCCAAGTGTTGGATAAAGAGTTGGCATACAACATACTCTTGGGACGTCCTTGGATTCACAAGATGCAAGTAGTACCATCGACATATCACCAGTGTTTGAAATTTCCTTTCAATGGGCAAGAAATCACTATTGTCACTGATTCCAACAACCCCCAATATTGCAACACACTCAAAATGACCCAAGATACTTTTGTGCCACATAATAGGGATGCTCCAAATCATAGCTCATCAAACAATGAAAGACAACTAAATTCCTTGTCAAAGTGGGTTGAGAAAAAGGACTAGTCAAAGGATAAGGTATCGGTGATTCCACTCCATCAAGTAATTAAAGTACATCAAATTCTTTGTCAAATTAGCCCGAGGTAAAGGATCGGTCAAAAGACAAAAGGTATTGGTAATTCTACTCCACAAAACTAGGAAGGTCAACTAAATGCCTTATCAAAATAGGTTGAAAAGATCCAGTTAAAAGACAAAGGCCTTGGGCATATTCATTTGAGTAATCCTTATGTTTATCACAACTTTCATATCCTCCTAAGTCGTATGGGAAACCATCAATATCAAGACAACAATCATCACAACCAACCACACTCTTTGATGGAAAATTTGTAAAAGCAGGCATGTTAGTGGATGAATCAGAAGACAAAGAGGTTTTGAATTGGTTGTACAAGGATGAAGAACAATCACAAGCATCAACCTCCAATGCACAAATAGAGCAATATGGCAAAGGGAAGACAATCTTGGAAAAGATGGGATATGAGGGAAAAGGTCCTATTGGTAAAAGAAAAGAAGGCATCATAGAACCAATACAACCCATCATAATGAATTCAAAGGACAAGACAAGACTAGGATATAGAGAAGAATCAAAAGAAGAAACTAGGCAACAGGTTGTTGAGAGAATCCTCCAATTGAGAGATAGTTCAGAAACGGATTTCGATGAATATGAATGGGATTCCCTCTCTGAAGAGTCTTGTCATGATAAGGAAATTGATGTGATACACAATTATACACCAACACGTATAGAGGGATAGAGCTCGAGTTCTAGACCACTTGAAATTGGATCACAACATATCGATGACTCAAGTGAAGATGATCATACTTCGAGAAAGATAGATACTTCAGAAAAGAGTAACATCATAGACCTCGATATTGCTATCGAACACTTTGATGATGTTTCCATCATGATACTTACCCATTTTCACCTTAGCCAATCTGATGATTCCTTGCCATTGATACACCCTGAATTGATTAACTGGGATCAAAATGAGCTGCTTGTCATACCTGTCTTTCCAAATGATGACACCATTGGAAACTTCCTTTGCTCTAACAATCCTAAAATGTATTCCACCAGCGAATCTCATAATGAGGCTTCAGACAAGTGGAGTGCCAAATCTCTTAGCTGCAAAATAATGATTATTAGGTCAAGAAAAAGTAAAAATAAAGAGTGCATCTGACAGTAAAATCCTCTATGAGGCACCAAATTATGGGAGATTTGACACTGTTCCCAAGCACTATTAGGAGAGATCTTTAATGCTGATTGAGGCCACACAATCCATCAATGTTGGCACAGCTGAAATAATCAAGTCTCTACATCTAGCAACATCCATGATGGAGGAAGAAAAACCTAGCTTAACTAAATTCTTTGAAGAAAGGCAAGTCAACTTTTCTTGGTCATATGCCGACATGCCAGGCATAGATCCAAATCTTATCATGCATCATTTATCACTACCACCTAGGGTGAAACCAATGAAGCAAAATTTGATAAAAATGCATCCCCATATTGCCCTGTTGGTGAAAGTTGAATTGAAGAAGCTATTGAATGTGGGATTTATCAGACCTATTGACTATGCTGAGTGGATATCAAATATCATGCCAGTTTCAAAACCAGACAAAAGCATCATGATATGTACGGACTTCAAGGATCTTAACAAGGCTTGCCCGAAAGATGACTTTCCTTTGCCTAATATTGACATCATCGTAGATTTGATAGTGGGTCATGCAATGCTATCACTTATGGATGGATCTTTAGGTTACAACCAGATAAAGATAGCACTAGAAGACCAAGAGAAAATAACCTTGACATGTCCTTGGGGCACATTTTGTTGGAACGTAATGCCTTTTGGGTTGAATAATGTTGGGGCTACTTATCAACATGCGATGACCACCATCTTCCATGACATGATGCACACCTTTATGGAAAAATATGTAGATGAATTGTTGGAAAAATCATGCACTAGAGAGGGACATCTGGAAATTTTAGACAAGATCTTCACCAAACTGGAGAAATTCAATGTGAGGTTAAACCCCAAGAAATGTGTATTTGGTGTGACATCAGTTAAAATTTTGGGATATATAGTATCGGCTAAAGGTATTGAGGTGGACCCTATGAAAGTCAAAGCTATCGTGGAGATGACTCCTCCCAAGAATATCAGCCAACTCAGATCTTTACAAGGATGGTTACAGTCTATTAGGAGTTTCATCGCGCAACTAGTTGATAAAACTCATCCGTTCAATCACTTACTACACAAAAATGTCTCTTTCAAATGGGATGAAAATTGTGAAGCAACCTTTAATCAACTGAAGTAGTATCTGATGTCACCACCCATATTGCTACTGCCAACTAAAGGAAAACCATTAATACTCTACATTGCAACAACCAAAGTATCTTTGGGCGCCCTGCTGGCACATGAAGACTTTGTAGGAAACGAAAGGGCTATTTATTACATCAACAGGACCTTGAATGGTTATGAGATCAATTACACCTTTATTAAAAAAGCCTATTTGGCAGTAGTATTTGCTACCCAAAAACTAAGACATTACATGTTGACTCACACCATAAAAATCATAGCTAAAATTGATCCATTAAAGTATTTACTCAACAAAGCTACCCTAACTAGAAGACTATCCAAGTGGGTAATGATATTAAGTGAGTTTGATATCTAGTATGTGGACAGGAAAGAAATCAAGGGTCAAGCCATAGCGGGTCAACTAGCTGAAGCACCACTACAAGATGATCACCCAATGAGCATTGAATTTCCAGATGTTGACGTCCTAACGGTGTCAACACAACAATGGATGTTATATTTTGATGGATCTTACACACAACATGGATCAAGTGCAGGAATCTTATTTATTACACCTAAAGGACACACCATTCCAAATTCCTATAGGTTAATGTTTCCCTGCACTAACAACATAGCCGAGTATGAGGCATTGATCATTGGAATCAAAGTAGCAGTTGAGTGGAAGATTACAGAGTTGCATGTCTATGGCGATTCTCAACTAGTCATTAACCAAGTAAATGATGACTACAAGAAAAAGGATGATAAATTGATGCCATATAAAATAATGGTTGATGATTTCAAAAAGTACTTTGTGGATATCAATTTTGATCAGATTCCTAGAGGTGATGACAAAGCTGCTGATGTTATGACAACCATTGCTTCTCTCTTGCAAATACTTGAAAAATGAGCCCGTTATGAGTTCATGGTGGAACAATTGTTTAACCCTGCCTATGATAACCCCAAATCCCAAGTCATATACCATCTAGCTGAGGTTGATTCTTCTACCTACAAGAAAATATACACCTATCTAAAAGACAATACCCTCCCACCCGATTTATCCCAAAACCAAAAACAAAACTTTATCTGACAAGCAGCTCGACATACCTTGATAGCTGATGTACTTCACCAACGAGGTCTTGATGGTACTCTCCTTCAGTGTCTAGAACGTAA
>VDFB02000017.1:457632707-457673581 GCA_007258455.2 Sequoia sempervirens
TATAGCACATTTGTGCAATCATTTAACATATATAGACTTTGTTTTAGCGCATCCATTAAATGCAAAACCTGAGAGTTAAATTTATCCCCTGTTTGATAGTTTGAACCATAATTTATAATCTTTTCCATAACATAATCATTCCTTAGTCACAACAGAGTACTAAAATTATTAAAACTAACATCTACAAGTGGAATTCTTCAAACTAAACCAAGATCTAACATCTCAAAGTGCCTAAATCATCAAACTTATCACACCTTTGATTATTAATCCAAGTTTCATCATCAGGATTTGTCATCCTTTCATCATGAAACAAAACTTCATAATTAGATTAAACTTAGTCTCATCAATAGAAATTTTCATTCTATTTGACTTAGTTTTCATCCTGTGGAACTCTTCCAAACAAAGATCAAAAGTTTAGTTAAATTATAACCCTTTTATGCATGTTCAAACAAGATTACAAAAGAAAAAACTCAAGGAAAAAGAACTTGAAACTCCAAACATTGAAACTCAAAACACTATGGCTAAACCTGAAGAGAATCCTTTCCATGGAATCCACAACAATGAAGGGGAAGAAATAACTAAGGAAGACATTCAAAATGTTGAACAAGATCCAAGTTTCCACAAGTGCTTAGAAAATATTTTTGAAAGAAGTGGGGAAAAATACTTACTAATGCTGGCTAAACAAGGTGTCAAATTGCGTGATGACTTTGATGTTAATCAATTGAAAGCACCTCCTAAAAAGCCTGAAAATGATATAGAACAAGTGGTTGCCTTAACTCATCAAATGAAAAACCTCCAACAACAAATTCTTGGCATGCAAAGGGGAACCTCAAAATGATATTTGATACAAGAAATTTTCCAATATCCTTTTGATCAAAATATCAACATGATTCCTTTTCCAAAACATTGTGAATTCCCAAAGTATGATAAATACAATGGTAAAACCGATCCAATAGATCATGTGAGGGAATTTAGAACCATGAGTCTTGAATTTGCACACGAAGAAAATTACTTGATGATATTGTTTCCACGAAGCCTAGGTGGACAATGCCTTGAATGGTTTTCCAAACTTGCACCACCAATTAAAACCTTTGAAGAGTTGGTTAAAAAATTCATCACTCAATACTCTTACAACATCCAACATGATATAACAATGAAAGTCCTTTGCAACTTGAAATAGAAAAAGGGTGAGTCCTTCCTCATATTTTTGCAAAAATGGAGAAGATTGTTTGTAAAATATTCTCGTACCATACCCGAAAAGGAAAAGATGGAAATTGTTATTGATAACCTAAATGACGAGATGAGCTATAGATTGGAATTACAATTCCCACCTACCTTTTAAAAATTGATTGGAAATGGAATCAAAATTGAAGAAGCTTTGGTCAAAAGAGGAGTCATAATAATTTACAATGAAAACAACTCATCAAACTCCTCTAATAATTATAACAACAATGATAAACTAAAGTTTTGGCAAAGAAACAAAAATGCTAGTAACAATGATGGTGCAGCTAAAACACAAAATGCAAAACTAGTTTTTAACTTAACAACAGCTGCCACCAAAACCAATCAAAACAATAACCAAAATGTCTATCAAAACAACAATCAAGGTAATGTGGAATCTAGAAGACCACCATATCGAACATCCTCCAATCAAAGAAGATTCATAGCTTTGGGACAATCGTTAGAATCAACATTAAAGGAGCTTCTTGCAGCCAAAGTTATAACATTACCAAAGGCAAGAAATTGGGAACCACAAGTTAAACCTCCATGGTGGAATGATGCACATTATTGTGACTTGCACAAAAACAAAGGACATAAAACCAATGATTGCATGCAATTGAAACATTTGATACAAGACTTGATTGATAGCAAGACCATATTTGTAGAAGGACCCCAAACAAATAATGATCATGGAGCATTCAAGAACCCTCTACCAAACTATGAAAAAGAGGAGTCCTCTTCGTCAAACTCCAAAGGAAAAAACGCGAACTATATTTATGATTTTACCATTCATTGTGTTGAGGTAGTTGAAGATCAAACCAAGTACATCAAAATCAAGGGACAAAGAAATGTTGTTACAGTTGAAACTCATCACCACGATATCAACACCAAACCACATCATATTAATGACATTACACCAATAAATATGATCACAAACGTTGCCACAAGTGATAATCAAATTAATGTCATTAAAATCAGAGAAAAGCAAGACAATCCATTAGTCAATGCAATCACAAGAGGGAAAGCTAAAGTGACATTGAAAGGAGCTACCTCCTCTACATCCAAAGCAATTGGTGTCCCCACAACACAATATAACATAGTTGATCAATTGCAGAAAATACCTGCTCAAATATCCATATTGGAGCTTCTCAATATTTCACTAGCTCACAAGGAAATTTTAGAACAAGTTCTAGCAGCCACCACAGTACCAAACAACCTGGAAGTTTTCCAATTCAAGCTATGGTGGGACACTTGACCACACCTCATTTCCTATCATTTTTTGAACATGGTGATGTACCAATCACCCATCCTCATAATGTTTCCCTCCACATTGAGGTTCTAATTCACAAACACCGCGTCAAACGTGTTCTAATAGATGGTGGAGCTGGCCTAAATATTTGCACTCTAAAACTTGTTTGTGCTCTTGGATACTCAGAAAATGCTATTGGTCCTAGAAGAAAAATCACTATAAAGGCCTATGATGATGAAGAGAGATCCTCCCAAGGATTAATTGTCTTACCAATTCAAGTAGGACCAGTTTTCAAAGATATAGTCAGCCAAGTGTTGGATAAAGAGTTGGCATACAACATACTCTTGGGACGTCCTTGGATTCACAAGATGCAAGTAGTACCATCGACATATCACCAGTGTTTGAAATTTCCTTTCAATGGGCAAGAAATCACTATTGTCACTGATTCCAACAACCCCCAATATTGCAACACACTCAAAATGACCCAAGATACTTTTGTGCCACATAATAGGGATGCTCCAAATCATAGCTCATCAAACAATGAAAGACAACTAAATTCCTTGTCAAAGTGGGTTGAGAAAAAGGACTAGTCAAAGGATAAGGTATCGGTGATTCCACTCCATCAAGTAATTAAAGTACATCAAATTCTTTGTCAAATTAGCCCGAGGTAAAGGATCGGTCAAAAGACAAAAGGTATTGGTAATTCTACTCCACAAAACTAGGAAGGTCAACTAAATGCCTTCATTTGAGTAATCCTTATGTTTATCACAACTTTCATATCCTCCTAAGTCGTATGGGAAACCATCAATATCAAGACAACAATCATCACAACCAACCACACTCTTTGATGGAAAATTTGTAAAAGCAGGCATGTTAGTGGATGAATCAGAAGACAAAGAGGTTTTGAATTGGTTGTACAAGGATGAAGAACAATCACAAGCATCAACCTCCAATGCACAAATAGAGCAATATGGCAAAGGGAAGACAATCTTGGAAAAGATGGGATATGAGGGAAAAGGTCCTATTGGTAAAAGAAAAGAAGGCATCATAGAACCAATACAACCCATCATAATGAATTCAAAGGACAAGACAAGACTAGGATATAGAGAAGAATCAAAAGAAGAAACTAGGCAACAGGTTGTTGAGAGAATCCTCCAATTGAGAGATAGTTCAGAAACGGATTTCGATGAATATGAATGGGATTCCCTCTCTGAAGAGTCTTGTCATGATAAGGAAATTGATGTGATACACAATTATACACCAACACGTATAGAGGGATAGAGCTCGAGTTCTAGACCACTTGAAATTGGATCACAACATATCGATGACTCAAGTGAAGATGATCATACTTCGAGAAAGATAGATACTTCAGAAAAGAGTAACATCATAGACCTCGATATTGCTATCGAACACTTTGATGATGTTTCCATCATGATACTTACCCATTTTCACCTTAGCCAATCTGATGATTCCTTGCCATTGATACACCCTGAATTGATTAACTGGGATCAAAATGAGCTGCTTGTCATACCTGTCTTTCCAAATGATGACACCATTGGAAACTTCCTTTGCTCTAACAATCCTAAAATGTATTCCACCAGCGAATCTCATAATGAGGCTTCAGACAAGTGGAGTGCCAAATCTCTTAGCTGCAAAATAATGATTATTAGGTCAAGAAAAAGTAAAAATAAAGAGTGCATCTGACAGTAAAATCCTCTATGAGGCACCAAATTATGGGAGATTTGACACTGTTCCCAAGCACTATTAGGAGAGATCTTTAATGCTGATTGAGGCCACACAATCCATCAATGTTGGCACAGCTGAAATAATCAAGTCTCTACATCTAGCAACATCCATGATGGAGGAAGAAAAACCTAGCTTAACTAAATTCTTTGAAGAAAGGCAAGTCAACTTTTCTTGGTCATATGCCGACATGCCAGGCATAGATCCAAATCTTATCATGCATCATTTATCACTACCACCTAGGGTGAAACCAATGAAGCAAAATTTGATAAAAATGCATCCCCATATTGCCCTGTTGGTGAAAGTTGAATTGAAGAAGCTATTGAATGTGGGATTTATCAGACCTATTGACTATGCTGAGTGGATATCAAATATCATGCCAGTTTCAAAACCAGACAAAAGCATCATGATATGTACGGACTTCAAGGATCTTAACAAGGCTTGCCCGAAAGATGACTTTCCTTTGCCTAATATTGACATCATCGTAGATTTGATAGTGGGTCATGCAATGCTATCACTTATGGATGGATCTTTAGGTTACAACCAGATAAAGATAGCACTAGAAGACCAAGAGAAAATAACCTTGACATGTCCTTGGGGCACATTTTGTTGGAACGTAATGCCTTTTGGGTTGAATAATGTTGGGGCTACTTATCAACATGCGATGACCACCATCTTCCATGACATGATGCACACCTTTATGGAAAAATATGTAGATGAATTGTTGGAAAAATCATGCACTAGAGAGGGACATCTGGAAATTTTAGACAAGATCTTCACCAAACTGGAGAAATTCAATGTGAGGTTAAACCCCAAGAAATGTGTATTTGGTGTGACATCAGTTAAAATTTTGGGATATATAGTATCGGCTAAAGGTATTGAGGTGGACCCTATGAAAGTCAAAGCTATCGTGGAGATGACTCCTCCCAAGAATATCAGCCAACTCAGATCTTTACAAGGATGGTTACAGTCTATTAGGAGTTTCATCGCGCAACTAGTTGATAAAACTCATCCGTTCAATCACTTACTACACAAAAATGTCTCTTTCAAATGGGATGAAAATTGTGAAGCAACCTTTAATCAACTGAAGTAGTATCTGATGTCACCACCCATATTGCTACTGCCAACTAAAGGAAAACCATTAATACTCTACATTGCAACAACCAAAGTATCTTTGGGCGCCCTGCTGGCACATGAAGACTTTGTAGGAAACGAAAGGGCTATTTATTACATCAACAGGACCTTGAATGGTTATGAGATCAATTACACCTTTATTAAAAAAGCCTATTTGGCAGTAGTATTTGCTACCCAAAAACTAAGACATTACATGTTGACTCACACCATAAAAATCATAGCTAAAATTGATCCATTAAAGTATTTACTCAACAAAGCTACCCTAACTAGAAGACTATCCAAGTGGGTAATGATATTAAGTGAGTTTGATATCTAGTATGTGGACA
Organism: Sequoia sempervirens; assembly: GCA_007258455.2. NCBI lineage: Eukaryota > Viridiplantae > Streptophyta > Pinopsida > Cupressales > Cupressaceae > Sequoia > Sequoia sempervirens. Next base: position 457,638,381 of record VDFB02000017.1, read on the forward strand.
GGAAAGAAATCAAGGGTCAAGCCATAGCGGGTCAACTAGCTGAAGCACCACTACAAGATGATCACCCAATGAGCATTGAATTTCCAGATGTTGACGTCCTAACGGTGTCAACACAACAATGGATGTTATATTTTGATGGATCTTACACACAACATGGATCAAGTGCAGGAATCTTATTTATTACACCTAAAGGACACACCATTCCAAATTCCTATAGGTTAATGTTTCCCTGCACTAACAACATAGCCGAGTATGAGGCATTGATCATTGGAATCAAAGTAGCAGTTGAGTGGAAGATTACAGAGTTGCATGTCTATGGCGATTCTCAACTAGTCATTAACCAAGTAAATGATGACTACAAGAAAAAGGATGATAAATTGATGCCATATAAAATAATGGTTGATGATTTCAAAAAGTACTTTGTGGATATCAATTTTGATCAGATTCCTAGAGGTGATGACAAAGCTGCTGATGTTATGACAACCATTGCTTCTCTCTTGCAAATACTTGAAAAATGAGCCCGTTATGAGTTCATGGTGGAACAATTGTTTAACCATGCCTATGATAACCCCAAATCCCAAGTCATATACCATCTAGCTGAGGTTGATTCTTCTACCTACAAGAAAATATACACCTATCTAAAAGACAATACCCTCCCACCCGATTTATCCCAAAACCAAAAACAAAACTTTATCTGACAAGTAGCTCGACATACCTTGATAGCTGATGTACTTTACCAACGAGGTCTTGATGGTACTCTCCTTCAGTGTCTAGAACGTAACAAAGTTGAAACCACTTTACGAGAGGTTCATGAAGGTATTTGTGGCACACATTCAAGTGGCCTAACTTTAGCTAAGAAAATCCTACGTTTGGGGTATTACTAGCCGAATATGGAGGAGTCATTTCAATATGTCAAAAAGTGTCAAAAATATCAAATTCATGGAAACCTGATACATGCACTAGCACAAGAGCTACAACCATTCACATCAACGTGGCCTTTTTGTCAATGGGGTCTTGACCTCATAGGTAAGATTCATATGTCATCTTTCAATGGGCACAAGTTCATCATCACAACCATAGAGTACTTTACGAAGTGGATTGAAGTTGTTCTCCTAACTACCATCACTAGAAAAAAAAAAATCATCATTCATCCTGAATTATATCATCTTTCGGTATGGAATTCCTCAATCCATTATCACGAACAACGATAGACCTTTCAAGAATTAGGATGTTCAAGAACTTTGTGAGAGGTTTCATATCCAACATTGGTTTTCTACACCATACTATCCTCAAGGAAACAACCAAGCAGAGGCCTCAAACAAAACTATCCTAAAAATCCTAAAGAAAACCATCAACGAGGTTGGACGTGATTGGCACATTCAACTAAACCCTAATTTGTGGGCTTATTGAACCAGTATCCACACCCCGACAGGAGCCACACCCTATGCTCTAGTCTATGGATCTGAGGCCATTCTACCTATTGAGGTTGAGCTACCATCACTTCGTGTGCCACTAAAGGGGATTATTTTAGATGAAGACTATTGTGTCTTGAGGCTACAAGAGTTAGAATTGTTGTATGAACACCATCAACATGTAGTGGATCACTTGAAATCCTATCAACAAAGGATATCCAGAAGTTACAATCACAGAGTAAAGCCTAGAACATTTTAGGTAGGTGACTTAGTCCTAAAAGAAAATCCCCGTAATCAATAGGATTGAGAGAAGAAGGGGAAATTTGAACCAAAATGCTAGGTCCCTTTGTTGTTGTATCATTCTTTGGATTAGGAGCATATCAGTTGTCTATGCTTGAATGGGATTTGTTTGATGAACCCCTCAATAGCCTGCTTCTCAAGAAGTTCTACACCTAGTTCATCCAGTGCATTGGAAAAAGTCCTAAAGAAATACAAAAACATCAGAAAATATCTTGAAAAAATGGTTGCCTTGATGAAAACCTGGCAAATAGGCATCTTGGTAACAACAAAAAAATTAGAAAAAGAGAAAAATACAAAAAAAGCGAAAAAAAACCATAAAATCTAAAAAAGTGCAATAAAAACAAGTAGTGAAAACCTAGCAACATGTGCTATTTGTGATAGATGATTTTTTCCATCTATTTGAGCATGTCGACCATTCACTGTCGACCATTTTCTTTCACCACCATTCTACCTATCATCAGAAAGCCTCATGTACATATCCTGGCATCACAGTCACATCTCACCCTAGACTGGGGGAAAAATCTTGAACTCACTGGGGCAATAAACTTTGAGCTTAAACCAATAGACAAACAACAGTAGAACAACACACCAAACACAACAATCACAGTGCAACCCAATATTGAACATCAATCACAATTAGTAACACATCAACCATCCAAATCAAATAGCCAAATAAATCAAATCAAAGCAAACTTTAAATGGATGATGTTCCTTCTAAATCATGGCTTTGTCACTTTGGCATGTTTGTTCAACTGTTGTACTTTTATTTCTGTTGTCATATCTCTAGAGAAACTCAATGATGTATTGAACTAGAGGAGCTAGGAAGGAGTGTGATTTTTCTTTGTCTATTGTCTATGAGTTGATCACTACTACTGTGCAAATTGTCATGATTTTTCTTTGCTATACAAAGTATCATTGATGACATTCTGAATTTGCATAGGAACATGATCAACTCTTCTTTGTTTATGTGATGAATGCTTAGGTCATCTCAGTTCAATTATACCTAGATGCTTTTGTTAACTTTAAATATCAAAAATCATGGAATTAGTACTCAAGTCATCATGGTCTAATTATACCATCGATGTTTGTACTCACTTTCAACATTTTAAAAGATCAATGATGATACACAAAAAATTGGTTGTTACGATGAAAACCTTGGCATATTATATCTACATGGTTAAGGTAGATTGCATTCATATCAGTGTTGCATCTATATTTATGGGTTTTCCAAGGCTGAAACAAATTTCACAATGATGTTATCTCTAGCATTAATGGATTGAGTACATTTGGCATTACCAAAAAAAAATCATTCTCATATAGTTGCACATTAGTTGCATACATTAGAAAGCATTATCATATTATTATCACTTCATTCATCCATACATGCATCACATCATAATATCCACATTAGAAAACACAAAAAGGAATACATTGCATCTCATTTGCATAATCAAAATCATTTCATAAAATTTTCATTAAGAAAATGGTCCATTAAGAAGATTGAAAGACATATCCAGCAGAGTAAGACTTCCAAGAAGAAAAAGTTGCTGAAGAACATGACATGGTATAAGAAGATTGAAAGGAATATCCACTAGAGTAAGATTTCCAAGAAGAAAAAGTTGTTGAACATAATGCCATTGTTATGAACATCTAAAACCAGTAGTGAAGATGAATTTGTTATTAAAGACTGACAAAGGACTAACTGGCTCAACATAATCATCACATGAACGTATATAAACATCACACATCATTTGCATAATCAAATCCATATCACATAGCATAAAACATCATCCATAAAATCATATAGAATCATCAATCATGCATTACCATATCATCATTGCATACATCACATAATCGTTACATAAGCATCATATATACATCATAAACACATAGAACTATACACCATCATTTGAACATTTCATCCATCCATTCACTCGTGCATTAAAATTATCATACATTAATACATTCATTGCATCATCTATTTGCATTAGAAAAGTACAAAAACATAAAATGTATCACATTTCATTGGCATAATAAGATCCATCACATGTATCATATAGGCATCATTCATAAAGCATCAAAGAATCATAACGCATGATTCATCATTTGTATCCATAGCATATCATACCATCATCATATAGAACATCACATAGAATAACATAGAAATTAAATGCATCCATCATAGGAATCCATCATAAATCATATAAACACATAGATCGATAATCATCGCCGCATATCATATAACCTCAAGATCATAATGTCAAAGTGTACAAGGATATCCAAAGGTATAAAGAGATACAACAATATAAAAAATGGCAGTATATCATAGTGTCTCAACTGAATCAAGAAGTATACATCATGTCCCAAACTACCACAAATCTGTAATCACATCAGAGCTATGTCATGCTCCCCCCAGACGGTGTCGACATCACTGGACCAATACCTCCTGCACTAGACAGACTTGCCCCAAGATCTCTCAGATCTCTCAGAAGTGGTTGTGTAACACCTCTGCTTGTGGTCTGAGACTGGTACCTACCTCATGACATCTCATTCTATAGAACTCAGCCTCCTAGGCAGTACAGTGTACCTCTCTAAAATAGTCTATTGTACTAGTAACCTCTGCAACCCACTATAGTCTCTCGGTGAGGCCCTCTGCCTAAACAACCCGTAGTCTCAAACTATCCCTCTTGGTATTGAGTGTAGCAATCTTCCCCTGCATCTGTGCCTACATCTAATCCTGGGCCTGGGCCTGTGTCTGTATCTGTCCCTGTGTCTGTGCTAGCAATCCCTGCACCTATGCAAGCTGACCCTGCAATGTCTAAACTTGTACCTATAATGCAACAATCTGAGTCTGCTACTACTAAGAAGGTAACCTAATCTCTACATGCTATTGATCCGCAGCCACCAGTGATCACCTCTTCGAAGGCACTCTGAGGTCTTGAACATCAAGAGCTGCACCTCAACTACCCCCATCACCTTTGTCACCATCACCTCCATCATCATCTATGCCTCCTCCATCTCCATCTCCATCCCCATCATCACTACTCTTTGCCTCCTCCTCCTCACCTCGCCCATCTCTCCTCCGCCTGCGCCCATGTACTACTTCCCTCTCTACATCATCTAATAATGGCACTAGCTCATTTGGGCTCGAGATCCATGGGAATGGATGTAAGAAGAGGTATTGAGAATACTCCTCTGATATCAGAGCCTCAACAATCTCTAGATAAATCTCCCAAATGATGGCCTGTAGACCCTGGAACTCCGCAACTACAACATCATAGGACAAAGTGGGTCCCCACTCGGTCGTATCCATCTATCACCAAGCATAATGGGCCACTCCCTGGGGCATGCCCTATACTTGGCCATACTATCTCAACACCCTCTGCAGCAAAAAATATCTCAATGATGAATCGGGTCCACACAATCAGATACATAGACTGATACAAAAATGACATCTTAGTGTCATCCTCCAGCCATTGCTCACAATCAAGGTAGGGCCACCATGTCATGTCTCCAAATCATCAAGTACTCTCCTCCATTATTCCAATTTTCCCATCCTAGGCTGAGCAACTGGACCTATGTATGCATGAACATATGGTCTCATGGTGGAACGTTGTCTCTCTCTGACTGGCCGAGTGACTGCTATATGCTTCCATGCCCATATCTGAAGCAATGTGACCCTAGCTAATAAACTAGCCCCTTAGAGGTAGACCACTTGATGAAGATCATGATACAAATGAGTGAGCATACAACATCCCTAGGCATATCAGGTACCCTGAGCAATCATGCTCTCAAGAATCCTACCCCATCCAACTGAAAGTCCCTTTGACCTGCGATCAGGACAAAGGAACCCTCCAATGAATCTGGCTAGAATAGACGACAATGTGGCATAAGCATCAACCATCTCTCTCTAGGGAATCTCATAGCCACATATCCGATCATCCTCAAATACTCTGCAAAGTGCATTAGTCCCACCCTGCTCAGTAGAATCATATAAGACCAGCTCTCCAACAATAGGTATCCACAAAATCTGATAGACATCCTCCAGTTACATTGTCATCTGGCTGGTGGGTAAGTGAAAGGTGTTATGCTCACTATGCCACCTCTCTACTAAAGTTGTCAATAGACCCCTATTAATCCTAATCTGGGGCATATGTATCAGCAAGGACAATCTGCATCATGCAATAAAAACTACCTCATCTTGCACCAATTGGGGCATCAAATCTCATGTCCTAGGGAAATTCTCTCGAATCTACAGATTCGTCAGAGGCTCCTATCATCACAAAATATCACAAATCAGTAATCTTGTCAATCAATCAAAACCAATCAGCCTATCAATCTAATTAGCTCTGATGATACTTTGATCAAATCTTGTGAGCATCAATCTATCATTCGACCTCACCTATCATGAGGTTTATCAATCAATAATTCAACCTCACCTATCGTGAGGTTTATCAATCAATCATTCAACCTCGCCTATCATGAGGTTTTTCAATCAATCTATCATTCAACCTTGCCTATCATGAGGTTTATCAATCAATCAATGCACCTCGCCTATCATGAGGTCAATCAATCAATCAAACTATCATTGATCCATTCCTATCATGAGGTCAATTATCGTCATCCTATCATTGAATCTCACCTATCATGAGATCAATCATCATCTAATCAATCAACATCATCAATCATCATCAAATCAAAGGCTGACACGATAAAAAATCATCAAAAAACAAGGAGTTCAAAAAAAAATTCATCAATCTGATCTAAATCTCATCTATGCACTAAAATAATATTTCTATTTACTAAAAATATCAGTGTGCTAGAAAATTTCATTGATGTGCTAAAACAGACCTTCAATGTGCCAAATCCGTGAATGCGTCACAAAAATTATCTCAATGCGCCATAATATAATTTCTATGCACCAAAATTTTCTATGTGCTATCAAACATTATCAATGCGTTGTTTCACTATGTCAATGTGCTAAATCTACCTATGCGCTACATCATTTATCCTATGCGCTAAATTTGGACATGGTTGCGCTAAATCTACCCATGCACTAATCTATTAACCCTATGCACTAAAAACCTAGTCCTATGTGCTAATCTATTGTATGTGCTATAACAATTGTTCTATGCGCTACATCGGTCCCTCTATGTTTTAGAAAAATTAAAACCGAATCTAAATGAGACAAAGAGTGGGAAAATGAATTACACAATTTACGAGGAGGCTTTTCGGGGTACATACCAAAGGTCCATATGCTACCGAGTGGTTGTGATGTTTGATGCGCTCGAATTGGTGTGTATGATAAGGAATCACCATCTTGCTCCAAAGTTGCTAAATCACTCAATCACTCTCAATTTCAAATTCAAAATGCACAAATGAAGTTTTAAATCACCTTTTTAACCTTTTAAAGGTTAATTAAATGGGCTTTTTATGGGATTGAATTATTTTATTTTCCAAAGGGGCTTAATTGATCATTTCATCATTTGGGGACTTATACATCATTTTTCGGGAGATAAATCGTTTCTAAATCGTCAAATTTTGAAATCATCATCAAATTATCAAAAAATCATCAAAATTTCAAAAATTTCAAAAAATCTTAAAAATTCAAAAATTCACCGATTTATCTCCCGAGGGGGCATATATCCATCATCACCTGAACATCAGCATCTAGGGCATCAATTTTTTTTTTTCGACATCAACATCAAATTATTCTTTCAAGCAACGTGTAAACACATTACTTCAAATAGGGGCAAAATGTATACACCTAAAATTGGTCAAGACAAATAATTAATTAAATACTAGTTATTTAATTAATGATTCCTTTTATTTCATCTACTTATAAATAAATTCTCAATTTATTTATATATCTCACACTTTTTCTAAATTCTTCATCTTAAACCACATTCTTCTAAATTTAATTAAATAAATGAATGTCAATAGTTTGTTTAATTAAATATCTTCTCACTAAGTTTGAATAATTCCAAATTCAAATTTAGTCACATGTCTACAACACTTTTTGGCCACATCATCAATTGTCACATGTATTTAAATATTTAAATTACATTATCTTCAGCCAATTCCAAAACAAACTTTGGACACTTGGAAATCTCACACATTTTATTCTCTTATACATTTGGCATTTTGCCTTTGGTCAAGGGAACATCCTCCATGATTCTCTCTAACCTCTTTCATCTCCACCATTCATCCTTCATGTTGAAATCTTGACCGTTGATTACTGCCACATCACAAGATGCTTTGGAAATCCTATAAATACAAGCCCATTCTACAACATTTTACATCACATCTTTGAGTAAACTTATTATGCAGGAATGACATTGAAGCACTTGGAGCATTTAGAGTTTGAGAATTTAGCATTTATCATTTGAGCATTATAGTATCATGTTAGATTAGAATCATGTCTTAGTTTATAGTTGCATTTTAGTTATCATCTTAGCTTGTATACAACATTTGTATCATATAATCTAGCATCATTATCCATTGTCAATATCACCATTATCATTTGCATCATGCAATATCATGTAGGAACTTGGATTTCTTGCATTATGCAGCATCTCATTTCTTAGGTTGTCATCCAAACCAGTGATAGTGCATATACAAATCTAAGAGCACTAATGATTTAAAAGATCCTTGAGAATAGAGAACAATAGAATGGTTTTAGAGATTTGTTTTGCTGTAATTAGATTAGTTTTATGATTCAAATCTTTAATGTAATACATCTCATTGCTTGTGTGATCTTGTTTACTTTACACATTTTACCTCACACAGGACCAACAACAACATACACCTATCCTGGATCAATTCCAAAATGATGAAGCAATCACAAAGTTCATGGGACTTCAAATGGACATAACAACAAGAGATCACAAAGTAGGGTTTGTCATGGAACTTGAACATGATGCATACTTCGGTGGAGAGATTGAATCTTCTAGTCACAAAAATGAAATAGAAAACATAAAAATAAAAATGTGATCCCCTAGAGAAGACCACAATGTGGCTCTATCAGATCTTAAAAAGAAGAAAATAAAGGATGCATCTGACGGTGAAAACCTCCCTGAGGCACCTGAAGATGGAGGGTTCAATCTCACCATATCGGAATATGAAGAAATATCAACACTACTAGTAGAAGAAGTAGAGTCCATAAATGTTGGCACAATAGAGGACCCAAAGATAACATACCATGCAACATCGCTTGATTCTGAAGAGAAAGAAAACTTCATAGCATTCATCAACAAAAAGAAGGTAAACTTTGTGTGGACCTATGCAGATATGCCTAGACTAGATCCAACACTAGTGGTGCATCATTTGGCCGTCTCTCCTGGAGCAAAGCCTATCAAGCAGAAACTCAAAAAAATGCATCCCCAAATAGCATTATTGGTAAATGTGGAACTAAAGAAGTTACTAGATGTGGGTTTCATTAGACCCATCAATTATTCAGAATGGATATCAAATCTAGTACTAGTGTCAAAACCTACTAGGGGCATAAGGATCTGCAAAGACTTCAAAGAACTAAACAAAGCCTTCCCAAACGATGAATTCCCCCTTCCAAGCATTGATATAATCGTGGATCCAACAACAGGGCATGAGATGCTATCTTTAATGGATGACTTCTTTGGATATAACTAGATAAAAATCTCTCTAGATGATCAACACAAAACATCATTTACTTGTGCTTGGGGGACCTTCTGTTGGAATGTAATGCCATTTGGTCTAAATAACACAAGAGAAACATATCAAAGAGAAATGACAACCATATTCCATGATATTCTACATACAATCATGGAAGACTATGTGGACGACATTCTAGCAACTTCAATAAAAAAGGAAGATCACTTGACCAATCTTGCAAATGTGTTTGATCGGCCTGAACAATATAACCTGAGACTAAACCCTAAGAAGTGTGTGTTCGAAGTAACATCTAGAAAGTTATTAGGGTACATAGTGTCAAGAAGAGGGATTGAAGTGGATCCTGCAAAAGTAAAATCTATACTAGAGACGCCTCCACCAAAGACATTAAAATAATTGAGGAGTTTACAAGGGAAGTTGCAATCCATCAGGAAATTTATTGCACAACTGGCATACAAATGTCACCCTTTCACTCATCTCCTACACAAGGACATCACCTTGAAGTGGGATGGGAGATGTGACCAAGCATTCCAACAAGTCAAGGAGTACCTACTTACTCCTCCTGTACTCATGCCTCCTATTCTAGATAAGGAAATGGTACTCTATGTGTCTACCATGCAAGCAACGTTGGGAGCTCTCCTAGCCTAGCTAGATGATGATAACAAAGAAAGAATGGTCTACTACATCAGCTGAACATTGTTGGGATATGAGTTGAACTACTCGCCCATAGAAAGAGAATGTCTCTCATTCATATTTGCAACATAAAATTTGAGGCACTACATCTTAAACAGGAAGGTAAAATTGATTTCAAAAGTAGTCCCACTAAAGTACCTACTAGCAAAAGCAGCCCTAACAGATTGAATTGCTAAATAGGTGATTATTCTGAGTGAATTTGATATAGAGTATGTGGATAGAAGAGCCATCAAGGGAAAAATCATAGAAGACAAACTGGCTGAAGCACCCATAGACGATCACAAGCCTCTCATAGTGGAATTTCTAGATGAAAGTATCTTGATGATAGAGTAGATAGGCCATTGGAATTTATACTTTGACAGGTCCCACACTCAACATGGCTCTGGATTAGGTATTCTATTTCTCACACCACAGGGAGAGAGTATACCCAAGGAATATAGGACCACTTTCCCATACGCGAACAATATCTTAGAGTATGAAGCTTTAATCACAAGGCTCAAAATGGCTATTGAATGGAGAATAAAAGAGCTACATATATTCAGAGACTCTCATCTAGTGATCAAATAGGTGAATGAATAACATTTGAAAAAATTCCTTGGATTAACAACAAATCTGCCGATGCAATGGAAACAATAGGCTCACTTCTTGATATTCCACAGAATGTTCCTAAGTATGAGTTCCTCATCGAACAACTGCTCATACCTACCTTCAACATCCCAAAATTAGAACTGGTATGTGTTGTTGTTGGTCCTAACTCCCCATGGTACCAAGACACATTTGACTACATCCACCATAGTATCATACCTGTTGACCTAACAACCACTCAAAATAAAACCTTCACCCATAGGAGATACCCTATATCATCGTGATCTAGATGGTATGTTACTCTTGTGTCTATCATGTCCCCATTTTTGGCGAGCATCGAGTTTGTAAGAGTTAGCCTATAATGCGACCCTCGTGGCTGATGGATAGTATAGAGGGTCATTTCGGAGTTTGGCTCAGCTTGATTGGCAGTTTTGATCAATTGGCTTTGTTCGGGCTCATTGGACGTTTCTTGCAGAAGTTGCTATTTTTAGCGTTCACAGCAATGGGACCCCTGCTATTTTTAGCAGTATGGTTTTGCAGCATTCAGAATCACTTCAGAGTTCGTCAGCTTCAGACGGATCAGTCATCGGATGAGTAACGAGAGAAATATTAATATTTAATTGCATTAATTAAATATTAATTATTTAATGATTATAATATAAAGTTATAATATTAAATTATAACTTAAGTGATTCTTCTTGAGGGGTGCGCCATCATCAGAAGGGGCCAAAATTGACATTTAAATTTATATTAAAATATTTGGCTGTGACTTTGGAAATATTAAAAGATTAAAAGTTGAATATTTTTAATAATCCCTATCTTTAAGGAAATCGCACTTTTCAATGATAAAGGGGTTTTGCATTGGGATTTGAGCCATTATGACATATGAGAATTAAAAATTGATCAGTCTTCGACAGAGAACGGAAGCTGTAGGGTTTCAGTCTCGATACATTGGAGAACGAGCCATCTCCAGTGGGAGCGATTCAGAGGATGTGAAATAACATCTGATTTATTGCCAGCATAGAGGTTTCTTCATCCAGAAGAGATCATTGAACTTCACAGGAAATAAACATTCAGGGTTTCAGACATTCTGTTCATTTGGAAAGCTATTGCAAATCAAGGCGCCTAACTTATTGATGTTCTGGAGGCTTAAGAAGGAAGCCGTACAAATCCATACATTGCTGCTACAGCCGTACTATTCACAGCAGGCCGTACTGTTCAAGGAGAGCCGTACTTATTTAGGAGGTCTGATTTATCATCCAGAGGTTACATAACCTGAGGCGCCTATCTCTTCATCATCTGAAGACCTTCAGAGAGGGACGTATTTGTATTGCATTCATTGATTGCTGATCAATCTCAGGCCGTACTGCTGTGTACCTGGCCGTACCATCAGCAAGGAGGTGTCTTCTCTGTTCTAGACAAAACGCCCATCTCCCAGGCAAGCAATCTTCATCACCTTGGGCGCTGGAGTAGCTGGGGTCTTCTGAGATCACCAGACAGGAGGAGAAGGACATATATCATGCAGCCGTACCATTTCAGTTAATTACCAGCAAGCTGCTATCTCCAGGTTTTCATTAGAAATCATTGCTTTATTCATTTGCATGTAACTGGGTTATATTGTAATCGTCTTCAGAAGATTCTTTAATGAACAAGCTTCAGTATTTGCTATAGATTCGGTAGTTCTCAGATCTATATGATTTTATTTAGAATTTACATCATTTATTTGCAAAATCACCACTCTTCATTTTATGCAAAAACGTCCAAAACCCAAAAACTTCAGAAAACAATAAAAACTGTCAGATTCAGAATTAGGGGAAACCAAGGGTTTCTACATGGTATCGAGCTAAATCCTGCCATCCTGAGGGTTTAGCCGTCTTCTGCAGCCGGAACAGTTTGGGTCTTACCAGGTATTATACATGCAGACGTGCTCTGATTGACAGGCACCGAATTTGGGCGGCATGAGCGAGATAGCCAGGTCTAATAGAATAGTTAATCGAGAACAAATATTCCACATAACCATAGAGTCGAGCGGTCGCGGTTTTGCATGCGTAAGAGATCTTCGTGGTCATCCGATGGTCAAATGGTGTATTACAGCAGTTGGCAGATGCACTGCAGAGATTAGGTACTCCGAGGAGATCGTCACCACATCGTGACGATGACAGGAGTGTTGCAGGTTCACGGAGAGCTCCTAGGACAGTGTCACGGACAGCAGATAGGCCTACTAGGCCCACTTTCACGAGACAGGAGCCCGATGAGGCTATAGCAGGTGAGATGCATGAGGGTTTGTTCGCTGATACATTTGGGACAGCGAACGACGAGTGGCAGTTAGTACCACCTGAGATCAGCGGAAGGATTACTATTGACAGAACACCACAAAACACAGAAAGAGAAGTGAATAGCATGTTCCAGGAGTATAGCATTCTACCGCAGAAAATTAAAAAGGAACTTCCTTTCTTGAGTTTCATGGATTTGCACCCGAGTCTTTGTCATAAGACAGAGTTGGCAAGAAAGGAATATCTCACTATAGCTCGTGAGTTGTTTACACCTGGAAGGGATAGCGAATCTACACATAAGGATGATACAACTCTTCGTCAAAATGATTTGGTATCTTCAGACTCCTATAAAGAATGCAGAAATTTATGTGATGAATTTGATAGGAGTGCTGATTTGATTCAAGAAAATGCTAGCACAGTTTTGGGTAGTGATTTACCTATATCATCCTTGCAAGAGGTGATTCAAGAAGTATCTAATAAGGAGGCTACTTCTGATTTTTATGACAGCGATGATGAAACATCGCGTAAGCATGAGCCAGCAGCTGTTTCACAGATGCAAAGTAACCCTATTGAGTTGTCACGTGAAGAGACTCAAGAGTTGGGTACTACAGATGCAATTGGGGTTGAGAATTTATATCATGGTGAGTCTGATTTTCCGGATCAGACCTTTGAAAACCAGCTAGAGGATTCATATGTTGATATGGAATCCCAGGATCATGCGTTGGATGGGCATGTAGTTACTTTTGGAGTAGAAGCGTGTGAAGATACTGTCATACCAGCAACTTCTACCGTACCAGTTGAGCCATCCGTTGAGGTACAGAGCAGCAGTACCTTAGATGTTGAGGTGTGCATGGGTGAAAGCACACATGACGCTGCTTATCATGAGGTGAGTGATGACGGATCAGCGTCATATCATAGTGCTTATTGTGAACCGGAAAACTTGTATGGGGGTCGTAAGCTTCAGAATCCTCATCATTTGGTTGGGCAACTACAAGTGAATGACAATATGGTTGCCACCGCCCTTGAGCATTTTGACGTTGCTCGTCAGATGTTGACTACCTATGGTTGGAGTCCTCCTTTGACAGATGAGCACAGTGATAGTGGTTTTTCCCTTGCGGTGATACATGCACTCCGAGAAGCAATTGGAACGATGAAACAAAACTACCTAAAACTACTTGCGGACAGGGATTTCCTTCTCGAGTGGGATTGCATTTGTTATGATGCATTGAAGGGAAAGGAGGAGCGGATCGATGAGCTCACTCATGAGCTTGAGGTGACTAGGGACTCATTGCATAGCACCCAGTTGGCTCTTCGAGAGTCACAGTTACAGATTGAGAAGCTTACCGTGGCGTTGAGTTTGGCGCAATCTTCACCATCTTTGGATATAGTTCAGATTTCCATGGCAGCGGTTGGTGAGGAGTATACACCCATGGTACATGGCAGTGAGGGATATGTTGAGGATGTGGTTACATCCATCACGGTCACAGGAGCAGTTGATACAGATAGGATGAGTGCACTAGATGAGAGTTGCAGTGAGCCACGCGTTGCACCAGGTTTTCTTGAGATTAGCCCCACAATAGATGATGCAGGGCAGATCATTGATAGTTCCTGTGACATGGTTGTTGATTCACGAGAGAGTTGTGTGACAACCCTCGACACTTGTCCATCTTCACAGAAGATATTCGGAGTCTCATCCAGTTGGGGAATTGGTACTTATGTTGATTTGTTTCCCTCTCCTGGAAGCAAATCAATCTTTTCTTCCGATGCAGTTGATTATGATCGGCAGCTGGTTGAGCCAAGTCAGGAGTACAATTCAATTTATTATTCCAGTGATTCAGAGATGGATGATTCAGATCAGAATGGAGTGATTGTGCAGTTTGTGAATAATCCATTATTTGAATTTGATGGTGGTTTGGTCTATGATAACCCACTCTTCGAGTTGGAAGCTGATCGTACTCTTGATGCTAGTTCTTGGTTGGGTGATAATCGTAGTGTTTGGGATTGTTCCAGTGCATCGCAATTCCAAACAAGACTCACAGAGGAGTTTAATGGGGTGTACACGGTGAGGAGTGCTTATAGTTTTTCCTTTGATCCACCTGTACGTGATTCGTATTCGATGCACAATACGTGTGCACAGGGTGATTCTCTCGGTGCAGTCGAGGGGAGTAATTCATTACTGTGTGCAGAGTTACCATCTTCGAAAGATGGAAGTAGTGGCTGCAAGTACTCGACTCAATTGTTTGTGGGGTATTACTTGCAGGGACAGCAGTCAGTTATCCATCATGCTGATATGTATTCGATAAGGCTTGCTACTTCTATGTCACAGATTTTTCATACGGGTACATGGTTACAGGGCGACTATGGTATTAGTTGGCATGATGGCTGGGTCAGTTATCACATCCATGAGGGTTTAGCAGAGGACAGGGAGAGATTCAGTGTAGCAGATGCTTCTAGAAGTTATTTTCTCCACATGACAGATGGATGTGAATTCAGATTGTATTGGGATCCAGGTGGTGACAGTTCGGGTACTGAGTATTGGATGGGTCCCACTGGGTTACTTCACTATTCTCAGCACGGTGAAGTTGGAGGCAATAGAGCGCAGTGGCAGTCTGAGGATGACAGTCACGACAGACTTTCACTCTGGGTTTGGGATCCGGGGATAGCTTGCGCAGTTGAGTTTTGTTGATGCTACAGGAGACAGTTCGAGATGTGTGGGACATTTCACAAGTTTTTCTTTTGGGCCTCCCGAGGATTGGAGTTTTCTTTGCAGTGGAGATTGCTTGGGGTCAAGCAATTTCAGGGAGGGCGGACTGTCATGTCCCCATTTTTGGCGAGCATCAGAGTTCGTAAGAGTTAGCCTATACTGCGACCCTCGTAGGCTGATGGATGGTATAGAGGTCATTCGAGTTTGGCTCAGCTTAGATTGGCAGTTTGATCAATTGGCTTTCGTTCGGGCTCATTCGGACATTTCTTGCAGAAGTTGCTATTTTTAGCAGGTTCAGTCACCCTGCTATTTTAGCGTATGGATTTGGAGCATTGAGAATCACTTCAGTTAAATTCATTTAGACGGATCAATCATCGGATGAGTAATGAGAAATATTAATATTTAATTGCATTAATTAAATATTAATTATTTAATGATTATAATATAAAGTTATAATATTAAATTATAACTTAAGTGATTCTTCTTGAGGGGTGCGCCATCATCAGAAGGGGCCAAAATTGACATTTAAATTTATATTAAAATATTTGGCTGTGACTTTGGAAATATTAAAAGATTAAAAGTTGAATATTTTTAATAATCCCTATCTTTAAGGAAATCACACTTTTCAATGATAAAGGGGTTTTGCATTGGGATTGGAGCGATTATGACATATGAGAATTAAAAATTGATCAGTCTTCGACAGAGAACGGAAGCTGTAGGGTTTCAGTCTCGATACATTGGAGAACGAGCCATCTCCAGTGGGAGCGATTCAGAGGATGTGAAATAACATCTGATTTATTGCCAGCACAGAGGTTTCTTCATCCAGAAGAGATCATTGAACTTCACAGGAAATAAACATTCAGGGTTTCAGACATTCTGTTCATTTGGAAAGCTATTGCAAATCAAGGCGCCTAACTTATTGATGTTCTGGAGGCTTAAGAAGGAAGCCGTACAAATCCATACATTGCTGCTACAGCCGTACTATTCACAGCAGGCCGTACTGTTCAAGGAGAGCCGTACTTATTTAGTAGGTCTGATTTATCATCCAGAGGTTACATAACCTGAGGCGCCTATCTCTTCATCATCTGAAGACCTTCAGAGAGGGACGTATTTGTATTGCATTCATTGATTGCTGATCAATCTCAGGCCGTACTGCTGTGTACCTGGCCGTACCATCAGCAAGGAGGTGTCTTCTCTGTTCTAGACAAAACGCCCATCTCCCAGGCAAGCAATCTTCATCACCTTGGGCGCTGGAGTAGCTGGGGTCTTCTGAGATCACCAGACAGGAGGAGGACATATATCATGCAGCCGTACCATTTCAGTTAATTACCAGCAAGCTGCTATCTCCAGGTTTTCATTAGAAATCATTGCTTTATTCATTTGCATGTAACTGGGTTATATTGTAATCGTCTTCAGAAGATTCTTTAATGAACAAGCTTCAGTATTTGCTATAGATTCGGTAGTTCTCAGATCTATATGATTTTATTTAGAATTTACATCATTTATTTGCAAAATCGCCACTCTTCATTTTTATGCAAAAACGTCCAAAAACCCAAAACTTCAGAAAAACAATAAAAAACTGTCAGATTCAGAATTAGGGGAAACCAAGGGTTTCTCTGTCTTAACATAGAAGAAGCATAAATGGCCTTACAAGAGGTACATGAAGGTGTTTGTGGATCCCACTCTAGCAGACCTAACCTAGTCCAAAAATTGCTCAGAACGGGGTATTATCGGCCCTCCATGAAACATGATTCTAGAAAGTATCATCAATGCTAGCAACATAGTGACCTTGTTCACACACCAGCACAAGAGTTGAGACCCTTCACAACACCATGGCCTTTCTCGCAATGGGGATTAGACCTACTAGGTAAGATTTCTCCTACTTCATCCAACAAGCACAAGTTTATTATCATAGCAACAAAATACTTCACCAAATGGATAGAGGCAATCCCATTGACCTACATCACTAGAAAACAAATATCAAAATTCATTATGAATTATCTGATTTGTAGGTATGGAATCCCCCAAATGATAATAACAGACAGTGGAACCTCATTCAAGAATCAAGACGTCCAAGAACTTTGCTCAAAATTTTCTATCCAGCATAGATTCTCCATGCCCTATTACCCCCAAGGAAATGGTCGGGCTGAAGCATCTAATAAAACCATATTGAAAATACTAAAAAAGACTGTTAATGAAGCTAGTCATGATTGGCATTTGTTGCTAAACCTAGCCCTATGGGCTTATCGAACTAGCATCCGGACACCTACAGGTGCTACACCATTTTCCTTGGTCTATGGATCAGAGGTTTCCTTACCTATCGAGGTCAAAATCCCCTCATTACGAATTTCATTAAAAGGCATGGTCAGCAATGAAGAATATTGAGTATCCAAGTTAAATGAATTGGAGCTCCTAGATGAAAGGATTTTGAGTGTGTTATATCATCTTCAGGTTTATCAAAATCGTCTCAAATGAAGCTATGACAAAAATATCAAGGACAAGAACTTTCAAGTTGGTTACCTAGTGCTCAAAGAGAACCAAAAGGTACAATTGAATTAGGATGGCAAAGGAAAATTTGAACCCAACTGGTTAGGCACATTTATCATCACAAGTTATGGTTTTGGGGCTTATCAGTTGGCTACTCTTGAAGGAGAACCCTTAGTTGAACTGCTAAATAGCAACCACCTCAAGAATTTATACACATAAAGCATGCTAGAATACCCTAGGAAAAAGGGTAAAAATCCCAAAAAATGGAAAAAATCAAAAAAATACAAAAAATCAAAAAGCAATAAAAATAGTAAAGAGAAATAAAACGTTCCTTGAGTGAAAACCACTTTTTGGCACTCCTAGAATGGGTACCATAGTGAAAACTTGGAAAATAGGTGCTATGTTTGAATAAGACCTGCATAATTATCTATCCATACTATCAAAAACATTCACCCATTCATTTCATAATAAAACATCTACCCAACTATGGCTTTTTACTGATTTAGGAAAGTAGTCTTGTCTCCAATTGGGGGAAACTTCCAAAGTTGGTCGTGGATTAGATCTTTGAGTGTCCTATCATGGTCAAAAACAACAAAATCAAAAATATTTGAAAACATCAAGAATTGAAAAATCATTGGATTATTCCTTCACTTGAATAGTATAAGATATCAACATTTGCTTGAACCTCACAGCTAGTTCAAGTAGATTTCCCCGCAACATATACTCTAGACACAGAAGTGGAATATCAATCCAAGTTATCAATGTTGTTTGAATCCCAAAAACAAGTTTATGCTTTGATTCAACTAGTCAAACTACGTGGTCTCTACATGTACAACATAGGAAAGGCTTATCTTTGATCATCCCTCGAGGCTGTAGGTTAGTCTCCTTAGGTTTCTATCATACTTTATTTCAACTTAGTCAAAAAATGAAAAATCCCAAAAATAATCACAAAATAGAAATGATCAAAAACATTCAAACCAAGCGAACTACAAGCATATGTGTGTACAACATAGGCAAGGCTTATTTTTGATGAGCCCCCGAGGCCCTAGGTTAGTCCCCTGAAAACAACAAAAACAACATCATAAAAACTCAAAAAATAAAAAAGATCCTAACCCCATCAACCAAATCCACAATAAAATTCTCACCCAAAATAAACAAATTGTTGCACTCACCCTTTGACAAAACAAACAAGTAGAGAAAACAACAAGTTAGAAATTTCAAGCAAACAATCACAAAGATTTGATCGCAAAATAGATAGAAACAATGCCAAAGCACTACCTGCCTATATTTTGACAATTCACCAACAACACCTTGAGATATGCCTTAATGGATCCGTTCCTATGATAAACATGATCAACAATGGATAATATCCTGAAACCTCAAAATAGATATGACAAGTGATACTGCAACTTTGTTTTTATCTTTTTTATAGTAATTTTTATGATTTATTTTATTGACTCATTCCCAGGATCTCTTGAGGATGTCCATAAGGATTTAGAGAAGAAGGAATGGAGGAAATTGGGCATCATTTCAATTTTTTGTTTGTAAGATATTTTAGTAATACTACCATGGCGAATACTTGCTTTATTGAGTCTATGAAAGTTGTTTTACAACAATTTATGTAGCAGTTGCATGTTAGGTATTCTATACCTCTCTGTGAAATTGGTCGAAATTTTTTTAACACAACCCAACCATATATTTTAAACAAAATTTTCGTATGTATGGTAGGAGCAAGAATATTCTTTGTATGTCGAGTCAAAGTCCATGCAATGGATACAAAGTCACCTTCGTCATTAATACCCTAGTGCATCGTATCTGTTTGCTACATCAAATAGGATTGTTCAAAATGTGAAGCCTCCAAGAAAAGCGAAAGTAACTCATCAGTACTAAGAACATCAAATTTCTATCCATCATCAAATATTTCTTCTACAACTAACATCCATCCTGCATCACAGTATCATTAGTACCATATCCATCCTGAATCCACAATGTTGTTAATACATATCATGATGATAATAAAGTAATGAAAACATCATGTATCGTGAATAGACAACATACATCCATCATATATCAACACCATCACATACATAATAAAATATCATATGATATACAATATGATCCATTCATATGCATACATTAGAAAAGTACAAAAAATATATATCAACATACATCATACATCATCACCCATAAATCATCACATAAACACATAATGAAGCTAAATTGAAGAAGGTATATCTCATATATATCATCATCAAAAAAGGAGAATGTCATAGTACATCATCATCATGGAAACATGTGTGATAAGATAATACAAATAAATACACATATGTACAAGGCCTCAGCTGGGCCAATGAATATATAAACAAAAATAATGTCTACAATATAAAGTCTCTGAACAATAAACATCATAAAGATCAAGAATATAATTCCATGCTCAAAAGGAAGAGGAGGAATCTATAGACCAGGCTACAGATCACCATCTAGATCTGGATGTTTGACAGAATGACCACTTGACTCAGCACCACCACCCACAACACTATGCTCTTTGAATCTTGGTCATCACTATGCCTGAGGAACAAAAGCATCATACAAAGTCTAGTAATATGTAGCCCTCTGTAATAATTGATCCCGCTTAGCATGAAGACTATCACACTCTATCCTCATACTATCCCTCTCTGTGGTAATAGCCTGCAACTATGTCTCGACAATGAGATGATGCCCAATCTCTGTATCTCACTCTACTTTGAAACCATCTCTCTTTGTTGTCAATATGGAAATCTATGCCTCCGCAACCTGTCGCCACCCTATCTCCACAACCAACTATGCACCTCCATCCCCAGTGGGTGGAGGGGGACCTAGAACCTATCCCTAAACCTGGAACCTATCCTTGAACTTGAGGCATCTGATCACTCTGACCACCTTGTGCACCATCCTTTTGGGCCCTACCAAGCTACTTTACTAGGATCTCAATGTGTTGTATCTCTCCACATCGACTTGTGATACATGATTTGCTCACTATGGGATCACCACCAGGATCTTTAAATCTCAAAGGCATATTTTGTGCCCACCACTGATCAAAATCAGGAGTGGTACTTGGATCCGCTAGGCCCACTGGCCAACCCCATCCAAATGGTGCAAGATCTCTAAACTCAGCAATAGTAGCATCTCAGTCAGCCTATAGACCCCATACTTGGACCTCTCTGGTGTTCTAATGAAACCAAGTCTCATAGGTGTCTAGAAAGCAGCCCTGCCTCTCTCCAAATTTCCTGCATACCCTATCAAGAAGATACCTCTCCAAAAGGGATTGAGTGTGACCAATCAACCATCTAGTTTGTCGGCAATATACTAGCTGCTCTAGATCCTCTGGCTAGACATCACAATCCATACATGGTATCCATATAAAGCCTAACATATCATCAAATACATGATGCCAGTACAAAAGCTCCCCAAGCAAGGTATAATGTAAAAAATCTCCATAGCAATAAGAGTATGGATCACCAACAGTATGATCCTATATACCATCAGGCCGAGCAAATGCAATGTGCTCCCAGGCCTATACATGAAGAAGAGAGACACCTACAAAATGGATTTCCCACCATGATATGGAACCTCATGCAAATATCTATATAGGTGGGTGAGAAGATAGGGACCCCATGCGTATCTAGTCCCATGCTCAAACATCCCCTCAGTACATATACCCCATCCCACAGGGAACTAACGACCTCTCCTATCAGGAACAACTAGACCCAAAACCAAACCACACATAACAAAGGAAATAGGACTGACACTGCTAATAAACTCAGATAAATCTATCTCCAACTGACGAACCTCCAAACATCTCACACCAAGCACATGTTTCATAGCGCGGGTACCCCATCAAATGGAGTATGTAACAAGCTCACCATGGATAGGTATGTGGAGAATCCTCCACACATCCTCGAGGGTGGTGGCCTCCCTTGTAGGTAAATGGAATGAGGAAGTCTTTGAATGACACCTCTCTACGAGCACAGTCATCATCGCAGTGTGGCATCGGATGTTAGGCATATAACAAATGTGTCGCAAACCAACAACATCGAGAATATCTCACTCTAGTACATCAAAACCAACAATCAAATCGAATAAATCTCAAGGTCATCGCTCCCTTGACTACAGTGGTTTAAGGACCACCTACAATCATTTCAACTCACGATGTTATGGGTCACCCTAAACATGCAAAATGAAATGAAAACAATGAATAACTAACTTAAAGTTCCAAAAAAAGTCAAAAGTGAAGAAATTTTAGCAAAAGAAATGAAATTTTAAACAAAAGCAATGCAAATAGGAAAATGCAAGGAATATTTGACAAAAGTGATTGAAAATGTCAAAAGTGCAAAAGTATTTCAAAGGCGCAAATTGAAAGCAAGTGCACGAAAAAAAGAAGCAAAAACACAAAGGTGTAAAAATATGTCAAAGGCGAAGTTCAAAAGTGAAGTTTTAAGACAAAGGTGAAAAATTAAATCAAGTGCGCAAAAGTATATCAAAAGTGGGCTTTCTACAAAGTCAAAAGTGCTAAAACTAAAGCAAAAGCACTAAAAACATAAAACCTACACTATTGACAAGTTTGACTTTATCCATTAATTGCGCAAACATGAAAAGATGAAAAAGATTATTGAGAGGGTACATACCAAGGCACTGACACCTATGGGTCATCCATACTCTTGAACTGCATTTGCATGATGTGGGGCTCCCTGAATCAACACCATGGCTCCTCAAAAACTTAAAAAATAAGAAGTCCAGAGGCAAGAATTCTCTATAGGATCAAAGTGCAAATGAGGTAATTAGAACCCTAATTACCTATTTTAACCCTCCAAAAACCCTATTTTTTACCTAGGAAACCCTAACTTTTTACTTAGGGAACCTTCTTAGTTTCAAATTAGGAGCTCCTAGGAACATTTGAATGAGCAATGAGGGACCTATAGACTTAATTTTTCATCCTCTACACATTGGAACTGAAATAGAATAGTGTCATGAGACTGACCTCAAAATCGAAATTTTTGACCAACCTCTTGAGGGGGCAGCACAAAGTCCTACCATCATTTCGCTGAGCGTCGGGGCATAGTGGGGCATAATTTTTTTTCAAAATCTTTATCTTAACATCAAATCTTTGAAACAAAGCAACCCGTACTTTGTATCAAAGGGGAAAAATGTAGACATATAAAATTGACCTAACACTTATCACACATACTAAATGACATTTTCACATCATCAACATCATTATTATCAAATATCACTGCATTTCACATCAATTGCATCAAAAACCCTAATTTCCCCTATTAATTGAAAAATGACATTATTTAATTAATTCACTTTTTCATCATTTTTTACTAATTAAATAAATTCCATTTATTTAATAAAGTCCTAAAACCCTATTTCTACTATTTAATTGAATAATACAACATTATTTAATTAATTCACGTTTCATCAATTTTGACCAATTAAATAAATTCTATTTATTTAAGAAAGTCCTAAATCTAATTTGAATTTGTCCTGACTAGTTAAATAACATCAATTAAATTAATTACGTTGCTAAATCACTTTATTACCCTAAATCGATTGAATTATTAAATCATAATAATTTTATTAACCCACTTTCCCTCCAAATTCGAATAATTTGAATAGACTATTCAAATCATCATAAAAAATTAAATCAAAATAATGCAACTTTGTTTGCAAAAGTCAAACTTGATTTTCATTTTCAACTCCAAAATGAATTAATTAATTAAATCAATTAATTAATCATTCTCAACCACTTTCCTGATTGAGAAAATTATGATCCCCTGATTCTCAATCTATTCTTGACTGATCAATCTATTTCTTCAATCACACTAATTACGTAATCTATATTTGCACAAATTATTCCCATCTAAATCCTCTCAACATCTTTTGACCATTGATCAAGATATTCTACTACACAATCCTGATCGTCCATTTCAAATCACAAATTCTATATAACAAACCTCTTTCCTCACAAAAAAGGATCGAAGAATCAACCTATCTTACACAACGAAGTACTGCCGAGATCATAACCAACATTGACAACACTTCAACACATTTCTTCAATCAACACACACATCGTTCTTCAAAGCTCTCGCACACAACAATGGAGGCTTCACAATGATATGAACAACCCAACATCTTGTGAATACATTCAGACATGGGATGGTAAGATTGTATTGTTTTGAGTTCATGTTTATTGTCTTCTTTCAATAAATGTTCTTGAATTCATTAACTTTATAGTTTCATTTCATGAGTGAAGGAATAGATTTAGATTCTTGTTTTTTATTAGATTAGCTTCTATTTCATTGCAATTATCTTATTTATGCTCATATCTTTCCCCTCACATAGAAAGAAATGTGTTTGGTCCTTGAATGCATCATCGAGTTCTTGGAGATGTTAATTGCACTGGTATTATCACACAATATGGGAATGGGTTCATCATATACCACCTTTAAGTCCTCTAAAGTCTACTTCATCCAAATCACTTGGGTGTAGCAAGATGTTGCAACAATATACTTAGTTTCTACTGTGGATAAGGACACTGAGTCCTACTTCTTACGGAATCAAGAGACAAATCTGTCTCCCAAGAAAAATACATTTCCATTGGTGCTTCTCTAGTCATCCAAAAAATTTGGAATACTTTGAGACATGTAGAATGTCCATATAAACCTAGATAACTTATTTGTACATACTCCAACTAGTGCAAGTGCCCAAACATATGTTTTGTAGGCATCTAGAAAAATCTATAACACTCTGTCATTTGAAAACTAAACTTGTGGACCACCAAATCACTTGATACTACCAAGTAGTATGTATTGAACATCCTTGAATGTGTCCAAAAAACTGCATGCAAAAATCTTCATTTCCTAAGGAATGTGGAGCATTCCAACAAGCTTTCATCATTACTTTACCCTGCTAGAGAATAGACCGAAACTCTCACTTATAAATTTCACATCATAAGGTGTAATGACTTGAAATCTTGGATATGACAGCTTCACAACTCATCCAAATTATCTTCTAGACTGCAAGAAAATAATTTTCTTGGTAGAAGGATGTAGACCAAAACATCATGACTCTATAAAATATCTATTCATGCCATAACCTTCATCAAAAGGTCCATTCTTATATAACATATCTGAAGACCAAAGGATCTGATCCAATTCTTCTTCCATACTGAAATCTTTAGCATCTTGTCCTTTTTAGGGGGCTAAAATCTTTTCAAATGAAATCTCCCCTTGAGATAATGCTCTATCTCAGTTTGTTGTAGGGTCTTGTGCGGAATGCACAAGTGTAGAATCATCCTTCTTCTCATTCTCTTAAACTTTATTTTTCTTCCAAATCTTTTCATTACCCTTCCTTACCTGATTAATGGTTTCATTCTTTTTCTAGTTATGAACTGGTGGCTTCACAAAACCACTTTTGCAACAAATTGCTTTATGGCCCATCTTGTTGCATTTGTAGTGCACAATGTTTTTCTCTAGAACTAGTTTTTTCCTCTTCACCTTAGTTCTACACTCAACAACCTTATCAGAAAAATTGTTGCATGTATAGCAATATCGACGAAATGAAACAACATTATATCTTTGGGGCACAAATGACCTTTTTCCCATGTTATCATTCCTTCTTTGTCTAGATCTACAAACAATAGCTTTATACCCAAATATATTGGAAGAAAAAACAATAACCTTGAAATGATTGATTGAACCTAGTAGGTGCATGTTGTCTAGCAAGTGAAGGACCTTTGAAACTTTTGTCTCCGAACAAGAGTGAATCCGCCTTCTTTTTTGCTATCTTGATATGCTTTTGCATCTCCAGAAGAATTCTTCTTAGAATCTTCAGTGCAAGATTTCTCCTTCTTTGTATCCGACTTTCCTTGTGCTTTGAAATTATCATATAAGTTTGTAGATGTACTAGCTATAGGACTTTTCCCTTTTTCAAAACCAAGGGAAATTTTTCTTTTGATGCCTTTTGAGAGTTAATCAAATCTTCAAGAACTTCATAACCTCCTCTCATTTTCAAACCTTTGTTGATTCGTTATTTAGCTTTTTCCAGTTCTTTTCTCAAGGAAACAACCTCTTCTTCAAGTTTTGAACATTCAATGGTTTTATCATTGAGCTTGGTATTCAAGCAATATTCAATCCTCTTGCCTTCTTCAACCTTAAATTTTAGATTAAAGATCACATCCTCTACATCCTTGAGTTTAATTTCACATCCTTTACCTCCTTCTATTTGAGCTTTCAGATTTCCAATTTCTTCTTTTGATTCTCCAAGTTGTGCCTTCAGTTTGACAATTGTCTCCTTTGAACTTTCAAGAATTCTCTCATATTTCTGATTTATTGCTCTTGCTTCATTTAGATCTTCAAGAACAAACTAGAGTTTTCCTTCAAAATCTATTTCCCAAACATCTAAATTGATGTCCCAACCTTCAAATTCCATTGACTCTAGATCTATTTTTGAAGAGAACATATCATCAAATGTTGCTTCAGATCCCATGTGTTCAAGTCTAGGATCTACCTTAGTTGTTAGGCTACTCAAAGGCACTTGGCCCTTGAAATTTTTTATTTCTTATTTCCCATTTGGCACTCCTTTAGATGATAGACATTTCCATTTGTCCTAGTACCTTCTACAACTAATCTTTCAGACCATATCTTCCTGATTTCACAACCTCTAGCATGAAATGTAAGATTGTGTCCTTTACTGCACATCTGATTGACACTGAAAATATTATGCTTTAGACCTTTGAAATAGAGGACATCCTCAATCATGCTCTTTCCATCAATTTTTATAGCACCCTTACCACAAATTTATGTTGACTCATCACCACCAAACTTGACTGCTCCACCATTCCACTTTTGAAGGTTGATGAACTTCCCTTTATTACCAGTCATGTGGTTAGAGCAACCACTATCAATCACTCAAGCATTTTCTTCTTCTTTCCATGAAAGGTGGGCCATACAACCATTGTTTTCTCATTATCCTTGTCAGCCTATAAGGTATCAGACTCCTTACATTTTCCAAAATTACTCTTTTTGTCACCAACTTTCAAGGCCATGAAAATTGTTTCATCATCTGAGTCATTAAGATCCTCATATTCTAAAGAGAAATTGTTCTCCATAGAACACATACTTATTTTGAACTCCTCTCTTTTATTGCTATCCTTTGATTATTTAAAAGGACATTTAGGGGAAAAATGACCAATCCTCCCACAATTGAAACACTTGAAAGGTAACTTATCTTTGTATTTGTCGGTGCCTTTGTTCAATCTTCTCACAAAGTTTGCTTCAACCTCATCAAGGTCATCATTCTGATCCATAGATTCATCTTCTATATTTTTATTGGTTTTGAATGCAACTTCCTTCTTTGGAACATCTTTGTTAGACTCTCTTATTTCAAAGGTTGTGAGAGCACCAAACATTTCATCTACTGAATATTGATCCAATTCCTTAGATTCTTCAATATCAGACACCTTATGATTATAAGTTTTAGGGAGAGATATCAGAACCTTCTTTTCAATCTCAAATCTTCTTTCAATTCTCCACCAAGACCTTTGATGCCAATAACAACTTCATCCACTCAGACTATATAACTAGAAATATCTTCATTCTCTATCATCCTCAAGGTCTCAAATCTGCTTTTGAAAATTTGTATCTTGGATTTCTTTACTTTATTGTCTCCTTCATAGATACTGCTAAGTTTTCCCCATACATCTTTAGTAGAACTGTAATTCATCACCTTCAAAAGTTTTGAAACCACTAACCCACACAAGATAGCAATCTTATCCTTGGCATTGTTCTCATACAACCTGATATCAACTATATCTGTTGGAGGAGAAACAAGAGTAGTATAACCATGCTTGAAATATTTCCAAACACCAAACCATAGAGAGTTAAGATGGCCTTCCATTCTCAATTTCAAAAAAGTATAATTTTTCCCATCAAACCTAGGACCTTTTGTAAGCTCCATTATGTTCCATCAAGGATCTTTCCTCAAGTGGTTAAGGTTCTTTAGATAAAACTAGCTCTGATACCAATTGTTGTACACACCCAGATACTAAGGGGGGATGAATCGATATCTTCAAAAACTTCAACCCTTTTAGATCATAAACCCTTCAACAGTGCACAAATTCAGACTCTTAACAAGGTTAGCAACTCATTCACAAATTAGAAACACCTAATCTAATTAGAAACAATGAAAGATAAGGAAATGAACACACATACAAAAGATAACACCAAATTTACATGGAAATCCCAAGAAGGGAAAAACACAAAGAGAAATCTCTCAATATAGAAGCTCACTACTTGTGGACTCGTAGGCTAAGGCGCACAACCTTAGGGAAATATAGAAGGGACTTACAATATTGAGGTGCACAACCGTAGGGAAAGATACAAATTACAAAGACCTGATGAGATTCACTATCTCAGAGCAGGATACATGAAGAACATGAAATTACAACATTTGTCAACAATACACTCTGTTGATTGAGGCGTTAAAGCTCATTACTCTTTTCTTTTCACAACTCACTACTTCAATTCATCTTCACACATCTCCACTCCTCACTCACTTGCATATGGTTTGTTCTTGCATGTATATCCTCTGTTATATCACAAAACATCAATTAGGTCAGCTAAAACATAATACAAACAATTATCTCAACAAGTTAGCCACAAAAACATAATGTGGTCCTATCCAAAAGATAGAGAGGACCAAAAATAATCTTATTACATCTTCCAATGCGATTCAAACAATACACACATTGGTGCACATCAACCCAAGTTGACAACAAGGAAACATGTAGCACATTACCAGCCGACCCAAAAATACATCTTCAACTGAATTTACTCAATGTGGATCTCACCAAGATAGGTCAAGACCCAAATACACTTTAACACAACTTCATATGTTGGTACAAACCCCCAAGCACTTAGCACAAGAAATAAAAACAAGCCCTATCGACCATATATCTACAAATTTCTTAGAAAACCAACTCAAAAAAATATGCAGTACTAAAGAGATCAAACATTGACATTTAGACCACAAAGAGATGTTTCATGAACATCCAACAACACTTCTAGATACTCCTTTCACATTGTCATGCCACAAAAAACCACCACAAACCAACCAAAATCAAAATACTTCATCCTAGAAGTACAAAATACACAACCATGAGATGTAACAATAACAAACCAACTTGCAGTAAACAACAACACATTAAAACTAAGCTGAGACACTACACAAAAAAACCAACTTGCAGTAAACAACAACACATTAAAACTAAGTTGAGACACTGCACAAACACTGAGAGCATGTCCACCAAGCCATAGGAGTAGAAACAACAATGCAGAGAAATGTGGAGTTTTTTCTGGACCAGTCCAAAAAACCAAAAAAATTGCCAATACATTGCAAATACTAGTAACCTCCTTAGTAACACAGGTGACTTGAAAAGATGGTACTGTAACATCCACATAGCATAAACTTTGAATCCCAAACTGCAAGCCCAGATCTTTAAATGTGGAGGAATGTAGAGTATTCTCCCAAATAGTTCTCAAAGCAACTTCCTAAGGAAAATACTTTCATCAACATGTAGAGACCATAACTTTATTTTGTTGGAATTTTGAGGAGATTGTCATTGATGATGTTTTCTAGCAACATGAGCATGAATGTGCATAACAACATGATACAATGTTGTCATTGATGTAAAAATTGTTGTGAATCATTTTGATTAATCCTAACATGTTTTTGAGGTGTTTTGGAAGATATTTATGCAAGTTGAGTTGGTCCAAAAAGATCTATTGCATAGAAATTTGATTGTGTCAAATCTACTAGTTTAGTGTTATAGTGCATCAGTTTTTGGGTCTGCACCACTCTGAAAATGAAGATATCACTTTGTGATTATAACATTAATTTTGTGGATGTTAAATATATCTAAATCCAATATTTCATCTTGTTTTGATAAGAGGTTTGAGGGATATGTGTAAATGAGTTCTATCTGGCATATTATAGTCATTTTTTGTACATTGTGTTTGTGTGGGAGATTTTGCATTTCTCCACGAATAAGTTTTTGGCTTTGTGATGTTGAATTTAAGTTTCCAAATATGAATTGAACTTGAACTCTAGATGGTATCAAGTTTTGGGGTCCATGTGTCAAGATGTGGATACACAGATGAAGTTATTTTAAAGGTCTTATTTAGAGCTGACCTAACATGATTGATGTTGCGCAAAGGATGAATAACTATTTATATCTTATATGGGATCTGTTATAGGTCCATGTTGGAAAATATTAAGGTATTTTAAGATTTGAAGTGTGGCATGTGTTATGGATAATATTTTTGGAGCCGACAAGTTATATTTTGGGTATTACATCTAATTAGGTTGACCTAATTGTTACATTTGATATCGATATATATGTTGGATTGTTTTTGGTCTTTTGATATAGATGAGATATAGATGTGACATGTATTGTGTATGGTGGAATTTGATCAGAGCAATGAGAATTTTGTTATGAAAGGTCTAATTTGTGTGAATGAAGAGAATTGTAGAGTGTTGAATCAAAATCAGTGTGAAGTTTGTTATTGTGCTTCATTGGAACTATATTCTTGCATACATAAGATGCAAATTGTAACAGTTCAAAATAGGTTGTGAGCCACCTTCTTTATTCTATATTTTTCTCTGTGGAAAGTGAATCCACTTAGATAGTGAGTCCACCTGCAATGAGCATTTTTGTAATATACTATAACTGGTTAGAATATATTGTAAGCTAACCCTCATGTTGTTTTGCCCGTTTTGGGTTTTCCACATAAAAAACCTAGTGTTCATGTTATGTGATGTTGTGGATGTTTTCATTCTTTCTTTCCTTACTGTAGTTGAATATGCATTAGTGATTGGATTTTTAATATTTGGATGGTTTAAGAGAATACTAATTTACCCCCCTCTCAGTATTCTGGGTGTTCAACAATTGGTATCATAGCTTAGTTCCTTGGAAGGAGCTTAACCGCTTTGGGAAGGTCTTGGAGATTGAACACATGACTAATAGAAATTTTCCTATTCCTCTAGAAGAGATTCTTGCTTTTGATTTTATAGAAGAAGATTCCATACTTGACAAAGATGGAGAAATCAAAGTTGCTCTTGAAGATCTTGAAAGAATTGAAGGTGAAAACATAGATTTGAAGGAGGATGTCAAAGAAGTAAATGAATTTATTAGAAAATTAAGAGAGAAAATCAAGAAGTTCAGAGAAAGGAATAAGGAAGTTAGTGAAAAGTTGAAACAAGAAAATGAAAACATCACCATATTGAAAGTACAAGTTGAAGAAAAAAAAAGAGTTGATGAATGTTTGAATACAATGATGAAAATAAAATCTAATAAGTGCATAAGGCTTGAACAAGAAGTGGTAAATTTGAGATCAGATCTAGAGAAAGCAAGAAGTCATGAAGACAAATTCAAAATGAGTTCCATAATACTTGAGGAGATGATTGCAAGTCAGAAAACATCCAAAGACAAAGGTGGCTTGGGATTTTAAAAAGGTGAAAGCTCAAAAGTAGATCAGAGACCTAATGCAAAAAAGAAGATCAATGAACTAGAGAAGACTTAAGACAAGAAGAACAATGGAAAGATCTGGAATGAAATAAATGATGCTAGAAGACCTTTGGTTAGACAACCAAATGCTCAAAGGTACCCATCTTTCAATGGTTTTTGTTATTCTTGCAATAAATTTGGACATAGAGAAATGGAATGTAGAAGCATAATGAATTAGAATGTTCCATCCTTTACTAGTCAATGCTTTAATTTGGTCATAAAGCAAGTGAATTTAGAATTCAAATGATGAATGCATATAACAATGGTAGAATGATTCAACCTTTCAAAGGTTACCATTATACATTCTATGGATTTGGACACAAAGCTAATCAGTGCAGATCTAGAATGAATGGAAGGAATATTGTTCAAAAGAATGGTGTATGTCACAATTGCAATAGACTTGGACATATTTCTAAGTTTTTCAGAAGCAGAAACACAAAGAAGGATGATCCGGTAAAGAGGAATGAACCAGTCAAAAAGGTGGATCTGGTAGAAACAAAGAAGGAAATGGAAAAGATCTGGAGAAAGAAGGAAGAGATAGATGACAAGGGAGAATCTATACCATCCTATGGTGCATATGTTTCCTCTAAAGCTAATCCAAGAGCTATGGATTAGGGGGATCTATAATGAGTATCCTTTGTTCCCCACCAGAAAAGAGGTGTTGAGGTTGTAGCATGTCAGATATGAGATGAAGACCAGCATGTTTGATCTATTGGTGAAGATTGTAGAAGAAAATATGGTATTGTGGAATATTTTAGAGCTTTGAAAGTTGACTATGCATACAATTTTAGGGTTGCTAGCTTTATGAATTAAAGCATTTATTATAGAATTTTGGTAGATCAAATGGTTATAAGAAAAATTTCTAAGGAAAATTCATTTCAACAAACACATTTGAAAAGAAGCAGAGTAGCGAGAAGAGAATTCAAAGAGTTCAAGGGGATTTGAGATTCAAAGCATTGATACCCTAGTTTGGTGAACAAGTTAAAAAGGTATTTTTCAAATCTTGCATGCCTAGCTTTCAAAAATTTGTGTTTGAAGATTTCTACATTATGATGGCTACTCCTAAGGTTATAGAGGTTACTAAGAAACCCCAACCTAAATTCAAGAGATACCCTACCAAGCCATAGAAGATGACCCTTTAGGAACTTTCTCACACATTCTATATGGGGTCTTACCAACTAAGGATATTAAGGCATACATTCATGAAAATATGGATGAGAATTCTCCCAGCAAGTTAATTGATGTATGGACAAATGAATTAACTGGTGAAGACCTCGCCTTAAAACCAGAATACAAAACCCTAGCCAAGAAGAAACTAGATGTGTGGCAGTGGTTCCCTAATTTCTTCTATGATATCAAGTGGATTAGAATGTCTCTACGAAGAATTCATGATCAATTCATCTAGACAGATATGTCGCACATGATCACAAAGGAGGTGATAAGAGAGATCATTGGTCTATGCTCCACCGGACCAATTCTTGTTTTAAAATATACTAAAAATAAAGATGTAATGGAAAAATGGTGCTACATTCGGTCAGAAATCCCTTGTTGTTAGGTATGTTTCCATGGTCAATGATTACAAGATTTACTTCAAAAATAGAGATAACTCTATTTCTACCAGCGCAATCAATGTGGCACATGATATGGTAGAGAATGGTGCAAACTATAACTTGTGTGAGTTTCTTAGGAAACAAT
This sequence comes from Sequoia sempervirens, assembly GCA_007258455.2. Classification (NCBI taxonomy): domain Eukaryota; kingdom Viridiplantae; phylum Streptophyta; class Pinopsida; order Cupressales; family Cupressaceae; genus Sequoia; species Sequoia sempervirens. Next base: position 457,671,783 of record VDFB02000017.1, read on the forward strand.
TGATGGAAAATCCAAACGAGATAGAAAACGAGAAATATGTGATTAATTATGGCACTTTGGTAATGTGCTTACTCTTCTATTTTTTTGGAGGTTCCTATAATTGGAAAGGTTAATTTGGTAAGTGGAAAGCTCGTTGATCATCAAATTGCAGACTACATTAGAAGCCTTGGAGATTCCAATGCACAAGATGATTCCCTTACTACTTTCTTTGCAATATTTTAGAGAAGAATGCATGAGAGAGAGAGGATTCCTAGGTCAATTGTGGAAAAATACAAAAATGATATCACATTCTTGTTTTCTACAGATCATTGCATTATGGATGCAAAGGAACCAAGATCATTTTAGGTTCCCGAGTTAGGCTATGAGGTAACAAAGGTAGAGCTAATTGGTTTCTAGATGTTTTATTGAATAGTTCTAAAGATACAACAAAACCAAGGTATGGGACTTTTGAGGAAAAATCTATGGAAGGACACTTGAAGCAAAAGGAACCTATAATGAGGAATTTTTTTGATAAAATGGTATATGTATATGCACAAGAATTAGGTCTCTTAAAATAAAAGGTGCAATATGCAAGAGAAGATAAGGGTGTTGGAGAAGCATCTGAGAGTACAAGAATATTAGGTAGAGCATCTACCACTCCACCATCTGTACAAAATTCCTTTTGGGCTTTACCTATTGCTAAAGAGGAGAAAAACTACCACCAACCCTCTGGTAAGGGATAAATCCCCTTTGGTTGTCGATGCCACAAGGGCAGATAAGAAGAGGACCACTACTGTTGCACCACCTAGTGCCCCAACCAAGAGAAGAATGAAACACAAGGATATAAGAGAAAAGGATATTGGAATAAATCTTGTTGATGAAGAAGAAGAGTTGGAAGAAGATGTTACCCTACTAGTTAGAGGAAGGAAAATTTATGCTTCAAAGGAGAAGGGTTGACATAGTAGATTTTGAAAGTGAAGAGGAAATAGAAAAGGAATAAGAAGAATTTAAACTTCATATTAGGGAGAAGAAGAAGGAAGCCAAGAAGGCTTCACTAGAGAAGAAAAAGACTGCAGAAGTAAAGAAGACTCCAAGAAAAATAAAGTAAAAGAAACAAGATGAACTAGTAGGCCTCACTTCTCAATGAAACTTGAGGCACTGTTCAATAGCATTATACAAAATGAAATGTTGGTGGAGAAAACAACAATATACAAGGATGCAGATGAGGTAGACAAGGCTACCATCATAGAAGCCATAATCAAGTATATAGTTGTGCTTGAAGTTGAGATGTGAAATATCAAGAAGGATATTTTTGATGATGATTTATGGAATACTTTGATGAAAAGAAGACAAGAGGCAATACAAGAGAATGAAAGGCTAAAATATGAAGCCTTGGAAAGAGTTGGTGCTCCACTTTCCAAAGATGAAATAGCCACATTGGTCACCATATACAACAAGGAGATGAGAACCAAGAAAAGAGTTAGAATCCTCATGGGAAAATACAAAGGTGATATGGAGAGAATCTGGAAAGAGATCAAAGATAAAGTAGAGGAGATTGTGCAAAAGTTAGGATTGGTCCTAATGCATGAGGAAGAGATAAATGATGGCACCATTTCTCTTTAACCAAATATGGAAGAAGTACAAACTGATGATGCTCAACATGAGCAGGATACTAATGATGAAGTTGCACAAGATAACACCCTCTGGAGGTGGAGGATATGTCAAAAGAGAATGAAGAAGAGGAAATGATTAGAGAAGAAATTACAAAGGAAAATTTCATCTCTTATCTGATAAAAAATGTTGAAGTTTTTCCTCTAGAA
>VDFB02000017.1:457680589-457701442 GCA_007258455.2 Sequoia sempervirens
TTTCTTTTCAAGGGGAAAAAAGGTTTTGCAAGTGACATCTCCCCATGAGATAATACTCTATCTCATTTTTTCTTGGAATCTTGTGTAGAGTGCACAAGAGTAGAATGGTCTTCATTCTAGATCTTTTCATTTCCCCTCTTTTGTTGATTAAGGGATTCATCCTTTTTCTAATACTAAGCATATGGCTTCACAAAACCATTTCTACAATAGTTTTCCTTATTTCCCATATTATTGCACTTGTAGCACACAACATTGTGCTATGGAATAAAGTTGTTCCTCTTCACTTTAGATTTGCACTCATCAACCTTGTGACCATAGTTGTTGCAATAAAAACAATATCCATGAAATAACATAGTATTGTTTCTTTGAGGTAATAAAGACCTTATTCCTATGTTGTTATTCCTTCTCTATCTAACTCTACAATCAACAACCTTATGCCCAAAAATAATACAAGAAAAACAATAACCTTGAAAGGATTGATTGAACGTATTAGGATCATGTTATTTTGTTGATGAAGTACTTTTGAAACCTTTATGCTTGCGGTCAAAACTGGATTCACCTTTTTTCTTACCATTATGAATATTCCTTGTATCTCTGGAGGTATTCTTCTTCGAGTCTTTAGGGTAGATTCTATATTCTTTTGTTTCTATTTTTTCATTTTATTTTGAACTATCTAGACCAGACTTCTCTGCTTTGTCAATTTGTTCCTTTTCTCTTTTTTAGGGCTTTCCTTAGAGTGGTATTTTCTTCTTCAAGCTTTAAACATTCAATAGTTTTGTCTTTGAGTTTGATATTCAAGTAATCTCCAGTCATCTTTCCTTCCTCAACCTTTATTTTCAAATAAGAGATCACACCTTCTACCTCTTTTAGTATGATTTCATATATTTTTACTTCTTTTACTTGAATTCTCAGTTTGTCAAATTCTTCTTTTGATTCTACAAGCAAGCTTTCATATTTATGATTTAGACCTCTTGCCTCATTTGGGTCTTCCAATGTAGACTAGAGTTTTCCTTCAAATTCATTCCCCCATTCATCTAAATTAAAGTCCCAACCTTCAAGTTCCATAGATTCCAAATTTGAATTAGAGGAAAATAAGTCTTCATCACTTAAGGAGCTTGACTCCTTACATGTCTCAACATTATACTTTCTTTTAGTAGTATTGAAAGTCATAAAGAGAGTTCCATAATTTGAATCATTCTCCTCATCTTCATAGAAACCACTTCTCTCTTTGGAATAGAGACCCTTCTTGACCTTATCTCTTTTATTGTTGCAATTTGATTCTTTATAAGGCCATTTTGGATGCAAAATGACCTATTCGTCCATGATTGAAACATTTAAAAGGTAACTTACCTTTGTATTTTCTAGTACCTTTCTTTAGTCTTCTCGCAAATTTTTCTTCAACTCCATCAACTTCATCAATTTGATCAACTTCATCTTCAATATTTTTGTTAAATTTGAATGCAACTTCTTTCTTTGGAACATATTGACCAAACTCTCTCATCTTAAAGGTGGTAAGAGTACCAAACATTTAATCAACTGAATAATGATCCAAATCTTTAGATTCTTCAATGGAATATACTTTGTGACTATAAGATTTTGGAAGAGATCTCAAAACCTTCTTTACAATTTCACTTTCTTTTACTTCTCCACCAAGTTTGGAGATGCTAGAGAAAATTTCTTGTACCCAAAGAATAGCACTTGCAATGTCTTCATCTTCAGTCATCTTTAGAGTCTCAAATATACTTTTGAAGATCTACATTTTAGCTTGCTTCACTTTAGTGTCTCCTTCATAGACGATATTGAGTTTTTCCCAAACATCTTTGGAAAAACTCCAATTCATCACCTTCAAAAGTTCTGATTCATCCAACCCACACAAGATATAATTCTTGGCTTTGGAATTGCATTCATATAGTCTAATTTAAGTTAGATCTGTAAGAGGAGTGGTTGGAGAAGTATAACAACTTTTGATTGATTGTCACACCCCAAACCCAAGAGAGTTTAGGTATCCTTCCATTCTTAATTTATAGGAGTAATTAGTCCCATCAAACCTACGACCCTTGTATGAACCATCATGTGTCATCCTAGATCTTTTCTTCAATATGTTAAGCTTGTGTAGAGGAACTTGACTTTAATACCAATTGTTGACCAATTATAGAGACTGAGAGGGGGGTGAATCAGTCTACACAAAACTTAACCCCTTTCAAAACTTGAAACTTTTAGCAAAACTCAAACTCCTTTAGCAGATAAAGATAGAACTTTAAGTAGAGTAGTAACAGAGAAGAATAGAATAATTTGAATCTTTAACTTCTTCAACAAACTTTATTAATGAAAGATATAGAAGTAACCATATCGACAAAAAAGGGACAAAGATAGAGAACACACACATGCACAAATAGAACACCAGATTTACATGGAAAACCCAATGAAGGAAAAACCATGGTGAGAGTTAACTCACAATATAAGGCTCACTGCCTTAGAGAAAGATACAAAAAGGACTTGTAGCACTGAATTTCCAACCAACTCCAGGAGAAAGACATAGAGGACTTGATGAGATTCACTATCTCAGAGCAGGATACAAAATATTTCTAAGAGAATTACAAAAATTTCCAACACAACTCTCTATTGACCTAGGTGTTCAAGCTCAATTTATCTTTCCTTTGAAAATATTTAGCACTATCTCTATTGGATATTCAATATAGCTCGCTCACACACCTTTTTACACTTGTACACTTCTCCTCTTCCTTGCATCTGGAATGATCTTGCATTTATATCCAACACAACACTTTAATTCTTCAATTAGGTCAGAGAGGAAGAGAATAAATAATGAATTCAACTAGTCAATGACCAAAGCATAATGTTGTCATATCCCAAAGATATATAGGACCAAAAACAATCTTAACACTTATTTCAATGTGATCCAAAATCATTTACATGTAGGCGCACATAAACCCAAGTCAACATCAAGGAGACATGTGGATGAGACATTGAAGCACATAACCAGTTGACCCTAAACACTCTTTCAATTGAATTTACTTGATGTGGTCCTAAACAAGATAGTTCAGGACCCAAATCTATTATGACACATCTTCCATTACTAGCACAACCCACCAAGCAAATGAACAAGCCCTGACGGCTAGATTGTTCCAAGTATGAAGGTGTTGTCATTGATTTCAATAGGCTTGTGTTGTCATTGGTGATAGTTGTGCAGTGGTTGAGAGAGATTGTTGCTTACATTATTTGCATATGTTGTCATAAGTTAAGTTGTTGATGTTTACCTCTAGTGTTCCTTTTATAAGATTTTTATTATGGTTTTGGTATTGATAAAAATGTTGAGGATGTTGAGAAAATTGATAAAATGAGGAAACAGGATGTTCAAGGTGTTGTAGAGGTGTTCTAGTTTTGCTTCGTATTTCTTCTGGGTTGAAGATATACTTGTGTGGTTTGAATATGTTTGTTAGATGTGTTCAAAGTTTCTATATCTATAATTTTGGCTTTTGGATCGATGTGCAGAAGAAGTTTTTTTCACCAATGTGCGAACTAGATTTGTGTTGCTTACAGAGGTGTCTAGGATAAATGTTCTAGCTCCACATTTCTCCGTAGTTGTTCTTCTAGTCTTGCATATATTTGACTCCAATAATTTTGGTTATTTTATATTAAGAATCAAAAAACCTAATCTTTTTATCAAATTTAAGATTAAAATTAAAAAAATTAGCTCTCATACTTTGAGAATCAACATCATTAACACAACTATAAGGTTCTCTTTATATAGGAAAATTATCTCCCAACTTATGGAATTCCTATAATAACTATGAGAAATTGATAAATACCTACAATATTCCATTCAAACAACATGATCGCATGGATACCAAGCTAACTTATATAGATAGGAATCAAAACCACCTACCTTAATATAAGTGGAAGTGGGAAATTAGATAAACCAATAAACACACTCATATAACCCTTTTGGAATTATCAAAAATATAAATGTGATTCTCATTCTCTAAATCTCTAATAGTTAACATTAGAAAAGAATCATTTACCTTTTTGTAATGTTTCATATTATTTGAAATTCAACTATGGATATTTTTTAAATAAGTGGCCTTTTACACAAAACTTATCCAATCCATTGAATGGTTGAGCCCATACCAATGAAAATATCAAACATGACATCATGTAAAATACTTGGTCTTAGAAAAATATACCAATTGAGTATAAATTCAATTATTGATAACATAACCCTAATCAGTATATTTTTTCCTTCATAGATGAGGTTAATTAGATAGAACATCCAATTTTTTAGATTTTGTGTTTTTAACTTGTCTTGTCACCTTGTTCAATATTATGATTATTAAATCAAATTCCCTCTTTAAAATAATTTTACTATAAGAATTTAGGTAACCATGAACATCCTTTAGATTCAATCATCCATTTCCCAACTATATTCTTTTGAAAACTTCATAAATTATTATATTGTTCTTTTCATTCCTTTAATCAATTAATTAAGTCTTCAAAAATTTGTAAATCTAATACCAAACCAAATAGATTCACATCTAGCTATATATCACTCAATTATTTGAATACATGATATACCTAGTATTTGATTTGTAATGTTGACCATATCCTATTACCAATTCTAGGGACTAAAAATTGATTGGAAAGAAAGCTACTTGAATCAAATTGTTGTCAACTAATTTGCTATCCAAATCACTAATTTTTTTCTTTGATCTTCAAATAAATTATATTAATGTTTCCAAGAAGAGTATCTATGACCTTTGTGATCAATTTGATAACACTTTATTAGGATCTAACATACCTTCGTACAACTCAATCATTAAACATGACCCTTCTTTGATTGCTTGAATCTCTAGAAAGAAATAAAAGAGTGGAGTTTTATTGGAAATAAAAATTAGAACTTAACAGTTGGACTGACAATTAGTAGTAAACAAGGAATAATGAAAAATAGAAGATGTGAATCTTGATAATCTTTCACCAATAGCTACTAATATTAATTCGTTTTGTCATGAAGGAAATTTTTTCCTTTGAAATCTATAGGAATAAAAAAAAAAACTATATTTTTTCTCACAAATAACAATAGGAAGAATTTGGTGAATTTGAATGAGTTGAAATCTTATTCTTATTTAGTGTATTTTAATTTTACTCTTCCCTCCAAACTACTTGACTTAATTGATAATAATTTTTCTTTTCCTTATTTTAATATTTTTAAACATTAAAAAAACAGGTATGCACTTTTCATGAATAAATTATTTTAGAAAAAATAACATTACTTTTAGAAAGCGATGACCAAGTTTGATGATTTTATCTAAGTGAATCTTCAAATACTTTCAAAAGTGCACTTTTACCAATTCCCAACTCAAACACAAAATTTACACTTTGACTGCAACTTTCATAAATATAAAGAAAAAAATCAATCACTTATAAAACTTATAAAAATTGTGCCTAACATTTTTATTACTTTGTGTTGATTGAAATAAATGCACCTAAATTTTCCTTAACTTCATATTTTCCATATGCTATTATAAGCCCTATTTTTTATTTTTTACTAATTTACTAACTAAATACTAACTTTTTCATAATATACAAATAAATGCAAAAAAATTGACTCTTTTATATGCATAATTTCTTTTTTTTAATATACAAATAAATGTAAAAAAATTGACTCTTTTATATGCATAATTTCTTTCTTTAAAAAAGCCCATGCTAAGTAATAGCTTCAACTACTACTAAACAAGAAATGACTTTTTATCTTGAATTGTATTTTTAAGCCATATTTTTAAATTGGTAGCAAAATCATTTCTAAAAATAATAATTAACTTTTTAATTTTGCTTTTTTTAAAATTTTTTATTATTAATTAAAAAAATTATCAAGAATTGTCCTTATGGATAATTCATAAGAATTTATTAATTTATTTTTTTAATTTTGACATGATAACATGTTATTCAATTAAAAATAATTATTTATTATTTTGACTTGACACATAAATAATTAATCTTTTACAACAAACAAATATCATGTAATACAATCATTGAGTTGTAGATTGGGTACAACTATTCTGAAAAAGATTTTCCATACATCCTCCATCTCATATTTCTAATATGTTAACTTAAGGGAGCCCTTAAAACCACAAAAAAGTAATACTGTTGACTCAAAAAGGTCAAAAAAAATATCATGGTATAAATTATCTCAACCCTCTTATGTCTAGAGCCATTCTAGAATATAAAATAACTCTTACACAAGAATCTTTGACTTCCATTATGCAAGTAAGAATATGTAATTTCTAAGCACTCTACCATGAAGCACTAAATACATCCCACTCTCATTTATAATAGAGATGATCTTACTAGTCTACTATGTAACTCCCTATTCAATTTCTCATAAACAATAATTCCATGTCCCTGGAGAAAAATAAAATAATTACACATATCCTCACCCTCACATGGGTGTCCCATTTTCCCATTCCATGACTTTGGAAACGCATATTTTATTTATATATCTAGTGAATAATTAATTATTATAGACACTTAAGATATAAAAAGTGTATAATATATATAATCTTAAACATTTAAGTGCATGTATCGTATTTTCCTTTATGTGAATGTTGATGGAGGACTTTTGGATGATTTGGTTAATTTTGGACTAGACATTTCCCATGTAGTGATATTCCCAAGGAGGTATATGTGTAATTGGATTACGACACAATAATTTAGGGGTTTGTTGTCTATGGAGACAAAATTTATGTAGGAAAATAAGAATATAGAGACTTGTGATTGTAAATTAGGTTGGATATGTTGATAGTAGAAGGTCTAACTATGATGTTTTAACCCTATTTTTAGTTATGGTTAGTTGGATGTGTTATCAACTAGTTGTGGTTTCTAGATTCCAAGTGTTGACTGAGTATTAGTAGATACTCAGTCTTGTTTTAGAGGAGATGGACTTCAATTTATGTGTTTATTTTGAGGCATGATATAATGGTTTCTTTGTGACATTTAGATTGGTTTTTTGGCTTTAATTTATTATCTCTTATGCATGGGCACAATCAAGGATGAGAGTGATGGTGATCACTTGGTTAATGTTGTAGGTTTCCTTGATGATCTCGTGAACACATAGGAGTCAGTTGTTGCGACATGTTTATAACCTTGGTAGTTTGTTCATTTTGTTGGAACCCCTTACTCTTTTTGCAATGTAAATATCAAGTGGGTGAATATTAGGTGTGGTATTCACCTTGCATATTCTAAGTGTATGTAATTTAATTATTCACTAGATGAAAAAATAGTGTATGTGTCTCCAAAATTCATGAAGTGGAAAATGGTATATTTGTGTGAGGGTGGGGACATATGTAATTATTTTATTATTATATTGGGACCTAGAAATATTATTTGTGAAGAGGTATTGAATAGGGGGTCACATGGTGGAATTGTAAGATCATATTCTATTATTAGTGGAAGTGAAATGCAATTATTACTTCATGGAGGAGCTCTTGAGAGTTACATACGCCAACTTACATTGTGAAATTCAAAGATGCTTGTATAAGATTTATTTTCTATTCTAGGATGGCTCCACACATGTGAGGGATGTGATAATTAATACAATGGTATTTTGGGACCTTGTTTGGGACCATGATATTTTTGTAGTTTTATGGGCCTCCTTAAGTCAATATATTAGAGGCATAGGATAAAGAATGTATTAAAGGTATTTGCAAGGCTATGCTACTAGTTTTTAGTAAAAGAGTAGGATTGTTGATGTCTCTGAAGTTCACATAGATATCATGAGAATGTATTGTAACCATTGATGTTGTTGAATAATAAATTGAATGCAATTACTTTGGAGGCTAGGTTTTTCTCAAAAGGGTTTTCCAATGGGGTATATCAGTCACTTATCTTCTAGTGGTTGCTTACATTCATCTTCCTCTCTCATTCTAATTATTTAAAACAATTACATGTTATTTTTTTTGTATATTTTATTACAATGATAATCTCCTTAAAGGTTTAATGGGGAAATGATTGTGTATCATGTTTTTACTTTACGAGAATAGTTTTTTTGCACTTGTATTAGACTAATTTTACAAAATATTATGGTACTAGATATATATGCATTGTATTTTCCTATAATTTAGTATCATAGTAAAAGTAGTCGTGTGGTTTGTATGTGCTTGCATGTGAGTTGCATGTACTTCAATATATGTTGCATGTTCTTGAATATAATTGTGTGTGATGGATCCATGGTGATTTAGTTTTAAGTATTACTTCATCATTAATTTATTAACCTAGAAAATTTATGGGAATCTATTGGAAGGAATTGGAAATCCTTGTATGGGCAAGATTTTGTAATCAATATTATTTTATTTCAAGAAACAATATAGTTAGCATTGTTAAAATGGTAGAGAGGTTTAATGGAAGTAACATTAGGCATTGGAAGCTCAAGCTATATGATCTCGAAGTTGGTCATGTGTTTGTATGTTGCATATCAATGCCTTAGAGCTCTTATTTGGTAGTATGTGACTACCTTCTAACATGGCGGTTGTGTTCCTTTTATCCTATGGGCATGTGCAGTGGAAGAATGCTTATGTTGGGTGCCCACTTTTGGATCCCTAGTCACATGTGAAAACAATAGTTTTTTTGACTACCATATGGAGAGTTTGCATTAGGTTCATGGTTTAGTTCTTTGGTTACATGGAAGATCTAGATGATTAGCACTTGATTACATGTAGGTTGTGGAGTTGATATTTCAATGGCGTGGAAGCTTTTTGGCAACTTGGTTCCTCTATTTGCATGTAATCAATGATGGTTGTGGAATCAGTCTTCTAATGGCCTAAATTTCATGGACAACCCTTTAATCTTTTTGGATGCTTGTAATTGCATGTTTTATACTTATGTTATTTGGATTAGTGTGGTTTGTATATTTTTTTGTTAAAAATATGTTGTTATGATTATCTATGATATTTAATTATTTTGGTTTATACATTTGGTATTTTTTCTAGATTTGTGGGTTTCTAATGTTAAATTAGATTTGAATTTGCTTGTATTATTTTATATATTTTCTATTTTAATCAAAATGTGTGGTTTTATAGATTTGTGAAGAGACATCTTTCAATGTTTTTTAGATAGATACAAGTGCATATTTTCATGTATGCATCATGCATGGTTTGAGGATGTTGGTTGCAACCTTCTTAGTGCAAAGTTTTGTTAGGTGTTTGATCAATGCAAAGTGTTGGTAGAAATTTTATCACTTATCATTTTTGTAGTGATTACTTGTTGGGCTATTGAACTATAGTTTCTCTAATATTTATTTCTAGCAAGTTGGATCTAGATTTTATTTAATGCTATAGCCATGATTAATATACATGTTATCTCTAGTTGTCTCTATTTTACATGTTACTAATGTTGTGTTGAATATGACACATTATTTGAGGTCTATGAATTTTGTAGCTTTATTTTTTTAATTGGAGCACTAGCATGCTTTACTTGTCAACTTTATATGTATATTTTGTGCCTATTTATGAGTTGTCTCTATCTACATGTTGCATGGAGAACTTAGATGTGGGTGATATATTCCCACATATCTTCATTATTCTATTGGCATCTCATTGTAGTATATTTTTGTTGGTAGATCCCATGGGGATGCAAATTATATTTGTTTGGTCTTTTTTGTCATCATGGTGCATTAGTATGTTTGTTGTAGTGAGATAAAGAGATGTTTATTTGGAGTACATGTGATTCATGTTATAATACTTTGGTATACTTGTGAGATTTTGGTAGCATTGTTTTGTGTCACATGTAGTTATTTTTTGGAACATGTAGTAATTGACTATGCTATCATGAGAGGCTTTAGATCATAGTTTACTAGGAGATTTATGTAGTTACATAGTTTGGTATCTTCTTGGTTGGAGATCATGTTTCTTATTTTCTTTTTAGGAGTTGTTATTGTTATAAATTTGGATACTTTGATTGTGTGAGGGCCATGGGTGATCCTTTGTTAGGATATGTTTATCATAGTTACAATACTTTGGGATAATTGTGACATTTTTTAGCATTACTTTGGGTCACATGTAGTTGTGTGTTGAAACATGTAGTAATTAAGTATCCTATCATGAGAGGCTTTAGATCATAATTTACTAGGATCTTTGTGCAACTATATAGTTTGGTGTATTCTTGGTTGGAGATCATTTTTATTATTTTCTTCTTAGGAGATGTCATGGGTGATCCTATGTTATGAGACGTTTATCTTAATTATAATAGTTAGGGATACTTGTGGAATTTTTGTAGTATTGATTTGGGTCACACGTAGTTGTGTTTTGGAACATTTAGTAATTAATTATGCTATCATGAGAGGCTTTAGATCATAATTTACTAGGAACATTGTACAGTTGCATAGTTTGGTATCTTTTATGTGGGAGATCATGTTTCTTCTTTTATTTTTAGAAGTTTATATTGTTGTAGTTGAATACTTTGATTGTGTGAGGGTCATGGGTGATTCTTTTTTAGCAGACATTAATTTTAGTGGTATATTTGGAAATGATGTGGGTCTATCACTTTCTTATCAATGATATTCTACAATGGATGTTTGTGTCATGAAAAGATCCTAGAAATTCCACTTTATGCAAGCAATGAGATTTCTTTAGCAATTCTCAATTATACTAGTGTAGGATGATTATCTTCATGTTCTTTGAAGATGTAGATAGCTTGTTTACATGGACATACCTTGAATTCTTTGGTTGAATTTTCAATTGTGATATGTCAATTTAGATAGATGATCCTTGGTTTAGAGGATGGTATTAATGTGTCATGATAGAAATTTGATTATTTCTTGAATTTATGACATGATATGGATGCTTTTGAGAATATATGTTAGTTGGAGATAGTTGATCTTATATTAAGGAGATGTAAATCACAATGTCTTGATAATATCATATATTTTGTATTGATCATGCAAGAGGAGGTTTGGTGGTGATTTGAGAAAAGAATATTACATGAGAGTTATTACAAATTTTCCTTGTGAGTTTCTAGTTATTGCAATATTATAGTTAGATTTTAGTTGGAATGATATTATTAGTGGAACACATATCTTAAATTTGAGTGAGGCTAGATATCTCTTAAATTTTAGAGATAAAATGTTGGAACGGTTTCACTTGATGAGATTTTAGTAGGAAAACTGGGGAGCCTACACTTGGAATTGGAAATGAGTTCAACATGGACCTATTGAGGAGATTTTCCTTCAAAGGAAAAATAATATCATACCCCTAGTATTGTTGGTACATTAAGCAATGAATGGCCTAATATGTTTTTTTTTGTGTCTTATCTTCTCAGGTGTTCAAGTCTTGATTTGTGGATGTTGGTTTTGAGGAAGTTTTTGAGAATTAGACATATGGTTATGGTTTTTTTATCTTCTTATGTTTGAGTCTTGAGTTGTGTTTATTATATCTAAGGACTAGTTTAAGGATTATAAGAGATGTTTTATCTTAATTTAGTTGAGTGGATTTAAATCCTTTTAGTTTCTTATTAATCATGTGTTTGACCTTGGGATGTTTTTGATAATGTAAGCAAAATTTACAGGGTGTTGTACCCTACACAGAGAATTAAACAAAAATCCACACCAAAAAACACCTAACTAAAACCAGACGGGGACCAACAACACACATGGACCAACAAAAAACCAACAACAAATTAGCTGGCTTTCTCCCAATTCTTAGACAGCAGCTGAACCATATCATCACTGATCCACTCCTGATGGTCCTAAGTCTTCTTCATCCCCAGCTCATCCTTCATGGCGGCCAATAGGGTACTGGTGACACAGTGAATCATCTTGACCATGAAGCGAGTCAACCCAAGGAACTTATTGTCCAGGATGTCCAATCTTTCTTTCAGCACACTAAGCTCTTCCCCATCACCCATAGTGTAGTTGGGATCATTCTGCTCAATCTCCAGTGGCTCCGATGAGTGGGAGGCCGAAATGTCCTTCTGATCTTTTCCCATGTCAAGAACAAAAGAGGGGCCCCTAACATTTTCATATTCCTCATCCTCTGACACCTCTTCCACATCATTTCCTTTTTTGTCAGACAACTCCTCTTCAGTGTCCAAATCTCTAATCTACACTTTTTTCTTATTTTTTGCTAGCCTTCCTGAATGCCTAATGATGGCATCACAACCAATAACCAAAGTCTCTGCAACCACGTATCACCCAAGGAATCCTTGCTCACAACATTCTTCCCTTTTTTTGGAGGCATCTTCTCCTCCTTACCTTTCTTCTTCATACCAAGCTTACCAGGAGTCTTAGCAGGGGTAGATTTTAGGTCACACAAGCTAACAGCTGCACTGGTTTGGGAAGCACCATCAATACCCTTGAGTTTTTTAGTAGCAGGTTTGGGTTTCACAGTAGGGGTCAGGTGACTCTTTCTGACAGGGCCTTTAGATTCGGTTGGGGACAAGTTGGGCACAATGGGGGGGATCAATTTCCTCAATATAAATGGATGAAATAGATTTTGAAGGGCACAAAGCCAGATGAAAATGGTAGAGTCTTATGATAAGACCCTAATGGAGAGGCATAGGAGTAGGTTCATTGGGATTAGCAGCAGTCAAATCAACACATTTTTCAACTGAACTTTCAAGGTCCATAAGCTGGTAAAAGGGAAAACTCATAAGAATCTTATGCCTAAGATGATTTAGCAAGGGAAAATGGTAGTAGTAAAAATTCTTGTACCTTCCTCCAGCGTAACAAACTTTATTAGAGCAAGGAACACCTAGTTCCATGGCTGTGGAAGAGCCTCCTATTCAAACCTAGACTAGTTGCGCACTGATGCCTCCTCCCCCACAAAAAAATTATTCATACTCTCATTGCCCTAGGTCTTAGAATGTTTAGGATGCTTCATACCCATGCTTTGGAGGCCTGTCGCCTACGCAATAACTTTGTCATCCACCGTGAAGGAGATGCCACCAATGGAAACATGACGATTCTTCCACGATGCACCATAGTAGGAAGTTGAAGCTTACCTACATGGTTGAGTAAAGATCCCTTCCACCCAACAAGCTTACGTTGAATCCTCTCTAGAATAGAATTCCAGAACTCCGAAGTGACTTATTTGATAGTTAGGGGTAACCCAAGATACACTAAAGGTAGAGAACCACTCTAACAGCCTAGAACAATAGTGACTCGAAATTGTAGGTTAGGAGTGTTGTTAAAGAAGTAGATTGTGCTTTTGTTATATTTAATGCATTGCCCAGAACAAGCAGCGTAGTTGTTGAGACAGTTTTTCCATTTCTTGGCTTCCAGCACCGAGGCTTTCCCAAATAGGAATGTGTCATCGACAAGTTGTTGAATCACAGTCGGGTCAAGGGTAGAAGCCGCCTTAATACCTTTTATAGACCCCTCTAACAACATACTTGAGAAGTTTTTGCTTAGAACATCTGCCACCATTATAAACAAATAGGGAGATAGGGGGTCTCCCTTCCTAATACCTTTCCCAGAAAAAATTCTAGATCACCTTATCATAAGCCTTGGAGATGTCAAGCTTAAGGGCCATACTAGCATATTTGCACCTATCCATAGAGTGAATAAGTTCATGAGTTGTGATGGAAGCATCAAGAATATGCCTACCAGGCACAAAACCTTTCTGATTTGGGCTGATAATTTCATCCAATAGTGCTTTGATGCGGTTGACCAAAATTTTGGAGAGAATTTTATAGAAAGTATTGCACAGGATGATAGGGAAAAAGTCAGACATATGTTGGGGATAAAATATCTTAGGAATAATAGCAATAAAGGTGTGGTTTACTTGCTTAAGAATCTTACATGATTTGAAGAAGTCATGAGCAGCTAGAACCAGGTCCTCACCAACAATCTCCCAGAAGGTCTGAAAGAAAGCTAGAGGAAAACCATCAAGACCAGGAGCTTTGAATGCCCCCATACTAAAAGTAGCCAGCTTAACTTCCTCGAGTGTGACAACGCTGAGAATCCCCATATTGTCAATCTGAGAAATTAAATTTGGAAGCGAGCCAAGCAGCAGACTATCAAGGGTTGGGTTAGGAGCATCGATAGGGGTCTCATAAGCCTTCTGAAAGTAGTCTGTAGCCACTAAGCCAATAAGGGATGGTGAGCAGACAACCTCTCCCTAAGTATTGTGCAAATTGTTTATTTGGTTCCTCTTCTTATGTTTGACAACCCAAATATGAAAGAGAGATATTTCTATCTCCTTCTTTCAGCCATTGCACCCCCAAAGACCCTTTTATTTTAGCCCTTAACCATACATTTAATGTGCTTTAGCTTAAAAAAGATTCAAAACATAGGGGACCCACACACTGGGATATTCCACCATTCAACAATTTTCATTTTGAAATCAGGGTGGGAATTCCACATGATTTCAAAGCGGAAGGGGTAAGGTCCAACAATAGACTAATTGCATGAGGTTAGCAGTAAAGGATTGTGATTAGAAACAGTCCTAGGTAAATCCCACAGAGTGGCCCTAAGCAGGCCAAACCAGTTACTAGAGCACAGAAAGTGATCCAATCGAACTTGAATAAAATCTTCACCCATACGTCTATTGGACCAGGTAAAACCTTGGCCCGACAATTCAATATCAATCAGACCCGTTGAACTCAAAAAGTTTTCCAGATCAACCATACTGTCAGAATAGTCAATCAGACCACCACCTTTCTCAGAAGGGAATAGGGGGGAGTTGAAGTCTCTAGCCACCAGCCAACACAACCCATTGTTGTTAATTATCCTATCAGTCAGAGACAACCAAAAAGAAACTCTATCATTCCTTTGGTTGGGCGCATAAACATTTATAAACGACCAAGAACCTCCAGGGAAGTTAAAGGAGAAACCAATGCTATTCTAACAACAAAAAAGCTCAGTGCCATTTAGTCTAGAAGGGTTCTAGAGCATCGCAAGACCTCCAGAGGCCCCATCAACATCACTGTAAAAGTAGGATGCCCCGGGTTAGACGTACTTAGCAACATTATCAAAATTTTCTTTCTTCATTTTAGTTTCTTGTAGGAGTAGGACATCTAACTTATGTTCCATAACATAGTTCTTTAGAGAAAGTTTCTTATGGGAGCTATTCATCCCACGCATATTCCAAGACATTACCTTCATTTTTGACCTTTTTTGGAAGACACTTCCAATGTCTTATGTTTTCCCAAGGCAATCTCATTTGTGGTTTCTTCCAGACACGTGGATCTATGGCCAGGCCTTCCTGGTTTTGAGTCACCACCCACATCATCCTTTTTATTCCTTCCTCTTTTCTTCAGGGTTATCCAGTTCTCCTCATCCGCAGCAGACACCTGAGATGAGTCCTCTAGGATGAAAGAAGACGCCTCACCCAAGCCTAGATCATCCCATATTTCACCCTCTTCACCAACAATCTCACTAGTTCCAGCAGAAGTCACCTCTAATAGCACACCACCAATAAGGACCTCATCCTCAAAAACCATGTTAGAAGCAGGGTTCTCAACATTCGACACATTAACACAAGCCACTTTCTCATCTAAGGACAAATTTGCAAGACCCTCGGCCACAAAAATCATGTTCGCAGACCCAGGAATAGTATCACCAGGGGAAGGAGGTCCTTCATTGGCCACTAAACCAACCGATAGTGACTCAAAGCTAGGGATTTCAACAACTGCAAACAAAGAAGCAACACCAACACTTCCAAAAGAAGCAAGGACATCACTTCCTGAAGAAGGACCAGAAGGATCAGAAGAAACTCCTTTGTTAGGATCCTTATTAAAAGATGACTTACAGTCGGTAATAAGGTGCCTAGGTTTGGCACACTTTTGATAGAATACCATTGCATTTTCATAGCACATAGGTTGGACCCAGGACCCAAATTTTGAACAGAGCTTAACAAAGTTAGGCAGAGATTTGTTCACATAAATATTCACACAAAATCGGGCAAACACTAACCTGGATTTCGATTTGGTAATGGAGTCAGAGGTGATGAAGTGTCCAAAAGAATCACCAATGCTCTTAAATATTGATTCATCCTAGAATTCCAATGGTAACTCGAGAAGGCGAACCCAAACCGGGGCTGACTTATTGAGGTCCACATCTGGGTTAAATCCCGGCTTCCAACGACATAAGGCCAAGCTAGGTTTACCATAAACCCAAGGTCCCAAGGACAGAAAAAATATCAGATCTTCAGGCGCTGTGAACTTGAAAAGAAAAATCCCACTAGACATAGCGTAGATCTCCACACTTCCCTTGAGTCGCCACTTAACAACAACCCATTTCCTAACCATATCCATAGTAGGTCTAAAGAAGAGAAACCTACCCACTACTACGTTCTCCATGGATGAGAGAATCCTATTGTTGATTGAGTCATAAATAGAAAATTTCATCCTAGATACAATAACCTCATCCTCATGAGGAGACAGAGGGGGAGTACCCAGTTTACTATTGGTTAGAATATCTTTCCACCCAAGGGGTTCAAGAGGAATCTCAATCGTCGGCACTTCAACTGACGACACGGGTCGCACTAAAAGATCTGCAATTAAAAGACCTGTCCTGCCAGGAGTATCTCCCGAGGGACATGAGTCCACATGAGACAAGGCAAGGCTCGGGTCAGGGGTAGCCTGAGGGGGACCATGGGGTACCCCCAGGGCAGAATCCACCATGCGCGTAGGAAGTTCAAACACTGCCAGAGGATGGAAAGAGCAGGAAAAAATTTTGTGACCTTGGGATGTTGATATGGAATTTCTATTGGGGTTTTGAAGGTAAAAATATTACATGTCACAACTATAACACTTTTATTTTGGAGGACATGGTTTGGTTTGTAGGATATATTTTTTATTAGTTTTTTTTCTAGCTTTATAGATCAATGGGTATTCTTTAATACTTGGTGTCATAGATTATATGAGCCATTTACTTTATGTGAGTTTTGTTGGTGAAGTTTGGATATTTTTCTCAAATTCAAACTAGAAATTTCCTATAAAATGGGAATCCTAGGGAGGTATATGTGTCATTGAACCATGGTGCAAAGGTATTTTGGTGTTCATTTCTCTTGGAGATGCTTTATGTAGGATGTTGAGTATACAAGGTTTTGTGATTGTGGAGTGGGTTGGATATATTGATAGTATAAGGTTTACATGTGATATGTTTACCTATTTTGGAGTTGCGGTTAGCTGGATGTATTAGCAACTACTCATAGTTTCTCTTCCAACAATCAAGTTGAGAATTTAGTAGTTACTTGATCTTGTTCTAGAAGAGTTAGAATTCAATGTATGTGTTTATTTTGAGGCATGATATAGGTTTTCTATGTGGCATTAAAAGTGTGTTCTTGGTTTTGGTTTCTTACCTTTTTATTCTTGGGCATGATGGAGGATGAGAGTGTCATATTCAAGATTATGGTCACTTG
Source organism: Sequoia sempervirens (assembly GCA_007258455.2). Taxonomy (NCBI): domain Eukaryota; kingdom Viridiplantae; phylum Streptophyta; class Pinopsida; order Cupressales; family Cupressaceae; genus Sequoia; species Sequoia sempervirens. The sequence goes on from VDFB02000017.1 coordinate 457,697,956, forward strand.
GTAAATGTTGAAAGTTACTTTGATGAGCTTGTGAGCACATACAAATTAATTGGTGCAACATTCTTATACCCTTGGTGTTAGGATTAGGTGACATCAACCTTGTAAATCCTATGTCATATGTCATGGTTCCAACATCCTTGGAAAGTGTCTCTAGGAACTTAGGGTGTATTGGAAAAATATTTTATAATATTAATTCTCACCATTGTTTGTAATATACTCATAAGGGGTGATGGGTCCATTAGCAATGATAAAGGTGGGTTGTGGACATAATTATTTAATATTATTTTCCCCACATGTGGATGCCTAGAATGGGATAATAAAAGATAAAGGAAATGATAAATAAGTGACTGTTGGGATTCTCCAAGTGGGTGCTTGGATAGAGGCAATATGTGTCACTTGGTTTTCCATCATTTATTACATTTAGTGTAATGTTTATCTTCTCAAGTTTTGGTGCCCAATTTGGAGGGAAAGTATTGGATGCTAAGACAAGTGTCCTTTCATATTCCATGGAGGATTTACAAGGGTTGGTTCATTTGGAATGAAGGGTCATCTTTGGGAACCATGTTTGGTGCATTAGATGCCTTCACAAGCCTATAAAAATAGCCTCTTGGATGTAGAATTAGAGAGGAACAACTGAATGTAGTATTACTTTGCAGGAACAAGGACATGGCATAAGGAAGTTGTTCATAGGTGTACACAGGTGCCATGTTGGAGGAAAATAGGAGAATGGAAGTGGTTGTATTTTAATCTCATTTATTTGATGATAATGCATACTTGGCCTCTCTTCTTGGTGGAGTTTTCTTCCCACAAAGGTTTCTCCACGTAAATCCTATGTTATGTGATGATCTTATGTTTCTGATTTGTGACTCATTGCTGCTATCTTATGCTGATGATATTATTTATTTATTGTTGTTATAAGTTCACATAAGGTAGTTTTTATAAGCATGTTAAGTAGGTTATTTTTTGGCATCATAAAGAAGATGGATCTTTTCAGGTTTGCATATAAGTTTCAGATTTTCATGTTGCTATAGTGAATGCATTATATCTCATCCATTTAAGTCATATTTGGATAGAGATTGAATTTCCCAAAAATCGGTATTGAACCTATTTATTTCTCATCATTTGGTATCAAAGTTGAAGGTTAACTAGGTTTTGGGTATTCCTTTTGTTTTGATTTCTTAGCCTAGAAATCTTGTGGGAATTTTTTAGAAGGAATTGGAAGTTGTTGGAATGATTTTGGGGTAGAAATTAATGTTATTGAGTTAACTTTTTTTTGCAGATTTGTGAAAATGGAAGCCATGGATATTGTCAATGTAATCTATGTCAGGCATTGGAAGCTCATGATTATGGATCTTCATGGAGTTGGTTATGTTTGGTAACTTGAAGATATTGTTTGAAAATATGGTTGTATCCTCTTGTTTGGTGGTTTTTTTCCTTTACCTTTGTTGAAGTGAGCAACCAAGATCTTCAATTTGCAACACCAAATAACCTCCACAGGAGATAGAGAGAAGCAACAATGGAAGATGTTATTCCACCAAACAAGAATTGCAATATAATACAATATTCAATACAATACAATATGCTATGCTATCCAATACAATACAATTCCATGAAATAAAATAGAGATTCCTTGCTTATAAAGGCAAGGATGGGAGATAGGATTAGACAAGATCATGACAAGTGTCTTAGTCCTATTGCATGAGACAACTAACTCATAACGACCTAGGATAATGTAAAGTATAGATAAGATAACTATGACTTCTAAAAGAATGCTTATATCCTAACTAAACTTAACATGTGAACTAAGTCCCGTAAGTCCCTAGTAAAGAATTAACTAGGTACAGGACTTATTCACACCAACAACCTTGTGGCCATGTGCAATGAGAAGGTTTTCATGTTGGATAGGTAGAGACATCCTAATCACATGGAGAAACACTTTCGATTTGGACTACATAATGGAGTGCTTATGTTAGGTTCATAGTTTTAGTCCTTGGTTACATGAAATAACTGGAAGATAAGCCACTAAAATATTTGTGAGTTGTGGAGCTGATATGTTGCATATGTTATAAGCTCTTAGAAATTTTGGTTTTTTCCTATTGGGTTGTAGTTTACACTTGTTTTTAGCTGTGGGTTTTGTAGATTTGTGGTTATTCCATTATTCAAATGACATGTTTGGTGTGAATGTCTGGATGGTTATATGGATTTAACATTTACAAATATGGTTTTACATGTTAACTAAAATATATGGTATGTAGATCTGCGATGAGATTGTATTCATAATGTTTTGGATTAAGATAGTTATAGGTTTGCATGGCTTCTTGTAGGGTTCTTATTGATCTATGGTTACTCCTATGTGGGTTTGTTTGAAAAAATAGATCTAGCATTGATTTTGGTGTTTGGGTCTTAGAAATCCACATGTTATACCTGAATATTGAGCTATTTTGCATGATACTAATGTGGGGTTGAATCTATTTTTTCAGCTATTTGAGATTGTAGCATTGATTATGTTTTCTCCTTTGAGATGTTGCATATGTGTTGATCATGTAAATTTTGGATGGTGATTCTATTTAGTTGGCCATATTCTTGGTCACCATTGTTACATTGGTATGCTTATTTCAGTGAGAGATGGTTATTTGGAGTACCTCATATAGTTATTTGAATTTTTAGTAGTTGTTTATGGTGCATGAGAAGATTTGTTCACTTTGAGTAGAGTGTGGGTAATGATATTGTTTATGATGCCATGTATAACTCGGTATTACTTTCAGTGGGAGCTTTATGCAATTACATAATGTGTTTTATCTTCTTTGTTTCAATATTTTGGTTCTAAGTTGTTGTTGCAATGTGTAGTGAGCCATGGATAATCTTTGATTATAATATGGATGGTATTTTACAATGGTTGTTGGTGTCATAAGGAGCTCTTGGATTCTTCCTTTATATTGTAGTGAGAGTTATGACATCTTTGGTTCTATTGAGAAAGGATGTGTAGCATTGGTATCTTCTTAGTTTGGAGATCGTGGTTGTATTTTACCTTTTGGGAGCTCATCATGTTGAGTTATTTGATTGTATTGGGGCCATGGAGGATCTTCAGTTAGGAGATGGTTGTCATGATGCCTGGAGAGCTTGGTTACTGATGAGGGCGCAGCCCGAGACTTAGAAAATAACCCACAAACAAGAGAATAATTTTATTATTCAAAAAATGGAGCTTCTTACATGCAGAGGATCTCAAATCCCCAAGTTCTACAACACATGCAAGTTACAGAAAGCTACAGAATAACCCTTTCGTAATATGCGAGAGCTTGTCCCCAAAAAGTTACCCAAAAATTAGAAACTTCATATAAATAGAGAGCCCCTCATTAGTTTGGATCCAAAACAACATTCAATTCAAATTTGAGTTTTTGGTGGTCTAGTGCCGGAAGTTACAACTTGAGATTCAAATTTCAGAGTACATTCAAAAATTAGTATCTTCTAGAAAGTGCACCAACTTCTG
>VDFB02000017.1:457704018-457756664 GCA_007258455.2 Sequoia sempervirens
AATATGCGAGCTTGTCCCCCAAAAAGTTACCCAAAAATTAGAAACCCGCCCATAAATAGAGCTCCTCATTAGTTTGGAGCCAAAACAACATTCAAATTTGAGTTTAGGCGGTTTGGTGCCGAAAATTTACAACATGAAGTTCAAATTTCAAAAGAGCATTTGCAATTGTATTTTCTAGAAAGTGCGCCAACTTCCCCGGGCCATAACTTTTGATCCAGGACTCTGATTTGCGAACCGTTTAAACCATTGGAAAGGTCTAGAAGTCAACAACGTGCTCAAAATTCACTACGCCAATTTTAGCAAGTTTCGAGGCCGATCTAGGAACTCTAAGTGCCTCAAATCTAACTCGAAAGATTTTCAGGTGCAAATCTGGGAAACTAAAACTGCAATATCTTTCAACCCAGGAATAGAAAATAAAAACCGTAAATTGGGAATTTCATTATGACGAAAAGGGTATCCAAAAATGTAAAAACATCTAAAAACCGAGAAACTTAAAATTTAACTATTTTTGGGTGATGCAAGATTGCCCTTACACCACTGGATGCTCCTGCATCAGTTACACAGTTCAGTGGGAGCTTTGGCAGTGATGTTGATTCATCATTTTGATGATAGATGGTTATGTGATCTCTTAGGAGGGGATGTTAGATCATGATGTCATGATATATTCTTGATTATATTGTTGGAACTTTGGAAATGGTCTTGTTTGGTTCTCTTTAGTTTTGAGTATTAATCATTTTTTTGGAGCTTCATGATTTTATAGGGTTGCATTTGAAGTTAGCATGGATTGATTGGTGGATGCTCATGGATATTAGAGAGACTTGGGTGGGGCTAAGAGATATCTTATTTATGAGATGTATGTTGAGATGGTTACTCTTTGATGATGATTTCATAGAAAGACTGAGGATCCTACACCTAGTAATGGATGTGAATCCATTATGGACTTGAAGAGAATATTATCATTCCTTGGTGTTGTGTGCACAAGACAATATTGTATCCCACTCTTGATCTACTTGGCAGGTGAATGATCTGAGAGGTATTGCCCACCTAATTATCATATGCATTCTTTATTTTGTATCTTGTCTTCTCATATGATTTAGTCTTGAATATAAAAAAAATTAGTACTTTTTAATAAGAAGATGCATGGCTTATGATTTTTTTTTGCTCTCCTTGTTTTGGTCTTGAGCCATGGTTCTAGTTCTGAGGACTTATTTGGAGAGGTACAAGAAATGGTTTGTGGCTTTGGTAATATTCCCTTTGTTGTGGGAATGATTGGTCGGTCTAATCTACCTTTAGTATGAGAGGTTTATATCTAATGTTGCCAGCTTTTCATTTTATTTGGATGTTAGATGTTGATATCCTTTCAGTTTGGGAATGGTGAAGTAGATCTTACATTACACAACTAGGTACATGTTAGTGTGGAACAAGGATATGGTTTGATTTGTAGGTTCTCTCTTTGGTCATGGTATCCTTCCTAGATGTTTGGTTTCACATGGTTGAGTGTGAAGAACTTGGGAGAGCTATGGAGACTAATGGTGAGAGAGTTATTGCAACATATTTGTTTATAGGATCTGCATATCATTATATGTTTCCTTGACACTATGTAATAGGGGAGTTAGCCACATCCTTTATGAGAATTTGTGAGGCCTACTATTTGATACACCCTTTTTGGTGATATTTTGATCTAAGAATTTTTGATACTCTATGTATATTAGACTATTTTGGATGATCATGGACATTTGATGTCATGCCTGTTTTCCTATTTATGACACTTATGGTGATTATATGCATGTTATGATTTCTTAATTTTCTATGCTCATGTTGATTTGGTTATCATGGTAAGAATGGATAAATGTTTAAGATATAAAATTTGATGAGATGTAAAATTTGGATTAGGTGATGATGTGATCTCTTTATAAGAATGCAATGATCAGTTGTGAATTGATAGAATAAGGTATTTGCTAGATAAAGAATAATTATGGATATTGATATTTCAAGTTATTGATTTCAAGATTTGATTGTGTTAATTATATATTTGTTTATTTACTTATTGATTATCATGCATTGTATATATTGACATGTGGCTTCGAGTGTGTAGGTACATGCCCATGGCCAATGGGATCAAAGGTAACCAAGGATACCATATTGTGCTAAGCCATGTAAAACCAACTATGGTCCATTTGGAGGGACCATAGTCTCATATGTGTTGTATTTTATTTTGTGATGAAATAATTTAATGTTTAATCATGTGATTATGTTTTAAAAGCCAATTAGGCTTTTGATGAGGATTTTGGGATATTTTGAATTAATTTTTATTATATTTTAAATTTAATTTCTTGTTTGTGGGTTTAAAGGGGTGATTAGGTCCTTAAATTGGGTTAATTGACCCATATTTATCCCCTATGTGATGATTAACTATGGGTTAGGGGTCAAATCAAGCCCATATCCTTGAGATTTCTTAAGTTATGACCCTTTTTAATTGGCCATTAAGAAGGGTGATGGATTTTAGTAATGGGTTGGAGTGTTGGATCCAAAATATCATTTATGAGATTTGAGAGGTTTTGTTGAGTGTTGAACACTCCTTGACTCTTCACTTCCCCATGAGTTCTCACACATGTGTGAGAACTTGTGGGGATATGTGCATAGGAGTGAATGAGAGAGTGACATGTGTTACTCTCTCATCCAAAGGATTCCAATCTTTGACTCCTATTTTAATCCTTTCGAAAGCCAAAGGAAGGGTTTTTCTTTTGAAGATTTTTTGGATTGGAAAGAAAGTTTGTGCTTGTATTTTGGGGAGTTTGGGAATGGATTTCTTGAATGAGTAAAAAAGTTGGAGCTCATCTTCACCCTTTCTACATTTGATCTTGGATTTGAGGTAGGAAAATTTTTACTCATGTGTATGACTTCTATATATTGATGAAAATGTGAAAAGATTTTTTATGATGAATGTTTTGTGTGTTTTATGTGTTCTTGCATATTTACCTTATTTATGGAAACATGTTGTATCATGAAATTTATTAGTTACATTTGTATTATAGAAATAAAATTTATGTTGATAACTTTCAAATGAAAAAATTAAATAATCATGCTACCTAGAAGTCCTAGAGTACTAGGACCAATCCTTACTACTTAGGGTGTGCGGGATAGATTTCGCACACATAAATCACTCACTTCCTACACCCCACTCTCAAACAATGTATCAATGGCGATGTTGCATGAGAAATTCCCCTCAATGTGTATAGTATACAACCATGTGCATGCATGATTGTCCATTTTTAGTTCTTTTTCGATGTTAGTTGAAAAAATAAAATTGTTAGTTGCATTTTTATCCAATGGGTAAATTTTGGGCATTACAATTGGTATTAGAGCCTAGGTTCCAACGCTGGGAACTCTAGGAAAGGTTTAGGTATATACTAGTATTATTTTGCATTGTACTTTCAAAGTAATCTTTTATAACTCGAGTTGTGTTAGGCAATGGTGAGAATGCTAATTCCTTGTCATAATCCAACTTTAATCTCTTTACCTTTGAGTGATCCTGCTTTAAGGAATCACTTTTTTGAAAATGAGACACTAAATAACATCCTACACCCTCCTATCTACCTTGCTTAAGTATCTTTTAGTAAACTAGAATAACAAGGAAGAACTTGACCAAGAGAGACACAATTTGGTTGTAGTATTATTCGTAGCATTAAGAAACTTTGAAGGCTTCCCCCAATTTCAATGGATTGGAAGTGGTTGTACTTAGTGAGTTGTGCAAGGTCATAATAGACCAAATGTTTCCAAACCATATTAATTTGTTAGTAAGTGGTCAAAGTGGTATATATATTTGTAAGATTATCTAATGCCAATTTTGGATCCAATTCATAAATAATTATGAGCAAGTAAGGTGAGTGACCTCTAATCATGTTTAAACTTGGTCCTTAGTACAAATAATAAAGTGATCATGGTGAGATGAGTCCACCATGTTGAATTTAAACCTCAGGTTTTGGGTTTCTAAGGAATTAGCACACCTAACAAAAGAAGGATTTCCTTGTCTCTTTGTTCAATGAAAATATTGCTATAATTCTCTTCCCTATATATAAGCTCTAATTGCATACCACCTTCAAATAAACTTGTGATTATCAACTCTTGAGTTTTAATGTGATGAAGGTGAACTTGAAAATGGTCAAGGATGAGGGTGTTCAAGACACAACTAGGGAGATAGAGTCTTTACTTGTATTATTTTCCATAAGGAGAAACTTACCTTCCCTAGAACCAAGTTGGCGAGTCACTTTGATCTCCAAGTCCCCCTGCTTCAAATAAAGTAATATATTGATCAACTAAAGGTTTAGAATATGAGAGCTAAGTGTATGTGAGAATATTTTAGAGGAATACCAAAGATCATTGAAATATATCTCAATGGTTAAACTAAAGTTTTCATAAAGCTAGATTTGATGGATTGGTGTAGGTAATTATTTTGTTTTCATGTAAAGAGAAAAGGAAATAACCAAAATCCATAAGTTTGTGAAAGAATGAAACTAATTAGTATAATATTTTATTTGGTAATTATTTATGTGCATCTTGTTAAATAATTTAGAATGAGAAATTCCCCATTCATCCCATTAAATAGTAGTTGATGCTTTAAGTAAGAGGTTTCAACCATATAAATGGAAGTTTCACACCAATATAGGGAAAAATTTGGTTGTGGAAATGACTCTTGGTGAGGTAGAAATGTGGGAATTGAAGATAGTGTTATGGAACCCTAGATGGACTCATTAAGTTCCTATTCATGCAATTAAGATGTTTATCAATTAAAGTTATACATAATTAACAATTATTTTTAAGACTATCCTCCCTAGGTCTTAACACCACCTTAAATCATACGTAATAAAAGAACTTTGAGTTAAGGGTGGGTTATAGATTGCATCCTTAAAGAGGGACCTACCGATCCTATTATTCCTTTCCTAGTAGTTGATTAAGCTATAATTTGGTGTTGAGGTGAAACTCTTTATAATTTCAATTTGGTTAATTTCATTGATCATGAATTTTATTGACTTAATTTTGGTTCTCTTAGAATTAAAATTTTTGGAAGTTGGACTATCAATGAACCATTTTGATTCTTGGGGCTACTTTGACAATTAATTTTTTTATGGTCCCTTTCCTCAAGGACTTTTTCAATTAAAATTTTTGGTTTGTTGTATTAGTGGCCACATTTGCATTTTATTTTGTTTATAAAATCTTTTGAAAATTGATTAATGGTTCCTTGTTTTGTTGAGAGTTACAATTTTTTTTTAAAAAAAGGATTTTTATTCTCCATTTCATCTATATTTTAAAGTTTTTTTTATAATTGTGATATGAGGAGCACCTCAATAGTTTGCATAAAAAGGAGAAGACAGTGGTTGGGAAATTTGTTAGGACATAATGATTTCCAAAATCATGGGTTAGGAGTAGAAATTGGTTTCTTTTATCCAAAATCTATTATTTTTATCACCTTGTTTTATGGTGTTTGGAGAGTGTGGCAACATCTCCAAGAAGTTAAGATTTACTCTTGACTCAATGAACTTAAACAAACGACCTTCTAGATGGGGTTAACTCTATACTCATGTACCCTCCTAAATCTTAGTCAATTTCTTACATTCAAACGATGATTTCCCTACTTAGTCAATTTCTTACATTCAAATGATGATTTCCCTACTTGGATGTGCTAGAGTATGAAACATTTCCTTTATTTAACATAGAATTATATAAGTTTGGATAAGTAGACATAATTCAAGTGATAAGAATTTTGTGTTGTCATCCTTAAGGGAAGAAAATTATGTTGTCTTGTTTCTTAAAAATGAGTTTTTCCTTGTGTCCTTTTGGGATTGTAAGTGCCTATATGCATTCCAAACAATGAAGAATTAGGAATTTCATTAAAAAATCTCATGGTAGGCACATAGTAGAAGGGTGTTTTGAATGTGTTTTTAGTAATAATTTCCCTTAGGTGACCCTTTTGTGTTTCATATGCTATAATTATAGTATTAAACACATTGTTCTAAATCAAACAATAATTTTAGGGTCATTGTCGCTCACATAATGGGTGAGGCACCAAGCCTTGTTAAGTTGGATTATCTAGATAATATAATTCCTTTTTTGATTCATATTCTCTAGCCCTAAGATCAGGTTACATTTCGTCCCTTGAGAAACTTCAAGGAGGAAGTTAATCCCTAGAGGGGGAGGATGTGAGGCCTACTATTTGATACATCCTTTTTGGTGGTATTTTGATCCGAGAATTTTTGATACTCTATGTATATTAGACTATTTTGGATGATCATGGGCATTCGATGTCATGCTTGTTTTCCTATTTATAATGCTTATAGTGATTATATGCATGTTATGTTTTCTTTATTTGCTATGCTCATATTGATCCAGTTATCATGGTAAGAATGGATAAATGTTTATGATATAGAATTAATGATATGTAAAATTTGGATTAGGTGATGATGTGATCTCTTTATAATAATGTAATGATAAATTGTGAATTGATATAGTATGGTATTTGTAAGAGAAAGAACAATTGTGGATATTGCTATTTCAAGTTATTGATTTCAAGATTTGATTGTGTTAATTATATATTTGTTGATTTACTTATTGATTATCATGCATTGTATATATTGACATGTGGCCTTGAGTGTGTAGGTACATGCCCATGGACAATGTGATTGGAGATAACCAAGGATACCATATTGTGCTAGGCCATGTAAAACTGACTATGGTCCATTTGGAAGGACCATAGTCTCATATGTGTTGTATTTTATTTTGTGATGAAATGATTTAATGTTTAATCATGTGATAATGTTTTAAAAACCAATTAGGATTTTGATGAGGGTTTTGAGATATTTTGAATTACTTTTATTATATTTTAAATTTAATTTCTTGTTTGTGGGTTTAAAGGGGTGATTAGGTCCTTAAATTGGGCTAATTGACCCATATTTAACCCCTATGATGATTACCTATGGGTTAGGGGTCAAATCAAACCCATATCCTTGAGATTTCCTAAGTTATGACCCTTTTTAATTGGCCATTAAGAAGGGTGATGGATCTGATTAATGGGTTGGAGTGTTGGCTCCAAAATCTCATTTATGAGATTTGAGAGCTCTTGTTGAGTGTTGAACACTCCTTGAATCTTCACTTCCCCATGAGTTCTCACACATGTGTGAGAACTTGTGGGGATATGTGTCCATAGGAGTGAATGAGAGAGTGACATGTGTCACTCTCTCATCCAAAGGATTCCAATCCTTGACTCCTATTTCAATCCTTTGGAAAGCCAAAGGAATGGTTTTTTTTTAAAACATTTTTTGGATTGGCTTGGAAAGGAAGTTTGTTCTTAGATTTTGGGGAGTTTGGGAATGGATTGCTTGGAGGAGTAAAAATTGGAGCTCATATTCAACTCAAATCCATTTGAGCTTGGAGGAGTAAAAATTGGAGCTCAAATCCATTTGAGCTTGGATTTGAGGTATACCTCATTTTACTCATGTGTATGACTTCTATATATTGATGAAAATGTGAAGATTGTTTATGATGAATGTTTTGTGTGTTTTATGTGTTCTTACATACTCACCTTATTTATGGTAGCATGTTGTATCATGAAATTTATTAGTGAATTTGTATTATAGAAATACAATTTATGTTGATAACTTTAAAATGAAAAAATTAAATAATCATGCTACCTAGAAGTCCTAGAGTACTAAGACCAACCCTTATTACTTAGGGTGTCCGAGATAGATTTTGCACACACAAATCACTTTCGCTTCCAACACCCCACTCTCAAACAATGTATCAATGACAATGTTACATGAGCAACGTCCCTTGATGTGTATAGTATACAACCATGTGCATGCATGGTTGTCATTTTTTAGTGTTTTCTTTATGTTAGTTGTATTTTTACCCAACGGGTGAATTTTGGGCATTACAGAAGTACTATAGATAGACTTGATATGTCTTGTTCTATTTTCAATTTGACATTACTCATGCAATGATAGTTTGTAGATATATGTCTAGTTATCCTCTATGATATCTTGGTATGATAGTTACTGATGTGATGATGAGTTTGTATTTTTCATTGGATTGGGATATACGAGTTAAGTAGTTGTGTGGGCTACTCACCCATTCAATTGCAGTGGGATGACTTGGATGTGGACTGTCTATATCCATGAAATTACTTTAGAGTTTATGTAGACTTTTTAGTTGGCCTTGTTTGTGGTCATTTATTCATTGGTATGTTGCATTGAGATAGGAGGATGGATATACAAAGACTTGATTGTAGCTTTTGGGTTGGTATGTTGATGGCATTTAGTTTTATCTATGTTTGGTATACCTTGGTTTGAGGTATGTTTATTTTGGATGAGTTGAAATTCATTGTGGTTGTTATTCCAAGTTCTATGAGTAAGGAAACTACTCAGAGCTTTTGTTATCATTTGAATTTGATGCTTATGTTCATGTAAAGATTGGTACAATAGTGACAATTGATATGTTTTACCTTGGCATGTTCCTTTTTCTTCCATAGGTGGCATGTGTGGAGGATGTAAATGATTTTTTTATTTATGGTGGTTATCATGCTTGTATTTGTAGGTATCTTTTTGGAGCATGAGAGAATGGTGAAGATTCAGATGGTACATGAATGGGTAAGGGATTTTTTTCCCTTATTTGTGATTCCTATTGGTGTATTTCCAGTGTTGATGTCAAGTGGGAGAATGTTAGGATTAGGTGCCATCCACCTTGTAAATCCAATGCCATATGTTATGGTTCCAACATCCTTGGAAAGAGTCTCTAGGAACTCAGGGTGTATTGGGAAAGTATTTTGTAATATTAATTCTCACCATTGTTTGTAATATATTCATAAGGGGTGATGGGTCCACTAGCAACAATAAATGTGGGTTGTGGAAATATTATTTAATATTGTTTTCACCACATGTGGATGCCTAGGATGGGATAATACAAGATAAAGGAAATGATAAATAAGTGACTATTGGGATTATCCAAGTGGGTGCTTGGATAGAGGCAATAGGTGTCACTTGATTTTCCATCATTTATTACATTTAATGTAATGTTTATCTTCTCAAGTTTGGGTTTCCAAGTTGGAGGGAAAGTATTTGATGCTAAGATAGGTATCCTTTCATATTATGTGGAGGATTTCCAAGGGCTGGGTCATTTGTAATGAATGGTCATCTTTGGACACCATGTTTGGTGCATTAGATGCCTTCACAAGTCTATAAAATGAACCTCTTGGATGTAGAATTAGAGAGGAATAGCTAAATGTCGTTTTACTCTGCAAGAGCAAGGAAAGGTAGAGGCATAAGGAGGTGGTTCATAGGTACACAGGTGCTTCCATTTTGGAGGAAAAGAGGAGAATGTAAGTGGTTGTATTGTAATCTCATTTATTTGATGATAATGCATACTTGGCCTCTCTTCTTGATGGAGTTTTTTCCCACAAGGATTTCTCCATGTAAATCCTGTGTTATGTGATGATCTTATGTTGTTGATTGGTGACTCATTTCTTCTATCTTATGCTGATGATATTCTTTATTTATTGTTGTTATAAGTTCACATAAGGTAAGGTTTATAAGCATGTTAAGTTGAATATTTTTTGGCATCATAAAGAAGATGGATCTAATCATGGTATTTCCATATTAAGGCAACTTAATTTTCAGATTTTCATATAAGTTTCAAATTTTCATGTTGTTGTAGTACAAGCCTTGCATCTAATCCATTGAAGTCATATTTTGATAGAGATTGAATTTCCCAACAACCAGTATTGAACCTATTTATTTCTCATCGCTTGGTGGTTCAATATTTTTTTTAAACCTCTTATGCTTTTGTAATGTGATATCAAGTGGAATAATGTTAGGATTAGGTGTGTTATTCACTTTTTATATCCTAAGTGTCTATGTATCTTTTTTATTCACTATAATGGGTAAATAATGTACGTGTGTCCAAAATTCATGGAATGGACAAATGGGGTGCCCATGTAACAACACTTCCATATAATTATTTTATTATTCTCTAGCGACTTGGAAATGTTTTTTTCAATGAGGAATTGAATAAGGGGTTATGTAGTGGAATTGTAAGAGAACTATTATTAGTAATCATGGCATGCAATTAGTGCTTCTTTGGGTTGTTCTTGGAAGTTACATATGTGAACTTACACAATTAAATTCAAAGATACTTATGTAAGAATTGTTTTCTATTTAGGGATAGCTCCATACATGTGAGGATCAAGAGAATTCATATCATCGTATATTGGGACCTTATTTGGGCCCATCGTATTATTTTTTGGTGGCTATTTTGGCCACCTTGAATCTATATATTGGATCAGGCTTGGGATAGAGGATGTATAAAAATTATTTTATAAGGTTATACTATTAGTTTTACGTTAGAGAAGTAATCTTGTTGATCTCATTAAAGGTTGCATGGATATCCTATGAATGTATTGCAATCATTTATGTTGCAAAATAATAAATTATAATTTTTTCTTTGAAGGTTGAGTTTTCTCAAAAGGGTTTTCCCTACATATATCTATGTCACTCCCCTTTTGGTGGTTCTTTTCATTCTTCTTCATCTATCATTATTGTTATTTTCTAAGTGTTGTTTACATATTGGAATGTTATATTTTGTAGATTTTATTATTGTGATATTCTCCTTGAACGGTTAATGAGGGAAACAATTTATGTCTTGTATTTTATGGGCATGGTTGTTTACAAATTTATTTGGATATGTTTTAGGAAATGTTATCGTACTAGAGATGCATGCATGGTATTTCCTAATATTTGGGATAATATTCATATGCCAAATAGAAATTATATTTGATATAATATTTATTCTAGTGGATATGATGAACATCACCCATGGTTTTTCAAATTCATATTTATACATTGAATTCTCTTTTCTCTATCTTCAAGAATGATTTAAAATAGTTGTATACTATAGATTAACTTCGTTGGATTAATGTTGAAACTATAATATTGGATTTTGGTAATCCAATTTATCATATTCAATAAAATCTCTTATTCTGTGAGAATTTTTTACTGGTGGATTATGAATTATCAATATATATGGGAGTTGATAATATAAAATTATTGATCGATCTCAAAATGACATATATACTTCTCTAGTTGTGAGTACTTCATTTCATGATCCTTAAAATTATTTCTTGTGAAAGTAATGTGGGATTCATTATTTTCCTAATGATTTCATTTGAGTATGACCAACATGGTGTGATCTATAGCATAGTAGTAGATGATATAATCTTTCTAAATATAAGGGTGTACCAATATTAAATCTCTACTAATAGATTCCTTTATTTCTATGAATCTTTCTATCATTCCCAATATACTTGAAAATATAGTATTCTTCATCATGGCTAATATTTCTTATGATTTTTTTTTTAAAATAATAATGGGCCTTCTCAAAAAAATTATCTTCCCAAAGAAGGAATGAATGTTAGTATTTTTGGTTGATAGGATAGATTGTGTCTAGATTTCACCCAACTAGGATCTTTGTCATCTCCTTAGAAATATTTTTTCAATTGATTTCCCTTTGTTGATTCTAAAAATGGACTTTATCAAATCAAGGGAAATTTTGCACAATCTACACTTTGTCAACACTAGGGTTAGAAATTAAAAATGATCTTCTTTAAAGAAAATGATGAGGTCATCTAAGTAAATAATGATCACTTTATCCTTCAGGTAACCAAAATTAATCTTCATTTCTCTCTAAAAATATTAACCCACATTAACTAATCCAAATGATATATGTGCATGCGCAAACATCCCCAACAAAGTAGTGAAGACTATCTTGAATTAATCTTTCAATGTTCCTCAATTTGATTATAACCTTAATACCCATCAAACAATGATAACATCTTTGATCCTAAGATAGTTTATAAAAGATCCATTTTGGGAATTCAACAAATATCTCGATTTCACAATCATCCATTTTTCTAAATGGTACAATGTTTGATATCCACTTTGAGTGTTGTGTTGGAAAAAATATATCATTTAACATCTTTTGAGTCTTACCATAAATTGAACCTCTCAAACATAGATTACAATTTGATTTATTTTGTCTAAAATTCTTTTTCTCTAATTTAGTGAAATAGTATGATACAAATCCTTAGTAAACAAATACCTTTAGATATTCAAATGGCCATGTAAAATTATCCTTGTATTACTAGAGTAGTTCTTTAGATATGATTTTATTTTCATATGAATAAAAATTACTTAGATTTACTTTTATTGGCTCATCTACAATTCCTATATCAATTTATTCATAATTGGTAGATGTCATTGAATATTTAAAAATTGCATACTTCATATGTTTGAGTGTCATACACTCATTTTAGTTTACATCCCTTTGTCATCTTTTTGGTTACATTTTTCTAGATTTTGGGCCTAAAAACCCTCATTAATGTGTCATGAAAGATAAAAAGGGTAACCCTACTCTTGCATACCAATTCCCTACATATTTTAGACCTCTAACTTCAAGGACACTAGTTCAAGAATCATAGTGACCTTGGACATTAGCACACTTGAACTAAAGTCTCTTACCAAACTCAAACTTTATCTAGTCAAAAGACATGTCTATCTTTCAATATTATTATATTTTTACAATATTTTTTTTTATCAATGAAGCCTTATAAAAACATGTAAGGCCCCTTTTGAATAACTATTATCATTATCTCATTCTTAGACAATCTCTTGAATTTCTACTAAGTTTTCTATTGATCCACACTATTTTTTTATTTTACTATTCTTTAAAATATTGTAACTCCCTCTACTCCATATCTAATGCCACAATCTACAATTTTTTGTTCCTCCTCCATTTCACATCCCTAATCTCTATCTAACTATTCATTTATTTCAAAGAACAACACACATTAGTGTGACCAATGACATAGTATAGGTTAGCTATACTTGATCCATATGGATTCAAAGCATATTTAATCCACTAAGCATCAATCCCAATAAGGTATTCAATGTAAATAAAAATGAAGAAGCCATTAAAATTAACATTCTAAAACATGAAAGCTTGAAAAACATCTATTCTAAGCCATTGAATCTTATCCTATTGGGGGAGTGGTGTTGCATTGATGTGGAATGGTGACCCTTTCCCAATCCTTGGATAATGAGCCTTTCCAATTGATTTTATTGATTAAAATCGATTAAAATTGATGAAAAAGATGAATGAAAGCATGATAAAAGCTAAATTAACACAATGAAAGCTAATATGTTTGATGTAAATGTATGCAAGATTTAAAAATGTAAGTCCTAATTCCAAAATATGCTAAATGGATGCAACTAAGTTACCATGGAAGCTATTAACGGATGCTTTAAGCTACTATGATCAAGATTTAAACTAAAAATGCTAAATATCTACAAAATATGGATGCAAATGAGAGTGATTTTAACAACATAAGTTTACTATTAAAAGATGGATCCCTATTTAATAGATGCAAGGTCTATCTATAGAATAGGCAAAAATAAACCGATGGTCAAGATTGAAAGAATCAATCAATGGTCAGGACGAAAGGAAGATGGAGGCATGGATCATGGATTCCCATCAAGGGTTGAAAATTCAAGTTGATATTTAATCAAGGGCTCACAATCATGCAAAGAAGCACACTTTCAAAACTTGCTCAAGAAGTTTATTGAAAGTTTGTTACAAGGAAGAATATTCCTTTTTTCAAATGAGTGAAGAGGGAAAGAATATTCCATGAGAATATTCTTTTTTTGGAGGAATGTGCAAAGGAGGAATATTCTCAAAGAACATTCCCTTGAAAGTGGGAGAGTTAGAATTAATTAGTAATTTGATAATTAAAACGAAGTTTCAATTATGCAAATTAGGGGAATTTAAGATATCCATTGAATAATTACTTTATTTAATGAAAAGGGATCAAAATGACATTTAGTTAAATAATTAAGATTATTTAATTTAAATAAGAGGACTTAGGGTGTTAAAATTAAATATTTTTATTTATCCAATTTAATAGGACGAAAGGTTGGCATGAAAGGGATAGGAATTAACCTAATTAGATTAATCAGATTAATAGATGAAAATGATGTGATTAATTAAATAGTTAAGCTAATTTAATTAATTAAGCAAAAAGAGGATGGGTTTTAGGACAAATGATGTTAGTATATTAGATTCGAGTGTGCAGTATCATTTAGGACATTTTTAAGTGTCTACATTTTTCACCTCTTTGAAGCAAGGTACATGTTACGTTGGTTCAAAGGTTGACGCTTTTCGAATTAAAACTACTGCTCAAATCAAAAAAAAAAAAATTATGATTTTTTAGATGCCCCACTATTGCCCTAGTGGAAGGAATAAGTTGTTTACCTGCCCCCTCGAGAGATAGGGCGGAAATTTTGAATTTTGGGTTGATCTCTCGACAAAGGTAAAATATAGATTCAGGTGCCAAAAAAAATGCCTCGAAATGCTAAAAAGGCCTCAAAAATGCAAAAAATGGCAAAAAATAGGTAAAACAAGCTAAAACCCTAGCTTTTGGCTCAAATTAGGGCAAAAAGCCCTAACTTTTAGGCTTAAATAGGTGAAAAGGTTACACTTCCAATTCATTTGTGCATTCAGTCCTTAGCAATTTTGTGCATTTGGAGCTCTAACACTCTGACGAGATGGCTCACTGTGTGCTTCAACTTCACCTTTTTGAGAGGGTTTGAGAGTACCAACGTCGACTAGATGTAGGACCATGGGTATGTGACTCGAAAATTGTCTCATTTTTTGCATTTTAGAGCATTTATTAGTGTGTCCAAGTTAGGTTTCCTAGGGCGTCACTGTATAGCGACGCACAAAAGGTGTCGAAAGCGTCACTATTGAATTTGTAGTGATGCACATGTTGTATAGTGGCGTGCTGGGGTTTTTTTTTTCTGGCTACACATTTGATTAGGGGGTTGCGTGGTTAGAATAGCAACACATAGGGTTTTTAATTTTAGCGACATGCACAAGCAGTGGATGATGCACTTGTCAAATAGTGACAACCATCATTTTTCACTTCAGCGACACACCTCAATGTTGATGCACAATTGAGTATTGTGACAAGTATCGCCAATTACGTACCCCCAAAATTTATACAATGACACACCCTTCAAATTGCGATGATATTGATTTTAGCGACACAATTGATGTTTTAGGATGCAGCCCTCTGATTCTTCAGATTCGTAGGTAAATTTATGTTGTGTGTGTGATGCATGCAGGAGGAGATTCAACCATTCATGTCTCAGGAGCACTGTTCTGAGATTTTGGTAGTGGCTTGAGACTTCAATGATTTGGAGGTGAAGTGGCTAGGTATGCTCAGATTAGGGTTCATTACTTTTATGCCTGCTTTCTGCACCCATTTGGCAATGATGACAACACTCATCAAGAGGTGGCATAGTGAGACCTTGTCATTTCACTTACCCACTAATGAGGTGACAATCATGCTAGAGGATGTATGGAAGATCCTTCATCTTCCCATTCATCGAGAGTGTGTTATATATGCCAAAGATGTTGGGAGTGACCCATGTTGTTCACTTTTGCACATGAACAACATCATTTTGGTGAGTTCCCAGATAGACTTGGACCTATACTGGGGACGAGTACCCATTTTTAGATTGTTTGTGGTTGCACTAATTTTTGGCATGATTTCCCCCAGCCGATGAGGCAGAGGTTTCAGTCTGGGATGGGGGGTGGCATGGCATGACATGATCTGAAGGACCACTATGTATGTATGGGGGGTTGTTCTACTTGCTTCTTTATACCATGATATGCACCAGATCGTGTATTGCGAGGGGAGGAGTATCAAAGCCAAGGTTACCCTTTTACACATATGGGCTTATGATCACATTGTTTTTTTGAGGCCACTAGTTGTTTTAGTGGACATTCATGAGGATGAGCTGATTCTATTTAAGTATAGAGTCCCTATGACTTTACAACACACTATCCCAACAAGTATTCCATATTGGTGTCGTGTTATTGATGACATGACTATATTTAGATGAAGGTCGTGGCTGCATGTTTTGGATTGGTATTACAATCAGTAGCAATTGTACTTTTCCCACTAGACCAGCTATACACAAGGGTGGGAGCATACCATGATTGAGCGGTATCTCCTAGATTGTGTAGCAAGTCAATTCACGGAGGTACAGGATGTGCCTCCTGATGATTACATAGTTATTTTTGCGAGATCGCAGAGAGAGGTCCAGTGGGGAGGTTAGATTGATCCCATTGTGGTGATCAATGAGTTCTGACAGCTAGTTTCCCAACCATGGGCTTATGCTCATGGTTTACCAAACGCGAGGACCACCCTAGGATATGATGCATAGTTTAGACCACCCGTTTGCCTGACAGACCCAACGAGGGGATACCCCAATGGGAGAGGAAAAGGAAGAGGTAGAGGCCAGGATGGAGGCCAAGATGGAGGTAGAGGTAGAGGGCAGCAACAACCAGAGTAGGATAGGGCACAGGTTCTGGGGGATGGAGAGAAACCTCAATAGGATTAGGGTCACCAGGACCTAGGCATTAGCCTGATCAGTAGGATGGACAAGCTCTTGGGGTACCACCACCACCTCCACCACCTCTGTAGCTAGATTCGAGAGACGAGAAGATTTTTTCCCTTATGGTTGAGAGAGACTGGTTGTGGCAGCAACTGTAGGTGATGACTGCAGAGTGGGACAAGGAGGTTCAGTTGAGGTAGCAACTCGATCTACAACTCACCTAGGAGATAGGGTGACAACAACAGCTCAAGGACATCATAGTGACATCTCAAGTATGGATGGTGTCTTCTTGTATGTATAGAGAGGCAGTCATAGAGGTTGCATATTACAGGATGCACTACCATCAAGATGTTCCCAAAGAGATGCAACAACCTGACTACTCTTAGAGGAGTGGGGCACCTCCTAGGGCTGAGGATCAGCCTTCAGTTAGACAACCTGGGGAGACGAGCAACCACCAGGGCTAGCCGTCTCATAGAAAAAAATTGATTACTTGCCCGAACATTTATATAGATACACATTCATAGGATAATTTTTGATAGCTCATGTATATTGTACTTTTGATTGATATTCATACACATTGATTCAAATATTGTACCATGATAGTCATTTTTTGATATAAATGAGATGATTTGGATTCATAACGTGATGTGCCTTTTATTTCATGCTTTACAGATGTATAGATGCATATGATGTGATGTGATGTTATATTTTTGTGATAATTATGCTTATGTTATGGATACACATCTTTATTTATGTGATATTCAATGATCTATGATGCAATGTGTTGGATGTACTTCTTTTATTTATGTTTATGTGATATATGATGATCGATGGTGAAATCTATATGATATGCAATGCAATGGATGTGTTATCTTCTTTTTTTTAGTATTTTTTATGACATGCTATGAGATGGATGTTTATGGTATGTAGATGATATGATATGCTTATGCAGAATGTATGGATGAATGTATTTCTTTTTGTGTACTTTTCCCATGTGATTTATGATGTCATGATGTTTGTATGTGGATGTATATAGATGCATATATGGATGATGCTTATAATAATGATGTTATGAATTTTTATTCCATGGATTAAGATGCTTAGAATAACAAATCTATATTACTCAAAACAACTTAATTTATAATGATTAGGTAGTGTATTATGTTTTCCATTATTATGATGATACGCTATGATGATGCAAGATGTATCCATGCTGATGATTTTGTGGATGCAGGATGGATGCATGATGATTTTTTTGTTGACTATCATGATACCAAGTTAGCATGGAAAGAAGATAGAAGAATAAAATG
Source organism: Sequoia sempervirens (assembly GCA_007258455.2). Classification (NCBI taxonomy): domain Eukaryota; kingdom Viridiplantae; phylum Streptophyta; class Pinopsida; order Cupressales; family Cupressaceae; genus Sequoia; species Sequoia sempervirens. The sequence goes on from VDFB02000017.1 coordinate 457,721,828, forward strand.
ATTTGACCATTGATTTGGAGATTGATTCAAAAAGTCCAACAAGTCCATGATCCATCGAGACTTTATTAGATATGGTGATGAGATGGATTATTTTGCTCATATCTTGGGATTGGTATTTTTTCGTCATTCCTTATGTTTGATATAACACATATACACGATGCTTCATGGTATTGAAAACTAGGATGGCATTGTTTTTAGTGCAATAGAATTTGACTTTGCAAACAAATGGGATAGTTCTTGTTCACACCTTGACAAACGGAAACCTTGTCGGAATATATTTTAGAGGCTTAGAATATATCAGACCAAAGCATATGCAATATTAAACAATCTATTCCAAAAAACCTCCCTACACACAACTAAGCAAGTATGCGCCAAGATTATTTTACAAGAATACCCACAAGCACAACAAACGAAAGATAATGATCAATGCCCCATTCCTTTCTCTCTAAATCATTTAGACATCATTGAGAGGTCCTCAAAATTGGTCAATAAGATAAATCATAAGAAAAAATCAAAGAAAAATAGTCAATGTTATCTATCTATCTTGCCAATTTAACATAGCTAAGGTGATTTCTGATGTTGATGTCTATTGTCGAAAGGATACATCCTATGATAGTTTACCAGATGTTTTGATTAGGACTAGGTGTGTGATAGGTTGTTGATACAAACTCCACTAACTCATTTACCTATGATCTAGACTTTAGATTTTGACACTTATGTTTTCACTTTATGACTTGCAACGCTTGTTTTCTATTTTTTTTTCCAAAGGTTGAAGATGACGATCAATTTATTATGGATGAAGGTTATTGCGGGTGAAAGAGAAATGAGATTGGTGGTTTTGTATTTTCAGAATATTTCAATGTTTTTGGTGTTTTGAAAATGTTTTGAGGTTGTTTTTTATCTTTTCTAAAGTTTATATGAATGTTTTTATTTTTTATTATTTTGAGGTTGTTTAGGGTTTTTCAAGTTTTTCCAATGCCCGATTTCAATTTTTATTTTTTTTGAGATTTTTCAAAATTTTCAAATGTTTTTTGTGTTTTTCTAAGTTTTTAAATTTTTTGGGGTTTTTAGATTTGTGACCAATACCTAACCTAAAATACTATCCTAGGGGCCTCGAGGACTTATCAAATATGGGCCTTACCTACATTATACATGCAGAGAGCACACAATTCGACTGAATTAAATTATTATTGATGAGAAATGCACAGTCAATGGATTGTTAGTTTATTATGATGGAATCCTAAAGGGCTGACCTAAGGTGTCTCGGGGGCACATCAATGATGGCCTTGCCTACGTTCAAGCTCAAAAACTCATAGTTCAAGAAGGTAATTCCTTTGGATTTTCAATGTTTTGACATTTTTAAGGATTTTGATGTGTTTTGGATGTTTTGGATTTTGAATTTACAACATTTATGAATGTTTTTGGATTTTAGTTGTACAGGGTTTTAATGTTTTTGGATTTTCGGCTATACAAGATTTTGGATGTTTTTAGATTTTCGCTGAACGTTTTAAGAATTTTTTTGGGATTTTTGATGAGATTTCCAATAGCCTTATGATATACAAGAATCCAATCTGATACATAATAAATTTCCCCCAGTGTGATGTGATAAAATACCTTGATATAGGCAGGACAAACTGACCTTCAGAATATGCCAAGTAGTACTAAAGGGGATACGATACTTCACAATATCAAGCTATGATACAGACACAGATGGGTGATCAAATAAATAGGATTAATGTGATGCAAAGATTAATATGATAAAGATCCAAAGATAGATGAAGATACTTTATTTGCTCAAGGTGCTTGTTTTCTAGGTTTTCACCAAGGTACTTGTCCAAAGCACCATCGAAGTGGTTTTCACTAGAGGACGATTTTTTTCTTTACTATTTTCAATCCTTTTTCTTATCTTTTTGGATTTTTTAATCATTTTTTGATTTTTTTAATTATTCAGATTTACACCCTTCAAACCTAGGCATAAAATTTTTTAAGATGCAGAATTTTGGTCAGTTCCTACAAGGGTTCACCTTTAGGCATTGATAATTGGTGCGCTCTTGATCCATAGCTTGTTGTGAGACAAATGGACCTAACCAGTTAGGCTCAAAATTTCCTTTACTGTCTTGATCTGGAAGATTTTTCTGATTCTGCTTTAGAACAAGATCCCCTACCTAGAAAGACCGACTCTTGATCTTCTTGTTATAGCTCTATTTTAGTCAATTTTGATATACTTGAAAGTGATTAAGGGCGTCAAGACGACGCTCATCCAAGAATTCTAACTCATTTAGCGAAGATACTATGTATTCTTCATCAGTGATCAAGTTCTATAGTGACACTCATAATGAAGGAAGCTCGACCTCGATAGGTAGGATGGCTTCTGAACTATAAATCAAGGAGAACAATGTTGCACTTGTAGGAGTGTGGATACTAATTCGATAAGCTGACAAGGTAAGATTTTACTGCAGATGCCAGTCACGACCAGCTTCATTAACTATTTTCTTTAGGATCTTCAGGATGGTCTTGTTTGTAGCCATAGCTTGACCACTGCCCTATGGGTAATACAGGGTAGATAAATGATGGTGGATGTTAAAATGTTGGCATAGTTCTTTCACATCTTGATTCTTGAAGGGTGTTTCGTTATTGGAAATAAGGGCTTGTAGAACACCATAACAACATATAAGGTAATTCAGGATAAATTTGGCAATTTTCTTCCCCATTATGTAGGTCATAGGAATGGCTTCCACCCACTTGGTAAAGTACTTAGTGGTTGTGAGGATGAATTTATGGCCATTAGATGAGGTTGGAGTAATCTTTCCTATGAGGTCAAGCCCCCACTATGATAAAGGAAAAGGTGTGACCATTGGTTGTAACTACTGAGCTAGAGCATGAATAAGATCTCCATGTTGTTGACACTAGACACACTTCTGCACATACTTATGGGATTCTCTTTCCATGGTTGGCCAGTAATACCCCATCCTCAATAGTTTCTTAGCTAAATTCATACCACTAGAATGGGAACCACATATGCCATCATGTACTTTTGTTAAGGCGGTCAAGGCTTCCTCTTGGTTGAGACGTTGTAGTAATGTCCCTTCGATGCTTCTATGGTAAAGGTTATCACCTAGGATCACAAATCGGGATACCTTCTTAACAAAGATATTTTTAATATTGGAGGTGATATCGGATGGGAGGGTTCCTCTACTAAGGTAGGTGAATATATCATGATGCCACATGGAACCAGGACCAACAATCACACACAAATTCAAATTTCAAGATTTCAAAAGCTTGCATGAGAAGTTGTTCTACCAATAATTTACATTGAAGGATGTTGTGTGGCATATCTAACAATGATCTGATTGTCGCCATGACATCTTTTTCTTGGTTGTTCATGTGTAGTATCTACTCAAAGTTTATATCAATGAAAAATTCCTTAAGAATTTCTACCATCTTCTTATGAGTAAGTTTATCATCCTTAGTTTGGTAGTCATTGACTTGATTGATAACTAGCTATGAGTCCCCATAGACTTTCAACTTTTGTATCTACCACTGAACTACTATCCTTAGACCTGTTATTAGGGCTTCATACTCAACGATGTTGTTAGTACACAAAAATGATAGCCAGTATAACTTTGGAATGTAATCACCTTGAGGGGTGATAAAAACAATACTCACCCTTAATCCATGTTGGGTGAATGATCCATCAAAGTACATTTTCCACTGGTCTATTGTATTAACAAGGAACATCGATTCATCAGGGAATTCAGATATCAAAGGGTTCTCTACATAGATAGGTGCTTCTTCCAGTTGGTCTATGACCACTTGTCCTTTGATTTCCTTGTGATCCATGCACTCTATGTCAAATTCAGTTAAGATCATTACCCATTTGGCCATTCAACTAGTGAGAGTTGCTTTAGACAACAGGTATTTCAATGGGTCGATCTTTGCAATAAGCTTGATTTGGTGTGACAACATGTAATTTATGAACTTTTGTGAAGCAAAACCACTGCTAAACATGCTTTCTCAAAGGATGAGTAATTCATTTCATAGCCTACCAAGGTCCTGCTAATGTAATATATGGCCCTTTCTTTTCTGTTTTCATCATGTTGGGCCAAAAGAGCACCTAGTGTTGTTGATGTTGATGAGATATACAAGATTAATGGTTTGTTTGGTATCGGTGGCATGAGTAACAAAGGCATCAATAGGTATTCCTTGATTTTTTGGAAGGATTTATCACACTTCTCATCCCACTTGTAATTTATTCCCTTATGGAGAAGATACAAGAAAGGGTGTATTTTGTCTGATAATTGCGCTATGAACCTTCTAATGGATTGCAATCTTCCTTGTAGCCATCTCATTTATTTCAATTTTTTGTGGAGATTCCATGTCTAGGATGGCTTTCACTTTTCCTGGATCAATCTCTATCCTTCTTTGTGATATGATGTAGCCAATAAGATTTCCTAATGTAACCCCAAAGACACACTTTTTCGGGTTTAGCCGTACCTTATACTCATCAAGTCTATCAAAGATGGGTCCCAATACCTCTATGTGCTCACTCCTTTTCTTTGATTTGGCCAAGATATCATCCACATAGTCTTTGACTAATTTTTGGATCATCTCATGAAAGATTAGGGTCATTGCTCTTTGATAGGTCACTCCTACATTCTTTAACCTAAATGGCATCATGCTCCAACAATATGTTCCCCATGGACAAGTGAATACAGTCTTGTGTTGATCCTCCTTGGAGATCATGATTTGATTATAGCTTGAAAAATCATCCATGTTTGATACTGTTTCATGTCTAGTTGTTAAATCAATGATGGTGTCGATGTTAGGTAGAGGGAAATCATCCTATAGATATGCCTTGTTCAAGTCTCTGAAATTCATGCATATTATGATGCCCCCAATGGGTTTGGAGACTAGTACCAGGCTAAAAACCCACTTAGGATAATCAATCAGTCGGATAAATCCGATGTCAAGGAGCTTTTGTAACTCAAGTTTCACCAAGAGTGCTATTTGAGGTGCATCTTTCTCAAATTTTTCTTCACTATTTTGGCTTCGGGGTAGACTGCTAAATGATGCACAACCACTTCTAGATCAAGGCCTAGCATATCTGTGTATGACCATGAAAATTTGGTTCTTCACTCTTTTAGGAATGGTGCTAGGTTTTTTTGTTCTTCATCCAACAAGAATTCGACATAGAATGTTATCTTCAGTGCCTCTTTTGTTCCCACATTCACTAGAGTAGCCTTCTCTGCTAGCATTGTTAACTTTTTTGGATGCATTACATTAAGGGGGATATTTAATCCCTCATCCTCGGGCACCTCAGAGAGGTTTTCACCCTCAGATGCATGCTTTCTTTTTAATATTTTAGGATCAGAAAGTGCCACAGTGTGGTTTTCACTCAAAGATCTGCATGTTATTTTCATGTCATCCATTTTGTGACTGAAGAATTCAATCGTCTCCTTGTAGTACACCTGTGTGTCTATCTCTATATCAAAACCATCTTTGTGATCTTCCCATTGTAAATTTCCATGAATTCCTGTGAATTATGAGATTGCTTCATCATTTTCAAATAAATCTAGAATCAGTGGTCCTTGTTGGTCCCAGTCGATGAGTTGGGGGTATACTAGGCTTATTTCAGTGGTTTGGTCATTTGGGGTGAACGATGTTGTGGATATCATGAAGAGAGATTTATTCTCAAATAGGTCAGTAACATTGAGAGATTTATGCAATGTTGGTAACCAAGAGGAAGCCTCAACCCATTTAGCAGAAGTACCTTTTCCAATAAGGGTAACCTTGGCAGTAGTACATCCTAGGCCAAGATTCTTTGGATGTATCTCAGGAACGATGGGTTCCTGCAAAGTGTTGTCATTTTGTCCCAATTTCTCATTCTTGGTGTACCCCCATCCCTTCATTAGTTGCAAGCCTTTATTGTCATCTTCCATAGGAAGAACGAGCATAGGTCGGTCATCTTAATAGAGTAGTTTAGAGACATCTTCCTCATTGACATATTCTTTGTTCAAATCCCCCCACTTGGTGAACGTGGAAGATGCCATCTTTAATGTTTCAACCATTTTTTTGATAGGTGTGGGTTTCCCATGATATTTGGGAGAAAGAGGTAACTCTCCCAACACAAAAGTGTACTTCATTAATTTTTAATCTCCACAACTATCATCTTCGATCACTACTTTGATGTCAGGAATGTTTTACACAATGGGTGTTTTTGTTTCTGAGGTAGATGCAAGGGATAATGGGTCAACAAATGAGGAGGAGGGTGTAGGCCCTTCATCATTTTTAGGGATTTGTGGTATTTTGTAAAACTTGTCCTCAAGGTTCTTGCAGTAGTAGAAAGGCTCGAGATTTCCATGGATGGTAAATTCTCTATCCTCAAAAGGAAACTTTACACATTGATGATAGGTTGAAGCTACACCTTTCAAGGCATCAATCCATGGTCGTCCAAGAAAGATGTTGTAGGGGAGATCAAGGTATAACACTTGGCATGTAGTTTCTGCAATGGTGGGTCCCACTTGGATGGGCAGTGTGATGATGCCTTGTGATACCTGGTCTTGATCATCATATGCTCTGATGGTTGTACTCTTTTCTTTCTCAGTAACTTCTTCTTAATAACCTAAGTTCTTGAGCAACTAAAGGGAGCAAATGTTCAGACCAACACCTCCATCTACTAAGACTCTTTTAACCTTGTTCTTATGAACAATGACCTCAAGGTGTAAAGCATGTTTATGAGATGGTTGTGATGGTAGATCTTGTTCCGAGAAGGTGAGAAGATGAGGGATTGTGATATGCCCTACCATAGCTTGAAACTGCTTTGTATCCATATCCTCAGGGATGAATGATATGGATAAAGTTTTCTATAAGATTTCCCTATGTGTGGGGAGATCCTTAATAGTTCCAAGATAGAGATTTGTACAGGGTTCTTCTTAAACTGGTCTAGGAGACTGTATTTGCTAGGATTTGATGTTGGCAATGTAGGTTGTGCCCTAGGTTGAGATGAAGCTCCTCAGATGGTAACCTTGCCACATTATGTGGTGACTCCACACTCTTCACTAGGCCCTTTGATGGTGACGATGGTGACGACATTATCACAAGAGGTGACCACATTGGAATAGACATGCTACACATTATTTTATGTCTTCCATTTTCCATTGGCATTCCCTTTGCTATGATCTAGCATAGGGTTCTTGTATAACTTGAGATCCTGGTTACCAGTTGGTACTTCAATAGATATGTCTCCATTATCAATAAGATCTTGGATACCATTCTTCAGTTTCATGCAGTTTGATATTTTGTGAAAGTCACAAAGATCTTTTTTGTTGTACCAGGGTGGTTTGTATTGTGGTTCTTGGTAGTTTTGGAAATTGGGAAGCATTATCAAGTTTGACTCTACCAATTTCTTCATAATAGTTTCAATTGGTTTTGACAACAGTGTGTATTTTTGCTTTAGATAGTAGTTCTTGTTGGGGGTTCATTGTTGAGTTTTAGTGTTATTGATTTGATTTTTTTGTGATGGTGTGGTTTATTATACAGTTGGTTGAGTGTTATTTGTTTGATTTGTGTTTGGCCTAGGAGCACTTAGGACCACCTTAGCATCTACCAAAATATCATTCATCATGTTCTTGTTCTTAGCCCAGACTCGAGGCTTGTCACTTGAACTGGTTGATGGGTGGTTGTATTTGTATGCTTGGGTAATTCCCTGTGAGATTAGAGCACACTCAATGTTGAGGGCTCTAGGGAAAAGTTCATCATAGGTGGTAATGCACTGCATCTTCAAGTGGAATAATAGATCAGGATCGACATTCGCTATGATGATCCCCACTTGTTTTTCATTGGGAATGGGCCACTTGCTTTAAACTGACTCTTTGTCTCCATCATTGTAAGAAATTGGCAAAGGATTATCCTTTGTTTTCTTGAGAGTATACAACTCTTCTAAGCTTATGTCCACATCAAGATTAAAGGATAAGTGATCTATGAATTTATTAGTTATTTCTTGGAAGGTTTGGATACCTAGAGGAAATTGAGAAAACCAATCAATGGTTGGGCCCATCAAGCTTCATGGAAAGACACTCATCAAATAGGAATCATTGTAGGTGACCTCCATACACATGACATTGAATTCCTCGACGTGATCCATAGGATCCTCTCCCTTTGTATTTATCAAATTTAGGGACCTCAAAACCACAAGGGAAAGGTACCATTGTGATATTTATATTGAATGGGTATGAACATAAGTTTTTTTGTGTATGGGGCTTCTTCATTTTTCCCATTTAGATGTCTTGCATTTGCTACGTTAATGCCTTGAGTTGCGATGCTACATTGTCTTGCGGGGTTGGTGGAGGAACATGTGTTGTGTATTGTGGGATGGGGGTTGGATTATATGTGGTATTTTGATATGATGGGGTGTTGTATGGTGAGTATGGTCGTGTAGGATATTCTGAAGGTGATGGGGTTGGAGGCGTATATGTTCCTAACATGTTTGTATTGATGATGTTATGTTGAGGGTTATAATATAAACCCTGTTGTTGTTGTTGTTGTTGTTGGGCATACTGTTGGGATAGTAAGGCTTGTTGTTGTTGTTGGACCACAAGGGCTACTTTTTGGGCTACTTTTTGGGATTCTTGTTGTTGTTGTGCTGCTAAGGCTTCTTGGTGTGCTTGTTGTTGTTGCTATGTTGTTAAGGATGCTTCTTGGGCTTGATGTTGTTGTGCTACTAAGGTTGCTTGTTGTGCTTGATGTTGTTGTTGTGTCGCTAGGACTACTTGATAGGATTGTTGTTGTTATTGTTGTTGTGTTGCTATGCTTGTTTGTTGTTGTTGTTGTGCTGCTAGGGCTTGTTGTTGTTGTTGTTGTGCTGCTAGGGCTGTTTGTTGGGCTTGTTGTTTGTGGATGGCTTGTTGATAAGCCTGTTGTGCTTTTTGTAAAGATAGATAATGTGTTTGCAATGTAGGATCATTTGGTTGTTGGGACATTTGTGATGGGTTTTGGGTGTTTATGGTTTGAGTGGGTTGTGGGTTGTTGATGAGAGGTTGGGGTTTTCCTTGGTTTAACATTCCTTGTAAATGGTGGATTGGGATGGAGGAATGTAAGTTTGAGGTCCCATTTGATTTTGCATGACATGGGGGTATAAGGGAAAAGATGATGATGGTGCCATTAGGTATTGTGATGGCAATGGCACATTAAAATATTGAAATTGATTGAAAAGGTTCCCTTGACCGAAGGGTAGGGGGTTCCCTTGTTGTATTTGAGGTGGGACCAAGGTATTACCTTGGCTGATGGGGTTTGTGACCAAGGGGTTTTTTTGATTTGGGTTGGTGATGGATGGGATGGATGTGTTTTGTGCAATCAAAGGGTTTGATGAACTCATTGGTAGATTAGATGAATATGTCCCTTATTGTGTTAAGGGCTAATTTTGTGTTAGGGTATTACATTTCCCTTGTTGGTCTATTTGCAACACTTGGTCCACACTACCTTGTGTGACATTGGGCACACTTTTGGTACTTGTGGGGATGGATGATGATGGTTGTGCTCAATACGTTGAGGTTGTTGTAGAGTGATATATTTTCAATGGCTTATGTGGATGTAGGGGATGTTCAAGAATGGAAGGAGCACCAAAGGTTGGTGTCGAAGTGGCGTTTGGGGAGGATTAGTGTTTAAAGTACCCACAAGTGTGTTTCTTTTCAAAGGAGGAGTGTGGCCAAAGTCTTTATTAAGACTAGTCAAAAAGACTAGGAGTTTGTGTTTGGCTTAGCCCTAGTGATGGAGTTGATTGAATGGTGGAGGAAGTCAAGCCTTTTGCTAAAGTTTGCGCAAAAAAATATGGGGGGATAGAAGCTACCTTTTCTAAGGCTTGACGTTCTTTCTTGTACTCAAGGATTTCTTCTTTAGTAAGTCCAAACAAGTTGTTCATGATGTCTTCTATCTCATATGGTCCTGATGGAGTATGGGGTTGTTTCCAAGGAGTAGAATGACTTCTTAAATCAAATTTGTGGGGATTGGTATCACTTTTGTTGAATGTGACTTTGGCTTGTTCCATGATTCTCTTGTGTTGTGGTCTTATCGTTACCATAATTTATGGGTTACCTATGGGAGAGGTTGAGATTTGTAATGTTTAAACTCTCTAGTTGACTCAAACTTTGGTAGAAGGGACGATCTAAGTCATTTTGAAGCAATGATGGTAATGGGAGTTTGAAATAGGTGGATGATATGGGAAGTGATCTTTGTAAACCTTTTGGGGCAACACTTTTGAATATAGGTTTAATGTTTGATGTTTGGATAAAATATGCTAATGGACTTGTGAATCTTTCAGGTGGACTTGTGACCTTCAAGATAAACTAGTCAAAAAAGTGATAACTAACTTAACTAAATGCATGGAAAAGGATTCATTTCACATACAAAGTAGCTAATTTAGGGTTTGGATTGACATATGTCCAAGACCAAAGTGTTAGTGAGTTCAAAATTTTGCAAAGTTTGGTGAAATGAAGTGTGAAATATTTTGAAGGGTGGATCAAATGTTTGACCCAAAATTTTAACCTAAAATGACCCTTTGTTTTGCAAGACCAAGGTAGTGAGAAACATGCTACACCTCTAAAGTGATCAATCCCTAATAACCCAATTTTTTAAATGAGAAGCTCCTGTGAAATATGTAGATCTGGTCTATTTATTAAAGAGCGTAGATAAAATCTCCTTATCGATCTATCTCGGTTGCAGTGATTCTTTAAGATACATCTTTTGATAAATTTTCAACTATGATGCCTAAGTTTGAAATGATGAAATGTTGAACTTCATTTAGGGATTTTGATTTTGTGAGAGATCATGAAGATAAGCACAAGATCATAAAAAGAGGATATCTATTGCCACGTAGGAGGTGGTAATACGGGCCTTCCAGCTGCAATATCGATGTTTTTCTCTTGATGTGTTTCTCCACTGGTTTGGTGTTTCCTGTCTCAAATGTAAAGCTCCTCAAACTACTGATTATGTCTATTTGTCTCCTTCAATTAGTTCAAATTTTGGTTGTATGATATCTGATGAAAGGTTTGGTTGTTCAATTGGAGCGATCGGACACCAAATGGTCATTATAAAGATAAACACATATGTGGGGTTCAATTGTGAGTTTATCTTGCTTAATGAGTTTATTTTACCACAAACACTTGTCTTGCTTAAGTTTCAAACTAAATATATATATCGAAAACATCATTCATTTCACAAGGTTCATTTTGTGAAAATCATAAAGTTATAGCCATAGTTTCCTATGTTAATTTGGGAAGTATGAATTGAGATATAAGTCAAGACATTTAGAAGACTCTAATGGTGAAAATCCTTAGGAAAAGCATCAATATCAAGGCTTTTCAAAGGGTATCCATGCTTAATCCAAAGGGTTTGAAATTTAGAGAAATATCATTGATGTTTGTTTGAAATGTTTTGGAACCAAGAAAGTATCAAACTGACTCACAAGAATTTAGAATCCTAGATCAAGTGGGTGTGTATTTCTTAGTAGGCTTACCATCATCCCCTAAGAGATGATTAATCCGTGAAGATGGAATGGAAAATAGGCTATGTCAAGGAAATGTAACGTCTTGACATGTCAAGCAAAAGAGTCCCTTCCCTATTTTCTTTATTGCCTCAACCAAAAACCAAACATGGTAAGTAACTCCTTGGAATAGTTCTATTCCAATGCACTACTTTAAAATACACTTTAGAATTGGACTTGGTTAGCCACTACAAACAAGGTTTTTAATGACCATATTCAAGATAAAATGATATACATGTGGCAATTCACTCAATTAAGGGGCCTCCCAACCCTTAGAAATATCTAAGGGTTTTGATGTATCACATGGATACTAAGAGACATTTGTCAATATAGAACAAAAACACCAGCTGGTTAATGACTTTAGTCAAAACCAGTTTATTTATAGAGCGAACCGAAATGAAAGCACCGCTTGGTTCATTCCCTCTCACAATTTGGGAGGCAGGCCCTCTAAAGGTAACATAGACTGTGAAGCTTAAAATTCTTTTCATCACCTAAGATTTCCAAAAGGCGCAAGAGGAGAGGATAGGCGCTTCCAAGAAGAAAAGTATACTTGCGTGTTTTTCTTCACCCAAGATCACACAAAGTGAAAGGGGGGAGGATACGCACAACAAGCACACACAAGCAAATCAAACAGACATTCATTTTAACCTTAATGAGCATAATGAGTTCATTTTAAGCACTAAATTGAAGTGTTGGGATTGGTTTGTTCAATTTTAAACCTGATATTGCAAAATGAGGATATGTGGGTTTAGTTTTAACCAACTTTGAACATTTATTTTAAACCCAGAAGGAGATTTAGTTGGTCTTAAAATGTGAAATAAAGCATCATAAAATGGGTTATAATTGCCCCATAAGTGTAAAAACACTTGTTACAATATATAATCAAATGATGATATACTCCACTTCAAATTTTATTGCCCAAACCTACAAAACCAGTTAGCCTCAAAAACAAAACTAGGAGTCAGTGACATGTTAGCAATCAAATGAAATCAAAAAATTAAAACACATGTCAAAATTCTGGTTCTATTTAGTTTACCGGTAAATAGCGATGTTGAAATCAATTGTGTCACTAAATTTCCAACAAATGTGTCACTATACCGCAAGTGCGTCACTATATTGAAAAATTATATGTGTCACTCTACAGTAAATAGTGACATCAATAGCGTCGCCCAATCAAACACGTTGCTATAATAAAATTCATGTTGTGATTAAAAATCAATTTTGCATCACTAATTTAATATGCGATGACGAAATTTAATAAGGTGCCGCTAAATTAATTATGTGTCATTGTTTTCAAGCCCAAGTGTGTCACTGTATAGCAACACATTCCAGATGCGTTGTTGATTTTGCTCAAAGTGCATCGTTGAACCTGCAAACACATGAAAATGGAAATCTAAAGAGAAATTCGTCAGATTCGATTAGTACTGCCCTCCTTCTAGTGCCAAAATGTGACCAATGACATATTATAGGTTAACTACACTTGATCCATACAAATTTGAATCATATTTAATCCACTAAGAATTAATCCCAATAAGATATTCAATGTAAATAAAAATGAAGAAGCCATTAAAACTAACATTCTAAAACATGAAAGCTTGATAAACATCTATTATAATCCATTGAATCTTATCCTATTGAGGGAGTAGTGTTGCATTGATGTGGAATGGCGACCTTTCCCAATCCCTTGGATAATATGAGCCTTTCTAATCGATTTTATTGATTAAAATCGATGGAAACTAATGAAAAAGATGAATGAAAGCATGATAAAAGCTAAATTAACATGATGAAAGCTAAGATGTTTGATGTAAGTGTACGCATAGTTATTCTAAATGTATGAAAGATTTAAAGATGCAAGTCATAATTCCAAAATATGTTAAATGGATGCAACTAAGCTACCATGGAAGCCATTAATGGATGCTTTAAGCTACTATGATCAAGATTTAAACTAAAAATGCTAAATATCTACAAAATATGGATGCAAATGAGAGTGATTTTAATAGTATAAGTTTACTATTAAAAGATGGATCCCTATTCAATAGATGCAAGGTTTATAGAATAGGCAAAAAGAAACTGATGGTCAAGATTGAAAGAATCAATCAATGGTCAGGATGGAAGGAAGATGGATGGATGAATCATGGATTCCCATCAAGGGTTGAAAATGCAAGTTGATATTTAATCAAGGGCTCACAATCATGCAAAGAAGCACACTTTCAAAACTTGCTCAAGAAGTTTGTTGAAAGTTTGTTACAAGGAAGAATATTCCTTTTTTCAAATGAGTGAAGGGGGAAAGAATATTCCATGAGAATATTCCCTTTTTGGAGGAATGTGCAAAGGAGGAATATTCCCTTGCAAGTGGGAGAGTTAGAATTAATTAGTAATTTGATAATTAAAACAAAGTTTCAATTATGCAAATTAGGGGAATTTAGGATATCCATTAAATAATTACTTTATTTAATGAAAAGGGATCAAAATGAAATTTAATTAAATAATTAAGACTTTAATTTAAATGAGAGGACTTAGGGTGTTAAAATTAAATATTTTGATTTATCCAATTTAACACGACAAAAGGTTAGCATGAAAGTGATAGGAATTAACCTAATTAGATTAATCATATTAATAGATGAAAATGATGTGATTCATTAAATAGCTAGGCTAATTTAATTAATTAAGCAAAAAGAGGACAGATTTTAGGACGAAATGATGTTAGTATATCAGATTTGAGTGTGTAGTATCATTTAGGACATTTTTAAGTGTCTACAATTAGAAATACTTTGTAATATTTTTCCTCCACATCTCTTCCACCCACCACCATTACACCCACTTTAGGGAACCATGGGCTCCTTAATTTGATACTAGTATTAAGGTGAGAAAATTTCATTTGGATTGATTGGGGTATATCTCCAAAACTAATGCATCTATTTTTTTTCCATAAACAAACTTGTATAGGTAGTATCTTGACCTAGTAGACTGACTCAAAAACTTGAAATCATTCTGAGAATAAAAACAATTAATAAAGCATATGTAGTAAATTTTAGAGCCATGCAATACAAGGATTATAACACAAATTTTAGGTTCAAGGTGTGTCTCGGGGGTCAAAAGTGTGACTAGGGACCACTAGTGTGATTTATAAGGCATAAGCATACAACAAAATTAGTTTATCAACATGGTCACTATCATGACCTCAAAGGCAAATAGAATGACTTGTGGAAACTAGCACAACCTTGGGGGTAAATTTTATGGTTGTGGGTTCAAGTCCATCTATTACACTTCTATAATCTTCTTTTCCCAATATAGAGAAATGCTAGAACACTTTCAACCTTCATATAGTCTTTTGCGATCTTCAACTCCAATCATCAAAACTAGATAATTTATTTTAACTCTTCTCTTTGTAAATTTCCTAACATAGTTTTAATTTTATTTTATTTTCCAATTGTAGTGTCTATTATGCTTATTTTTGAATCTAAAGTGTGTATCATTCCGTATTTTTTATAAAGGAAAAGGAATCAAATTGAAATAAACATGTAAATGGAATAGAAGAGAAAGTAAACTACTAGTTTGTAACTTTTATTTTCCTTTCATTTTAATGAACATGATGTCTTTGCATGCCCTAACATTTGATAAACTCAAACAAAAAAAAAATCTTCTACAAAACAAAAAATAAGCATAGAACCTTAAACAATGACCTCCCATCTCTCTTTACTTTCTCTTTTCCTTTTGGTGTGTGTCCTTTCATGTTCTACCTATTGGGATAGGTGGTGTACAAGTTACATAAAATATTTGGTATTTTGTAAAGTTGTGGTCCATCTCAAAATGGAGTGCATTTAGGAGTGTAATATTTTTATTTTTTAGTTTTTGTATGGGATATTAGAAATGCATTTAATGTGTTAGGAACATAAGTGAAATGCGCTTAATATTGGGGGTCATAGTTTATTGATCGCATGGCTTATTAGGTTCATATTTTAATGTGGGGAAAACATTTGGAAAATACAATTAATATGGGAGGCATATTGGGGAAAGTAAATTTATTTTTTAAATATCTTATTAAAAACATTTAATGTGGGTCACATGAAGACACATCATCTTGGGTGCTTAGTTTAGTGAGAGAATTTGGGTTCCCTTAGAGGTTGTAATGAATTTTGGTCCTTGGGTTTCCACCTTGAGAGTGTCAATTGAGTGTATTAATTAAGGGTGGATAGAAAACTTGGTAATTTTTTCTATTAGTATTGCTCTCTTGCCTACAATAGAAGGCTTGGGATGAAGGTCGCATCATTTTTACATGGTCATTGTGAGTGAAGTTTGGTGTAAATACTTGGAGGCCTAATTTTTTTCAAGAGACCTTAAGGAGAATAGAGTGGGATCACTACTACTGAAGAAGGCCATATCTTATGGTTTTCTTCTTCATCAAATTTGCTAACATCCTATGAAGGTTTGAAGATCGATATTATATTGTTACTATTGATCTCAATATAAAGGCTTATTTTAGGGGCTAATATATTACACAAGACTAAGGGTTATACGTAGTTATAAACACTTAAATTGTTTTTGAATGATACTACACACTTGAATCCGATATATTAACATCGTTTTGTCTTGAAATCCATCCTCTTTTTACTTGTTTAATTAAATAAGCCTAATTATTTAATTAAGTGCCCCACTTTCATCTATTGATCTAATTGATCTAATTGGGTTAATTCACCCCCTCTTACACTAAAATTTCACCCTGTTAAATTGAATAAATCAAATTATTTAATTTAACCCCTAAGTCCTCTTATTTAATTAAATAACCCTAAACTATTTAATTAAATATCATACTTTCCTCCATTTTTCATTAAATAAATCAATAATTTAATGAATATCATGTTATTCTCCATCTTGCACATTCAAATATAGTTTTAATTACTAAATTACTAATTCCCCTCTAGTCCACTTGCAAAGGGAATATTCTCCTATTTGGCTCCAAAAAGTGAATGATTGTTTTCAAACAAACTTTGTAACAAACTTTCAAAGTTGTTACAAAGTGTGTTTGTTTGAATCATTCTCAACCCTTAATCTTTCCTTGATCCATGTGATATTTTATTCTCATCCATTGATGAGAATCCTTGATCCATGTGCTCACCCTTCATTCATTATTGACCATTGATTGATATAATCGATCTGAGCCCTTGATTTTTCATTTACTTTCCTATAAATAAATCACTATTTAGAGAGAAATGGATCCATATTTTGATAGAAATTTTATGTTGTTGAAATTCATATTCACTTGCATCCATATTTTATATTTGATAGCATTTTAGATTAAAGCTTCATCCATTTAGCTTAAGGATCCATTAATGGATTCCATGGTAACTTAGCTTGCATCCATTTTATCATATTTTGAATCTATGGCTTGCATCTTTGAAATTTGTTTACATCTAGCATAGATTGCACCCATTTTATCAAGAATTCAAGCATTTAGCAATCATATCATCAAGTTAAACTAGTTTTATATCATGTTTCATTCATATCTCATCAGTTTCGTTGCTTTTCTTCAATAAAACGGATTGAAACAAGATCATATTATTGTTCTATACCGACGAAAGTCTCCCTTAGTATCCATGTGATGTGTAAAAACCCTTAGATATTTCTAAGGGCTGGGAGCCCTCTTAAATGCGTGAATCGCCACATGTATAGACACCAAGTTATCCTAAAAACACTGATTAAGAAACCTTGTTTAGTAGTGGCCAACCAAGTTCATTTCCAAAGTGTATTTTAAAGTAGTGCATTGGAATATCACCGTTCCAAGAAGTTACTTACCATGTTCAATTTTTGGTTGAGGCAAATGGGGAAGGGACTCTTGTGCTTGTGTGTCAAGACGATACATTTTATTGACATGGCCTATTTTTCCATTCCATCTTCACGGATTAATCATCTCTTAGGAGATGATGATAAGCCTACTAAGAAATGTGTACCCACTTGAGCTAGGGATGTTATATTGCTTGTGAGTCAGTTTAATACTTTGCTTGGTTCCAAAACATCTCAAAACACACATCAACATGATTCATCAAACTTCAAACCCTTTGGTTTAAGCATGGACACCCTTTGAAAAGTCTTGATATTGATGCTTGTCCTAAGGATTCTATCCTTAGAGACTTCTAAGTATTTTGGCTTATATATAAATCCATCTTTCCAAAGGTTAACATATGGAACTATGCTCTTAGCTTCATGATTTTCACATAAGGGAATTTGTGAAATGAATGCTTTTAGACATTTTAGTTTGAAACATTAACTAAGAATTTCTTGATGTGGTAAAAAAAAAACTTCATTAATCCAAGATTGAATCAATTGAACACCCCACATTGATGTATGTTCAAACTTTGACTCCCCAAAAACAAGCAAATTGAGACAAGGAAAATATTGCAAAACATTGAGTCCAAAATCATTGAGTTATATTATCAAAATCATTGGGTCCTATTTCCAAAATCATTTGAGTTCTATTTTACCAAATTCATTGAGTCCTTAGGGTTTGATCACTTTGGAGGTATAGAATTTTTCTCACTACCTTGGTCTTGCAAAATGAAGGTTCATTCTAGGCTAACACTTTGGGTCAAAAATTTCATCCACCTTTCATCATATTTCACCTTTCACTTCACCAAATTTATAAACTTTTGGACACACCAACACTTTTGACTTAGACATCTATCAACCCAAAACCTAACTTAGCTACTTTGTGTGTGAAATGAATCATGTTCCATGCATTTAGTTAAGTTAGTTATCACATTTGTGGACTAGTTTATATTAAAGGTCACAAGTCTACCTTAAATATTTACAAATCCATTAACACCTTTTATCCAAGACATAAAATCCATCAAACCTTTTGTCTAAAAGTGTTGTCCAAAATTTTAGAAAGTTCATCCCCCATATCACTTACCCCTTTCATCATCCACTCACATAATTGGTCCAAAACACCTTAGAGGTTCACTTTTGAAACAAGGTCTAAACAAAAGAAAAACATGGAATATAAACTCAATTCATGCATCATGAGTGATCTAAATCAACCAAACTATCAAAGCCTTACAATACCAATTGATTATCAAAACTCAAATTTATACAATTCACACATGGGATCATTATATCCTACAAACCTCAATGCTACAACAAATGTGAGTATGCCCAATCTAAATTTTGGAACACCTTTCCCTATGGTATATTTAAATCAAATTCAAAAACTACAAATCTATCAACCAAATGATCAATACATGAGTCTTCAACAAAACAACATTATCCCATCAAATCAATACATGCCAAATGTGAGTATACCAAATACAAACTTACCAAACATGAACATATCAAATCCACACTTGGTAAACTATGGGATAGATACGTTTGAAAATCACACCAATGTTGTTCAAAATCCAAA
Source organism: Sequoia sempervirens (assembly GCA_007258455.2). NCBI lineage: Eukaryota > Viridiplantae > Streptophyta > Pinopsida > Cupressales > Cupressaceae > Sequoia > Sequoia sempervirens. The sequence continues at coordinate 457,740,760 of VDFB02000017.1, forward strand.
CAATATGTTGACAACTCAATATATTGATCCAACTCAAGGCAACACCATGCAAAATCAAGGTTACCTAAATCAAAGCAATGTGTTTCCCAACAGCAACAGTGTTCAATGCCAACCTATGATGCAAAATATAAACATCATCCCAAATCATAACATTGTCCAAAATCAATTTGTGCATGATCCAATACAAATACCACAAGTGTATACTCCAAATATGCTTGACCAACAACCAAATCAACAATATCAAGGGTATCAAAATCAAAATCAAGAACAAATTTTGCAACATCAAATTGCTTCACTTACCAAAATAGTTGATTAATTGTACCAAGAGGTATTTCCACCCAAAAATCAACACAATCCCCCATTGGTTAAACCATGTCATCAAAATATGGAGTTGTGTCCACAACCATATCAAGAACATAATCCTCAATATCAAGAAGTTGGATATCAAAATCAACAACCCCAACAAGATCAATAACCACATCTCCAATATGAATCACAACTAGATCAATCTCAACAAGCAAAAGTCTCACAAGATGACAAACGTGAATACACTCCTTTAGGGGAGCCAATCAAATCAGCATTAAACATGTAAGTCCATGCTAAACTTATCAATCTTCTAGAATCATTAAATGGAGGTGAACCTAGCGTCAATTTCTCATGGTATGATAATAATGCTTATTTGAATACCATAGCACAAAAGGTCATGACATGACAAATTTCATTCAACTCAAAGATCTCATCCAAGACCTTCTTGATCAAGGAAAAATAACTGTTGAGGACAATGATCAAGATTCAACCACTAATGATAGCAGTGGTAATCTCTCCACCACAATTGTTGAAAACAATGATCAAGATTTATCCCTCAATGAGCACCTTGAAGATGTTTCTACCACATCCAACGATCAAATCAACATACATAAAGAGTCACTTTTTAATCATGATCAAAACCCATCAACAATATCCAACAATGATCCATTTCATGGAGCATTAACATCATTTGATCCTATGATTGAAAACATTGACAATATCCCCACCACCATGTTTGAGAAAAAAATTCAAGATTCATCTGCCAATGATCATGTTGACAATGTCTCTAATCACCTAACGAGTTAGAGGACATATCTCAAGATTTTTTTCCAAAGCATGATCAACATCTTTCACCAAAGTCTAGCAATGGTCCTTTCCAAGATATATTGACATCCTTTTACCTCATGGTTGTAGATATTGAAGGAATCCTCAACTCAACACTTGATCAAAATCCACTCAAGGATCAAGAAAATATTGATCCAATACCCATGCATAATGAATAAATTCAAGAACCCTTTGCAAACAATCCATCCTTTGAAATTGATCCATGCCAAGAACATGAACTCAAGCATATTGAAGATAACACCACATAGAAACAAGATCAAGGATCCATATCTCCAAGATACTACCATGATCTAATGGGTATTCTCCAATCCATACAAGATGTCACAAATAATGATCATATCCATATATCACATATTCCTCCATCTACCCATGAGATGCTTACTCCTAATGGACATCTAGATGATCTTCATCCAAAAAAAGAGTCGCATACTCTTGATATCATTACCAAGGAACAAGTCTCCTACTCTTAATATCTTTACACATGATCAAAGTATAGCATAATCCATAGACATATCAAAAATTGATCATAAAGAAGACCTCTACATGGATGGTGAATCAAAAACATCCTTTAAAGAGCAAGAAAAAAGGAATCATGGGGAAGAATCCTATATGGATTGTAAAGCATCAACACCTTTTAAAGAAGCATCAAACTCAAACACATCCTCCATACGGATTGAAGAAAGTGAGTATGAGGATATCAAGTATGAAAAATCAACAAAGCTAAACAATAATGAACAAAAAGGGAATGGTTTGTCAACAAAAAATCAAAGCATGTCAATAATACTCCCATAATACTAGGGGTAACTTTATCTAGTGCAAACACCAACATAGGGAGCACGAAGAGTCCTTATGATAAAATGGCTACCAATACTCCAACCATTCATATCATGAATCATCATCCACGCATATTTCCACCCACTAATTAGGACCAACCATAAGAAAGAGGTCTATATCAAAGAAAAGAGTAAATTATTGAAGAAAAAGAATCGACAAAGAAAAATGAACAAGAAAAATTCAAATGGATACCAAAAAAATTAAAGAAAATCATCCATGTCATACCCCATTAGTCAAAGAAACTATGGGGCAAAGTCAAAAGAGAAATATATCCAACAAAACTGTCCATTTATACAAAAGAAAGCTTCAAGAGAGACATACAAGGTATATCAAGAACTTGTTGGTCCCAATCGAATCTCCATATCCGCCCATCATTGCTCATCATCCCAAGTTTGGAGAATCAAATATTCCAAGCTATCAACTAATCCATCTGCATCTCATACCCCTCAACGCATTGCATCATCCACTTCGACATCCATGGTATCCAACTCTCATATTGACCATGTATTGGTATCAACTCTTTATCATAAGGACTCTAAGGGAACTCTAATGTGATGTGCACATCTAGGTAAGGTTAACTCCAATATAAACAAAGTAGATAAGAGAATCCAGGGGTTACATTCAAGCCCCTGTATCCTAACAAAGCAACTCCTCCAAGTAGGATATTGTTAGCACATCATGATAAAAAAATCTATATCAACACCAGCAGTGTCTACATCAACACCACCAAGTGACCAGTTCAACATGAGCATAAACTTTCAAAAAATTAAAAAAAACAAAAAAATGATTGAAAACAGTAAAGAAAAAATTATCCTCTAGTGAAAACCACTTTGGTGGCACTTTGGGCAAGTACCATGATGAAAACTTGGTAAACAGGTGTCATGAGTAGAATCGAGCATCTATGTGCACCATTTCAGGTGAAAGCATCTCATCTCATCCATAATAAATCTAGGAACCCTTCATTATCCAATCCATTTTCATCCCATCTAACTTGTCTTGATCTTGGATTCAAAGGTTTGGTATGTATTTCACACTTTCTTATGGTAATGTTAACCCAGTTTTTAAACTTTTGAGTTAAAATTCATAAACTGAGAGCCTCCTAGTCAAAATACCTCCAATCTTCTGTAGAAATTCTAAGCATCTTACCAAATCGCTCATCATCCTTCAAAATAATTCAAGTGTTATTTGTTGATTTCAATTGGTTTTGCCTACTTTATCACAACTTTGGGGTCTTAAGTCTAAAATCGGGTGCAATGGCAGAAAGTGGTGAAATTCATCAAAACAATTAATTTTTAAAATAAGTGAAAGTTGGTATGAATTTATTTAATGGGGATGATTCTAAGGGTATTTTTTCCAATATGACCAGTTTTCATGTCTTGAATCTTCACAAACTGAAATATTTTAATGCTTCAATTTTTTTATGCCCTGGATCACAAAAATAATTAAATATAAATTGTCAGAAGAGCTGGGAAGATTTCATTTAATGGGTTTCTTTATAATTACATTTTGAACAAGTCAGAAACCTTTTATGCAAAAATATGCAACCAATAAAAATTTATGAAGATTTCTCTTTTGGCGGGATTGTGGATTATAAAGGTTTTAGTTGCACAATTGATCTGAAATATTGAAGGAATTTCATGTCATATTTGACTTTTCAAGTTGTGGATGAATTGATTACTTATTTTAATTAAACAAGTAATTAAAAGCTCAAATGGGGAAGTTGGTTGAAGTTTAAAAGGAAGTTATTTAAAATCACAACTTAAAATAAATTTTAAGTTAGAAAAGTAGATTGTGAGTTCGATTGACAATCCAAAATCCTAACTTAGAAAAGTAGGTTGTGAGTTCAATTCATAACCCAAAATCCTAAATTAGAAAAAGAGATTGTGAATTTTCAAAATCTCAAATTCACAACTCACAATCCAAATTTCTAACTTCATAAAAAGAAGGGCTGTGGATTTGAATAACTAACTTTAATTGGTTATTTCTACTTTGGCCAAAAAACATAATCATTTTGAAAGGCAAATGAAGATCTTTTAAAAAGACTCACAGAGGAGAACCAGAGTTGAGGTCAGTTAAGTTAGTTTAAAAATTGTATTCTGAGTTAAAGCTTCAAAAGTCATGCAAAGTCTTCGCACTTCCTTTCATCCTGCCCCTGCCATGTATACAGAGACTTCTGAAACTGCAAGAATGCACAAAATGGATTTGTTGATAAGGCTTTAGAAACTTCGAAGCAAATGCACTGTCAGTTGTAAAACCGAACTCCTCAATCTTTACCAGCACCCTCCAAAGTTTATGCCATTTTTGTTTGACAAGGCGCATGGAAGATATACATAAAATGGATTTGTTGAAGAAGGCTATAGAAACTCACAATTTAACTGACCGTTGTAAGGCCAAATCCCACGACTACTCCACCAACTTCTTCCCTGCCCGTACCAAAATAGAGCGCGCCGGAATAAAGCAGTGCCATGGTTGCAGGAAATGTTTGAGAAATATGGAGGTTTACACAAGGCATGAAAACCATTTGACAAATTATGGAGCACGACAAATGACAGAAATGGCGTAAATAGTAAATAGAAGGCTGCGAACTGTTGGAAATAATGTTTCTAAGAACTGTCATCTCGTGGAGTAGAATGATTACAGGATATGTATAATGAAATTGTAAAAATGCTTTATAAACTCTCGCGTAAATGCAATTATCAGGCTTTTGAAACTTTAAAGCAAATGCAACTGGTAGATGTGAAGACCCACAGAAATTCATGACTTATGCCATCATATTTCTCTCTGTTTGTGTCAAAGGGAGATCTTTGGATCTAAGCACTTAGTGGAGTCAAAAGAAGTGAACACTATCCTTAGTGTAAGGATGGAAAAGAATTTATCCACTTTTAATGTGCATTCACAAAAGCTATTGATCACAATGATTTAAACAATAAATGGGGTGTAGAAGTGATGTAACCAATATCACTAAGTGTCTATCTAATGCAAAGATTGAGGGCATGTAGGGTAGAAGTTCTAGTGGCATGGAAGACTTTCTCTGGAGCAACAATTCACAAAGCATTAAGAAAGTTTTAAAGATAAAAGATAGAATGCATATAGTGGATTTTTTTTAGATTGTTCAAGGAAGTCAACGAATTACGTTCCTCCAAGTTCTCACTGCAAGACCAAAGATGTTGTCTCACGTCCATATCAGGTGTGGATAATTCTATGTCAAAGAATTGCTCAAGGTGAGGCAGGGTTAGAGTCAGTTGGTAAAATATTATCAAAGCTTACTAGAAGTTCCAAAGTTCCATTTGAGTTTCATGCTATATTAGTGATGGGTGTCAATGCTTAGATTCATATACTGGAAGTTTGACTTGAAGATGCTTTGATCGTGAGTTTTATGTCCAATTGCATTATTCTCATAAAGATGGAATATTATGGATGGTGAAAGAATTAAGGCAAAGTAGCTATTGAATGGATTACAGGAAGATATGATGTCCACCTCAACTAAAACTTGTTCTTTATTCCAAGAGTTACAAAGTTTCTAATTATCTTTTTGTAAAAGTGATTTATGTCACTTTTTGTAACTAGAAGTTAGAAAATGAATCTTATTTTTGGAAAGGGGATGTTGTAGTACCCCTCCATTTATGCTTGTGTTTTTTGTTAGCATACTTTCTCATATGTTAGACTTGGTACTTTGGTTTGGATATTTTGATCACTGATTTTGAGCGACAGTGGATTCACTTTGTGACATGATGATACATTGTATGGTGATAATTGATTTCTGACATGCTTTGATATAGTGTAGATGTTTCCTTCATATGTTTTGCTATATATATGTTACGATGGACTAACTGTTATTTAATTTGTCAGTATGATGTGACGTGTATTGGTGTGGAGAACGGAATTGCATCACTCGTTTGCGAGTGCCCTGTGATGTTCGTGATTTTCTCCGCACGGTGTGCCTGTACAATGGATTATATATATATATGCATGTTATTACTTGGTTGCAGGATTGCAGGTACATGACACTGACTCCACCTAGTTATTCAGGTCTGAGCGTGTCAAGACTCAATGGAAATGTTGATTGGGAGGTAATAGCATGGTTCATCATAGTCTAGTCTTTAACCCAGTCATAGTACATCGTCAGTTTAGTTTGGAGTTTCAGATTGTTTTGTCTTTTCCTATTTGGATTATTTGCTTGAAAAGGAAAATTTTGTTAATTAATAATAGTTTATTATGTTTTAATTTACTGTTATTTAAATTAATTTTTAAATATTAAAGAAATTAGTTTTACATGTTATTTATTAAATTAATTAGTTTGTTTGGTTAAATAATTTGATCTTAGAGATTAAATTTATTTAATTAAATAAATTAATTAATTAAATTAAAATTGTTTTAAATTGTGTGTGAATAGATTTAATTTTAAATTAATTGTTATTTGGAAATGGCATTTTAATTATTAAATAAATTTTGCATTTTGAAAATTTTAAATTTTAAATAAATTATGAACATGCAAATTTTGAAAGGCAAGATTGTCGAGAAGTTGTTGAAGATATTTTGTTCTTCTCGACATGTGTGCCAGTTGAATTTATTGTTTATGGTTGAGATTATTCACGAATATTATATTGGATTTGGGAAAACACAGAGGCAATTCTATTCTTTACGGGAAAATATTAGAGCTTTGTTAAAAATTTTGTTATACTTTTTGGTATTATTGTATATTTGTGGAAAATCTCTGGTTTGTATTTTGGGTATTGGTTCTTGGGAAAGGATTTGGAAGCTACAAGCAACAGAGGCTCTCATCACCAAACAGATTTCTGAAGCTAAGGAAACAGGTATTTTCCTTGTGTTTAAATTTGTTGTTTTTGAAAAAGAATGTTTGAGAAAAGAAAGTTTTAGTTTTTAATAAAATTTCTGTATTTCTCGGGAAAGTTATTTACTGTATATTTTCTGAAAGGATTTGTAGATTTCTTTTAAATTTTTTGAAAACTTTCTTCTCTGTAGAATTAAATTAGTGAAGGGAAATTATTTAAATGGGAAAATGAATTTTGAAATCACTGGGGTAAATGAAATTTTGAATGGAAATTTATGTGCGTGTTTTCTTTTGAAACTCTGAAGAAATTTTATAATTTCCCCAATTTCCCCAATGAAACCTTGTTGAAAATTTAAATTCCAAAATAACTCTATAGGAATTTCTAAAATTCCCTATTTGAAAACTCTGTAGAATTTATATTCATATATAAATTGGAATGTGCAAATCTTGTTTTCTTTTTAAGAATATTGAAAGGTTATGTACAGGCGAATTTGAGGTTTTTATTTTTAAAAAAAAATGAATGAAAATCGCCATACGAATTTATATTTTAAATAATATATAGTTGTGTTTTTATTATAATAGAAATTTTTTATAAAAAAAATTTAAGAGCCGAAGCTCTGCGGGGGCTACCCGCGGCCGACCCTACAGGGGACAGCGGCGAGGGCCGAGCCCAGCGCCACCCTTGCGGGCAGCGCTCGGCTCAGCCGCCGCGGCCGAGCCCTGTGGGGAGGGCTGCGATGGCAGCCCCACCCACAGCTGAGCTCTGTGGGCGGGCTACGATGATGGCCCTACCCACAGCACAGCCTGCAGGCGGCTGGGGGAAGGGTTTTAAATCCTAATTTATTTAACTTCGTTTTTATGATATTTTAATGTGTTTATTTTATTAATATAAATACTCAGCATTTAAAATTATATTTTGTATAATTTTTATATACTTATTTTTTTATATGTAATATATATTATATATATAAAATATGTGTATAATATTTATAATTATATTGATTTTATGTTAAGAAAAATTGGAAATAAATACATATATTTGTGTTATAAATGAGATATAAAAAAAATAGTTTATTAAATGGTTGGATATAGATATTTAATAAATAAATTATTATGACAAGTTATTTGTACTTAGATTAATCTATTATTTTTGAGATTATGTAGACTTTATTTTAATATATGGTTATGAAATTGGGCAAACTATAGATCTGGTTTTCGTATTGCATGGAAGATGAATTTAAATCTTAGATGATTAATTTTGGTACTTCAAATTATTGCTTGAACTGGATTTAGTAAATCTGAATGTAGACTCTTTATTTTTCAATTTGCTTTAAATTGTATTTTCTTTTATTGGGCAAATTGGGCATGTCTTAGATGTACAAGTCTTCCAAAAAAAATTGTAAAACGTGGGAATTGTGGTTGTTCAAATTGAATTCTTGTTTTGGCTAAGGATGTGTACGTGGTTTTGTATGGTGCTTAGACACCTGAGTTTGTGAACATAGACTTGATGTTCGTTATGAAAAGTGTAGAGTTACATGTTGTATGTTTGTACACCTTGTCAACCTTAGTCGGGGAAACTTAGAATTCCTTTGTTATGTTTAGGGGAGTGGCTTTGTGTGAGGGCCGACACATAAAGTGGTGTCAGGGTAACTTACAAAGAGTTAGTAAGTCAGTGATAACTAAATAACACAGTAGTTAGATTTAAAATCCTTAATAAGATGATTATGCCTCACTTATGGACTCTTGAGCTAATTCAGTCTTGAGTATAAGATGAGAAGGCTTGGAATGGAAAATCAATATCTTGTTACCTTAAAAGATACTCGATTCCGCAATAGTATGCAAATGGGGCCGGGTTTCGTAAGAGGTTACCAGGGTAACCCAAGTTGGGGGCCGAAACCTAGGAAGAAACACCAAGGTAACCTTTGCAATATTGTGATGACACTCCACCTAAAATAACAGTTAACCTTGTGTACTTAGCATATTCAATTGTTTTAAATTTGGAAGCAATGTAACCATCAGTTAGTTATGTACTTGTGTCTAGGGTGAATAGGTTATGTCTAGGTAACCATTTTACTATCTCCTAGCACGGGGGGTGGACCTATGGGTACCACATGGTTGGGTGGAACATGCACCTTACTCCGTTGGGTCCCCAGTTTATAATCATGGCAACGAGAGCTTCATGGATGGAGAGCTCGTACTTGGATACATATGTGTACTTTCTTTATTGCATTATTTGAAATCTTGTATTGTAACTTCACTCAATTGTTAAGAGGTGAACATTTGTAAAATGTAATTGTAACTATTATTTGATTTACCTCATCAGATAAATGAGTATTGTAATATCTTATCAAATGCAATGTAAGAAAATCATGTTTGTACTTTATACTATCTTGAATGGAATTTCAAATGATATGCAATGTTTATTCTTTAATGTTTATGTTAATTAAATATGTGCAATGCTAAATACTAAAGTCGTCTATGGAAACTCAAGTAGTGTAACGTTGCGTAACTTAGTGAATGTATGCAACTAATTAACTTAATATTAATACTTTAAAAAAAAAAATTATTACACTTATATACACAATTGCAACATTCCTTAGGTTATAAGACGGGGCATTACAGATGTAAAATATAATCAAATAAGGTTTATTATTTTCAAAACTATTGTATTTCAAAAGGGTAGTTAGGGGTAGTTATCAAGAGAGAAGCCTATAAATACAAGGCTCTTGCTAATGTAAAAGGGAGACTTTTTTTTTTTTGCAAAAGGGGAAAACTTTGAGAACTACTCAAAGAGATTGTATGAAGACTTTTTGGCTTGACACTATGTACATAGAAGAGTTTTTGGGATTGTATAATTACAAGGAGATAGTGAAGAATGCTTTGGTTCGTATGTTCTAAATGTATTCATGTGATTATCATCATTAATTTGTTGTATGTTAAATCAGTGATCCTTCTGTCATTATGCAAACCATTGGTAATCTATGCAATTGATGTAATGAAAAACGTTCATATCTTGGTATCTTGGTTTGAATGTGTTGAAGTGGCATATCTCTTCATATGTTGAGGTTTGTCATCTTTCTTCCATATCATTACACATCAAAACATGCTTTGTGTTAAAACCCCTTTGTAATTTGTCATATCAATTGTGAAATCTTAACTGATATTTGTATGTCTATTGTTGGGGTTTATATTAGTCATTCTCCTTTAGCTTTGTCGTTTCTCCTCTATGTACATTCAAGTTAAAAGTACAAAAAAAATACAAATACCCCCATCATACGAGGGAGCTTCCACTCTCAAACGCAGAGGAAGATTGTTGTTTCACAAGCAATCTCTCCAACTATTGGTGCACTATTTCCACTCTCGATTGGGTGTGTCAAGTATCATTTCAAGTGTCAATTTTCTTACCAATAGGTAAACATCTTGACATGGGTCACTATCATTGGTCTTATCCTAACCAACATTATCTGATCCATGAGGCATTGTCCAAAGAGGCATACTCTATCCAAACATGTTATCCTATCAAAAGATAATCCTTGTCATCCTTTGCATATCCATCTATCAATCCATTCATTTATCCATGCATCCACCCATATCATTCCATACATTGCTAGACACTAGGGATAGATACTTACATCTTTCTTTGGAAATAAATCTTGAGTTATATCCTATAACTTATGTGGTGATCTAAACATTTGCAAAAATCAAAGTCAAATTGGTCAAATCAATTGTAAGCAAAAATCTAAATCAATAGCCCATGGCACATTTTGACAAGAATATGTTCCTTATCAAGCTTTATCTTTTATCAAACATCAATCCAAACAATCAATATTAGTTGAATCTACCTTGCTCTTTAACTTCACATCAAATCATTCCAATCAATTTTGTCCAAGCCTAGCTTCAAAATCTTGAACTATCTTATCCAATCAATCCATCATCTTAGGTATATCATTTCTCAATCTTTATGTTGTTCAAAACTATCCTTGCATTGTTGAGCATCCTCAATAATGTTATCACTATTGGTAATCTATCAATCCGATCAATCAATCCTAGCTTGGCTTTCAACAAAATCCCAAATAGATCACTAATATCATCACACATATCCATATCCAAATCATCAAAATCATGGAAAAATCCCAAAAAAATCATAAAACCTCATCAAAATCCAAAAAACATCAAGATATTGTATAGTTAAAATCCAAAAACATTCAAAAAGTTGTAAAGTCAAAAATCCAAAACATCCAAAACACATCAAAAACCCAAAAACAGAACCATGTCAAACTACGTTGTCTCTAAGCTTGAACGTAGGCAAGGCCATCATTGATGTGCCCCTAAGACACCCTAGGTCAATCCTTTAGGATTATGTCATAATAAATTGACAATCCATCAACTATTTATCTTTCATCAAAAATAAGTCAAAGCTAGTCGAACTACGTGGTCTCTACGTATATAACGTAGGCAAGGCTCATCTTTGATAAGACCCTGAGGCCCCCAGGATAGTTTTTTAGGTTAGGTTCTTGGTCAAATCTCAGAAAACCTAAAAACATTTGAAAACTCAGAAAACACCAAAAACATTGAAAAACCTAGAAAACCCTAAACAACCTCAAATAATCAAAAACCAAAATATTCACATAAACTTTCAAAAAGACTAAAAACAACCTCAAAACATTTTCAAAATAACAAAAACATTGAAATATTCTAAAAAAGTCCAAAATCACCCATCCCATCTCACTTTCACCTGTAATAAACTTACATCCATAATAACTTGATCATCACACTCACCCTTTGGTAACACAAACAAAAAACAAGTACAATAATTAGCAAAAGTAGCACCTTTAAGTGCAAAAATCAAACTCTTGATCATTATCAAACATGTCAATTGAACCTTATATCAACAGCCTTTCAAACAACCTATCAACCCGCCAACATCTGATAAAACTTCCTAGGATGCATCCTTCCTACAATGGGCATTATCATTGGAAATCACTTTGGATATTTATCCTCAAAATACACCTTCTTTGGAAAGAGATATAGATGACATTGAATGTTTTTTGTTGATCATTTCTTATGATTTATCTTGTTGACCCATTCTAAGGACCCCTTGATGATGTCTCAATGATTTAGAGAGAAAGAAATGGGGCATCCATCATTATATTTTTTTGTTGTGCTTGTGGGTATTCTTGTAAAATAACCTTGGCGCATACTTGCTTAGTTTTGTGTAGGGAGGTCATTTGGAGTAGATTGTTTACTATTGTGTATGCTTTGGTCTAAAATATTCTAAACTTATAAGCTACATTCCAATGAGGTTTTTGTATGTCAAGGTATGAACAAGAACTATCCTATCTATTTGCAAAGTCAAAGTCCATCACACTAGATACAACACCATCTTGGTTATCAATACCATGATGCATCGTGTCTATGTGTTATATCAAACATAAGGAATTATGGAGAATCTCGATCCTGAATATGAGAAAAAAACATCCATTGCATCACCATAATCTAATAAAGTCTTGATGGATTATAGGCTTGTTGAACTTTTGAATCAATCTCAAAATCAATGGTTAATCCATCCATCTTATTCTTCTTATTCTTCTATATTTACTAACATTAATATCCAAGTATTGAATCTGTGTGATATATCAAGTTATACATGAGGCTACCCATGGCCAATGACTGTCTATACATCATCAAATATATCTACATCAAACATCCGAGCTTTCTAGTCCTCTCTAAGTCGAACAAATATTGAATCTTTGTCAAGAGATCAACCCAAAATTCAATTTTTTTTCTCGATCTCTTGAGGGGGTAGGATACTAGCTTAATTCCTTCCACTAGGGCAATAGTGGAGTATCCAAAAAATTGGAATTTTTTAAATTTTTGATTTGAGCAGCAGTTTTAATCCAAAAAGGTGTCAATATTTGAACTAACATAATAGGTACCTCACTTCAAAGAGGGGAAAAATGTAGACACTTAAAAATGTCCTTTATGATACTACACGCTTGAATCCAATATATTAACATCGTTTCGTCGTAAAATCCATCCTCTTTTTGCTTGTTTAATTAAATAAGCCTAATTATTTAATTAAGTGCCCCAATTTTATCTATTGATCTAATTGATCTAATTGATCTAATTAGGTTAATTCACCCCCTCTCAAACTAACATTTCACCCTGTTAAATTGAATCAATCAAATTATTTAATTTAACCCCTAAGTCCTCTTATTTAATTAAATAACCCTAAATTATTTAATTAAATATCATACTTGCCTCCCTTTTTCATTAAATAAATCAATAATTTAATGAATATCATGTTATTCTCTATCTTGCACATTCAAATTTAGTTTTAATTACTAAATTACTAATTCCCCTCCAATCCACTTGCAAAGGGAATATTCTCCTATTTGGCTCCAAAAAGTGTGATTGTTTCAAACAAAATTTGTAACAAACTTTCAAAGTTGTTACAAAGTGTGACTGTTTGAATCATTCTCAATCCTTGATCTTTCCTTGATCCATGTGATCTTTGATCCTCATCCATTGATGAAAATCTTTGATCCATGTGCTCACCCTTCATTCATTATTAACCATTAATTGATCAAATCGATTTGAGCCCTTAATTATTCATTTGCTTTCCTATAAATAGATCACAATTTGGAGAGAAATGGATCCATCTTTTGATAGAAAATTTATGTTGTTGAAATTCATATTCACTTGTATCCATATTTTATATTTGATAGCATTTTAGATTAAAGATTCATCCATCTAGCTTAAGCATCCATTAATGGCTTCCATGTTAACTTAGCTTGCATCCATTTTAGCATATTTTGAATCTATGACTTACATCTTTGAACTTTATTTACATCTAGCATATATTGCATCCATTTTATCAATAATTCAAGTATTTAGCAATCATCTCATCAAGTTAAACTAGTTTTATATCATGTTTTTTCATATCTCATCAGTTTTGTCAGTTTTATTCAATAAAACCGATTGAAACAAGCTCATAATATCCAAGGGATTGGGAAAGGGTCACCATTCCACATCAATGCAATACCACTCCTCCAATAGTATAAGATTTGAGGTCTTGGAATAGGATTTTATTTTAAGTTTTCATGTTTATATCATGTTAGTTTAATGGCTTCCAAGTTTTAGTGAATTTTGAATATATTATTGGGATCATTGCTTAGGGAGTTAAATAGGCTTCAAATTCATTTGGATTTGGATTATTTAGTTCACACTGACTTTGATCACCTATTTAGTTCACACTAACTTTGATCACAGTAGTAGTTTGGATCTACAATGAGGGTGATCCATTCAATATGATCTCTAGGATTAGAGGGTCAACTCCCTATCTATCTAAAGGTTGATTCTATAAATATATATTTTGTGTGATCAAAATACATAGAGGTTTGTAGAAATAACATTAAAATAAAATGATGGCTCACATTGGATAGATATAAACTATATTTACTACCCAAGAAAATAATAATAACTCATGATGCAATAATCAATAGGAAGATTCATATATAACAATAGAAGGTTAACAAAGATAAGATAGAGAATGATAATAGCTTGCTTCTTATTAAGTTAAATTATCAATCAACTATTGCATAGGTAGATGTCTCCTACAAATATGCATAGAGGATCCCCTATATAGTAGAAAGGAGAGGCTATAATCAAACAAGCATGTTAGGATGAAAATATTAGATATACAAGTATATTTCCTTAAATTACCAATATATTAGGCTCTATATATTAGTTATACCATATTTAATTTTTATTCAAAGTGGGGATGCAAGTTGATATTTATAGAATAAACAACCCAACCCACAATATGTTTCCATCCAATTTTATTTAAAATTTTAAAAAATAGAATGGACATTTCTACCATTTTGATTCCTCAATTACTTATGTTGGTGGTTGGGCATGGTCATAGGTTCCTTGGAAAATTCTTTACGGAGTCTATCACCTAGTACTATACTTTTATTGTCCCAGAAAGTAAAACTTCATGTCTAATCACTATATAGTTGTTATCCATGAATGCTTGGCCTTAATACTTCAATAAATTTGAATTCTAGATGTGATTGAGTTTTCCTCTAATACTCTAGTGTTTTAGACCCTCTTAGGATGATGCAATGAAGTCATAAATGCAAAAATTATGTTATAAAGATGCAAAGAGGAGCCTTTTATGATGTACTTGCTTCACGTCCCATAGGTCATTAAATGAATCTATTGTTATAAAATAAAATGGTCTACACTAACTTTAGAGAAGTTATCCTTTCACTTTTCTAATAATCCTTGGGAGTAAACCACATGGTATTATTTAATGCATGACTTAAATTGATAATAAAGAAAAAGTGGGGCCCACCAATACTTAAAGAAATCACATCACTACATGTCAAAACACAAAGGCTTCCTATGAAAATATTTTCTAATTCTTTGAAGAAGGCTTTTGAGCTATCAAATGAGGGATAACCTAGAGTATCAGTCAACATGCATTCATCAAGACTTAGAAACTACTAAAACTATAAAAATTAAAGAAAGAGAGAGGCTCACATATGTGACAAGGAATTCTTATTGATCACAGATTAAGGTGGGAAGATTCCACCACCTTTAGTGTGTTGAGAATAGGTTGGCATTGATTTCAAACTGATGTTAGCAGGTCATTGTGTTTGATAGTGGTTATCAAAGGGTGTCAAAGTTGTCAGGTGTGAAGGTTGTCTAGATGAAGAAAGATTGTAGGAGTACAAGTATTGATAACATTTTGAAGGTTCTAGTAGTGTGTTGTTTGATACTGTGTAGGTTGTCTAATCTATCATATCTTGTATCATGTCAATCGTGGTGTGACTACCTTCAAATAGTTCATGTATTCATTATACCATGTTAGGTATGTAGTTAGAAATGTGTGTGGTGGTCCGAAAGGATATCTTTTGGGAAAAGAGATTATTTAATATGGGTGGCATTTCTTTCAAAAATATGTTGTAGCTCTACAATTTGGAAGGAGAGTGTACCTATACTAGTTCTATCAGTTTCTTGAGTTTTCATTGGCGCGATTGTGTGTGAGGAGTTTGAATTATCAGAAGCTTCATCAAGCTATTCCAAGTTTGAGGCATGTATGGTGATGGCTACAAGTGTT
>VDFB02000017.1:457756764-457989264 GCA_007258455.2 Sequoia sempervirens
AAGACATTGGAAGTGTCTTCCAAAAAAGGTCAAGAATGAAGGTAATGTCTTGGAATATGCGTGGGATGAATAGCTCCCATAAGAAACTTTCTCTAAAGAACTATGTTATGGAACATAAGTTAGATGCCCTACTCCTACAAGAAACTAAAATGAAGAAAGAAAATTTTGATAATGTTGCTAAGTATGTCTAGCCC
This sequence comes from Sequoia sempervirens, assembly GCA_007258455.2. Lineage (NCBI taxonomy): Eukaryota > Viridiplantae > Streptophyta > Pinopsida > Cupressales > Cupressaceae > Sequoia > Sequoia sempervirens. Next base: position 457,756,959 of record VDFB02000017.1, read on the forward strand.
GGGGCATCCTACTTTTACAGTGATGCTGATGGGGCCTCTGGAGGTCTTGCGATGCTCTAGAACCCTTCTAGACTAAATGGCACTAAGTTTTTTTGCTGTTAGAATAGCATTGGTTTCTCCTTTAACTTCCCTAGAGGTTCTTGGTCATTTATAAATGTTTATGTGCCCAACCAAAGGAATGCTAGAGTTTCTTTTTGGTTGTCTCTGACTGATAGGATAATTAACAACAATGGGTTGTGTTGGCTAGTGGCTGGAGACTTCAACTCCCCCTATTCCCTTCTGAGAAAGGTGGTGGTCTGATTGACTATTCTGACAGTATGGCTGATTTGGAAAACTTTTTTAGTTCAATGGGTCTGATTGATATTGAATGGTCAGGCCAAGGTTTTACCTGGTCCAACAGACGTATGGGTGAATATTTTATTCAAGTTTGATTGGATCGCTTTTTGTGCTCTAGTAACTGGTCTGGCCTGCTTAGGGCCACTCTATGGGCTTTACCTAGGACTTTTTCTAATCACAATCCTTTACTGCTAACCTCATGCAATCAGTCTATTGTTGGACCTTACCCCTTCCGCTTTGAAATCATGTGGAATTCCCACCCCGATTTCAAAATGAAAATTGTTGAATGGTGGAATATCCCAGTGTGTGGGTCCCCTATGTTTTGAATCTTTTTTAAGCTAAAGCACATTAAATGTATGGTGAAGGGCTAAAATAAAAGGGTCTTTAGGGATGTTTTCCAACAAAAGAAAATCATTGGGGAGAAGTTGAAAATGATTCAAAAGAGAATGGAAGTGGGAGATATTAGTCTCTCCACTTGCAACCAGGAGAAAGTGATCTGGGGTGAGTGGGAACAAATCCTAAAAAAAGAAGATATTTTCTGGAAACAAAAATCTAGGGTGTAGTGGCTAAGTGAAGGAGATAGAAATACCTCATTTCATATTTAATTTGTTAAACATAAGAAGAGGAAGCAGATAAATAAGTTGTACAATGCTTAGGGTGAGGTAGTCATCTCACCTCCCCTTATTGGTTTAGTGGTTGTAGACTACTTTCTGAAAGCTTATGAGGATCCTATTGAAGCTCCTAACCCAGCCCTTGATAGTTTGCTGCTTGACTTGCTTCTGAATTTAATCTCTTAGATTGACAATGTGGGGATTCTCAGAGTTGTCACTCTCAAGGAAGTTAAGCTGGCTACTTTTAGTATGGGGGCATACAAAGCTCCTGGCCCTGATGGTTTCCCTCCAGCTTTCTTTCAAACCTTCTGGGAGATTGTTGGTGAGGACCTTGTTCTAGCTGCTCGTGACTTCTTCAAGTCGGGTAAGATTCTTAAGCAACTAAATCACACTTTTATTGCTCTTATTCCTAAGATTGTTGATCCCCAACATATGTCTGACTTTCACCCTATCAGCCTGAGGAATAATTTTTATAAAATTCTTTCCAAAATTTTGGTCAACTGAATTAAACCTCTCCTGGATAAAATCATCAGCCCAACCTAGAAAGGGTTTGTGCCTGGTAGGCATATTCTTGATGCTACCATCACAACACATGACCTAATTCACTCAATGGACAGATGCAACTATGCTAGTATGGCCCTTAAGCTTGACATTTCCAAGGCTTATGATAAGGTGATATGTAATTTTTTCCCTTAAGTCCTTGCTAATATTGGTTTTAATCAATCTGTGATCAATCTTATTATGGAATGTGTTACTACTATTAAATACTCTATTTTGGTTAATGGTTCTCCCTTTGGGTTTTTTATAATGGTGGTTGATATTCTAAGCAGAAACTTCTCGAGTATGCTATCAGAGGGGTCTATAAAAGGATTTAAGGCTGCTTCTACCCTTGATCTGACTGTGATTCAACAATTTGTGGATGATAATTTCCTATTTGGGAAAGCCTCGGTGCTGGAAGCCAGGAAATAGAAAATCTATCTAAACAACTATGCTGCTTGTTCTAGACAATTCATTAACTACAACAAAAGTATGATCTACTTCTTTAACAACACTCCTAACTTGCAATTTCGGGTTACTGCTATTATGGGCTGTCAGAGTGGTTCTCTACCTTCGGTGTATCTTGGATTACCCCTAACTATCAAAGAAGTCACTCCAGAGTTTTGGAATTCTATTTTGGAAAGGATCTAATGTAAGCTTGCTAGATGGAAAGTCTCTTTACTTAGCCATGCTGGTAAGCTTCAGCTTCTTACTGCGGTCCTTCAAGGTATCCTTGTCTTTTTCCTATCCCTGTTTAAGATGCCTAGGTATATAGCAGAGAAATTGGAGAAGATTCAAAGGTCCTTTCTCTGGTCGGGTACTGAGGAGAAAAAAAAGCTTTTTTTGGTTAAGTGGGATAAGGTTTTCCAACCAAAAAGTAGTGGTGGTCTTGGGATAAGATCCATTTCTCTTTCCAATAAAGTTCTCATGGCCAAAGTGGGATGGGATCATCTAAGGGATAGGAAGGATTGGTGTGGGATAATGAATGCTAAATACCTGCTGAGTCGGCCGCTAATTGATTTCCTTTCGAAGGCCCACCCGCTGGGGTCCTTGGTTTGGAAGGGGATTTGCAGCCTTGAGGATCTTTTGAGGAAAGGGATTAAATGGAAGATAGGTAATGGTAATAGAATAAAATTCTTGAAAGATACTTGGTTACTGGACTCTCCCCTGGATTCTTCTGAGTTCAAGTTTCTCAATGGCCATGCCCAACAAGTGTTTGGTATATATATTAGTGATTACTTGATTGGGCCCTTGAGGGATAGGAAATGGAATGAGAATAGCATTTGTTGTCCTTTATCCCCAAATTTTTGTATTCTTGCCAAGACCCTCCAGGAGTTACTCGCCCTCACTAGACTACCCTCTTCCCACTGTGGGGATGAATTCTTCTAGATCCATGATCACCAGGGGGATCTTACTGTGAAATCTACTTACAGACAACTGACTGACTAGGGGGTTGTTAATATTCTATGGAAGAAGGTCTAGAACCATTACATGATTCTGAAAGTCAGTTTTTTCTGGTGGACTATTTGTCATAACATGATTCTTACACAAGACAATCTAAGGACAAGGGGGTTCCAGATCCCCAATAGATGTTTCCTATGTAAAAGCAATGAAGAATTTGTTGATCATTTGTTGTTACACTGCCCCTTTGCTATGGAGGTTTGGGAGCTGGTGCTCAAAATATTAGGGATCCAATGGATTATGAGTAAGGATATCACATCCTTTATTTTAAGTTGGTTTGGACCCTTTTCCCATCCTTTAGCTATTGAAATTTGGAACCAAGTTCCTCCTATTATATGTTGGTGCTTATGGAAAGAGAGGAACAATAGGATATTCAAAAATACTGAGATGAACCCAAAGGAGGTGTTTGGTATTGGTGCCCGGATCATTGAGGAAAACATCTCTCTCTTGAAAGGGAAAACCCCGGGTATAGGCCCAACTGAGTTGGAAATAAACATAGCTAAATCTTAGCATCAGGTTTTGGATGCAAACTCTTATGACAACTCCAAAATTCTTTCCTAGAGAGCTACTATTTGGAAACCTCCTGATAGGGGCTGGTATAAACTAAGTTTTGATGGGGCTGTTAAGGGAAACCTAGGCAGAGCAAGTATAGGAGGTGTGATCAGAGACCATTGTGGAAAGTTTGTGGCTGGTTATGTTGGGGGGATTGGTCACCACTCTTCTATGATAGCAGAAGCTTGTGCGTTGTTAAAGGGCTTATAGATAGTTGTTACCCTGGGAATAGAGAACCTGTACATTGAAGGGGACTCCAAATCCATTATTGAGGCTATTAATTGCAGAAGATTATTGAGATGAACACTAAGGATATTCTTCTTTATATTAGGTCCCTAGTGTCTAAACTTAATTCTAAGGTGGCCAGTCATATCTACAGAGAGGGGAACCAAGTGGCAGATGCCCTAGCCAATTTTAGCACTCACTCGAAACTATCCAAATGTTGGTGGGATGTGGGTATTCTTCTACCTAATATATAGAGTATTATAGTGAAGGAACAAAGACCTTACTTGACCCATGATAACACCGCACATGCTTAGCTGGATTTCTAGGGCACCGGCTTGCTTACTCTTTCGGCTTTGTGGTCTTATTGAGATGATGGGATGGACAACAAGTGGAATTATTCTAATAATAAGATGGAGCCTATTTTGAACAAAGAAATCATGATTTTTTTTGACAAGTACTGGTGGATTATTACCAAGATGGGTCATACTTTTCGTAATCTCCTTATGGGGATCTAATTAAACTCTCGAATTTTCAAATTCGTGTTTTTTGATTTTGATGTGACTTGTAATTATGAGGCTAAGATCCTTTTTGGATTTTTATTTTACTACTATTTTGGCTTCGCACCTTATAGATTTTTTATGTGGGTTAACTAAAGTTGGCCAACCCCTAAATACTATGGATTTGGAGATTTCTAATTATAGCCCTGCGACTATCCTGCCTAGAATTCTATGCTTCTGTGATGTGGAAGGAAATCCTTTCCTACCTGTCATGTCCTTTTTACTTAGCTAGTTGTGCGATGGGATCTCAATTAATATTTCTGCTAAGATGGTTTCTGGGAATTATTTTGCTCATGCATGTGATCTATCCATTGGTTTGATTGCCAAAAATTGTCGTTCTCAGCTTAAATTCCTTATTGTGTGGGGATTTTTCCACTTTGCTATTTTCTTTCTTTGTTTGCAGAGTCCCTGATTATATAGTGAGCAGAGTGACACCATGGGAGGAGATAGGGTGCAGACAGAACTGGATAACTACATTGAATTTCACAAGGATCCTCTAATCTGGCACATTTGTGTTGAAGGTGGCATTGCTCCTATGATGGAGAGGTTTGTGGTTCATGACCCTAATCTGTCGACCTAGTTTTTCAATTCGTGGAAGAATCGTCATGTTACCATTGGTGGCATCTCCTTCACGGTGGATGAGGAAGTTATCGTGCAGGCTACGGGCCTCTAGTGCGCAAGAATGAAGCATCATAAACATTCTAAGACCTAGGACAATGAGAGTATGAATGATTTTTTTGTGGGTGAATGATTTTTTTGTGGGTGAGGAGGCGTTGGTGTGCAACTAGTCTAGGTTCGAACAGAAGGTGCTTCTACAGCCGTGGAACCAGGTGTGCCTTGATCTAATAAAGTATGTTACATTGGAAGGGTGGTACAAGACTTTTTACTACTACCACTTTCCCTTGTTAAATCATCTTAGGCATAAGGTTCTTATGAGCTTTCCCTTTTACCTGCTTATGGACCTTGAAAATTTGGTTGAAAAATGTATTGATTCAGCTGTTGCTAATCCCAATGAACCTACTCCTCTACCTCTCCATCAGGTTCTTATCCTAAGACTCTACCATTTCCATTTGGCTTTATTCCCTCTGAAACCTATTTCAACTATTCATATTGAGAAAATTGAGCCCCCCACTATGCCCAACTTGTCCCTAGCTGAATTTAAAGGCCCTGTCAAAAAGAGTCACCAGACCCCTGCTGAGAAACCCAAACCTGCTGCTAAAAAACACAAGTGTATTGATGGTGCTTCCTAGACCAATGCGGTTATCAGCTTATGTGACCTAAAATCTACCCTTGCCAAGATCCCTGGTAAGCCTGGTATGAAGAAGAAAGGTAAGGAAGAGAAGGTGCCTCCAAAAAAAAGAAAGAATGTTGTGAGAAAGGATTCCTTGGGTGATCTGATTGAGTTGTGAGACCCTAGTTATTGGTTGCAACACCATCATAAAGCTTAGCGGTAGGCAAACAAGAAAAAGTGCAAGTTAGGGACTTGGTTATTGAAAGAGGACGTTAGATAGCAAAGGCAATGATGTGGAAGAAGTTGTCGATGGATATGAGGAAGATGATAAAGTTAGGGGTCCCTCCTTTGTTCCTAACATTGGTTTAGTTAGAAAGAGGGTTAGGCCTCCCATTAAAATCCCGAAGCCAGGAGATTGAAGCGAGAATGATCTGATTACACTCTGAACCTTGAGGGAGGAGATTGGTATGCTTAAAAATAGATTGGACATCACGGACAAAAAGTTCCTTGGGTTGACACCTTCACGGTCAAAGATGATACATTGTCACGGTAACCTATCGGCTTGGTGGGGATAAAAGGCAGGGGCCTTGAGAGTGGAGTTTGTGATGATATGGTTCATTTCTGGCATCAAAAGAATTGGGAGAAGGCCAACTAGTTTATTTGCTAGTTTGTTTGTTAGTCCATGTGTCTTTATCGATCTTAGATTTGGTTTTATTTTAGGTGTTTTTTGGTGTGGTGTTTTGTGATGCTTTTTATCTAAACTTTACGGCCCTTGTGGCTCTTTGTGCTTCAAAGAATTACAACACCCTGTAAATGCTACTTACATTATCAAAAACATTACATAACTCAAATTATCTTAGTTCTAATATTCATTATATTAAATTCGTTGCTATTACTTAAATAACTATTAGAGAAAAGTAATATCACATACTCAGTGGCAGTCAGGCATTAGGATTTGGATAGATAAAAATATGGGGGAGAGGAAATCCCTTGATGGAAGAATGCATGGAATAAGTTTGCTTGGCCTAAATACGACTTCTTCCTTTGGTTATTTACACATGATCGGTGTCTCACATGGGATAATCTATGAAAGCGGGGTTTTCAGGGGTTGTTTGTTTATGTTCTTTGTGGCAATAGTGATGAATCTTCTTCACATTTGTTTTTCCAATGCTTCTTTGCTAGGCTCATTTGGCATCAATGGTGGGAGATTTGGAAATAGGTATGTGTGCATGCTTCATCTCTTATTCAATTTTGGAGGAGTTTGGGGAGACCACCTTCTACGACTCTCTTTCTTCAAGTGGCTTGGAATATCAGGCCCCCTTGCATCATTTGGCAGATATGGCTAGAAAGGAACCATAGGATATTTTAGGTTTGGAAGTTGACAAATCAAAGATTTGGTAGAGGATTATTGGTATGATTCAAGAGACTATCCAGACTAAGTGTGAGGTGAATACCCCAGTTGAACATGGAGAGGTGGAGGTGATGCAGGGATTGGGTTTTTATAGGAATGGTTTGAAGGTTGCTTCTACAATGGGGAGGTGGATCCTCAAAATAAAAATTCAAAGAGAGGGTACAGATGGACTCCACCTCCTACTATTGTTTTGAATATTAATATAGATAGCTCCTCTAGGGGAAATCCTAGGAAAGTTGGGGTTCGAGGTGTTGGGAGAGATAGTTCTAGTGCTTTTATGTTCTTATTCTCCATCTACAAGGGACATCAAACTAATAATATTATGGAGGCTCTTGCTATCCTTATTTCTTTGTAAAAGGGTTGTGCCTTGGGGTAGCACAAGATTTTGTGTGAATCAGACTCTCTAAACTTGGTTGATATGTTGAATAAGAATAATTTTTAAGGTGTGAACTAGGAGTTGGCTTCGGTGGCTTAGTAATTCTTAAGCTGATGTCATTTGCCCACATCTCAAGGGAGCATAATAGAGTCACGAATTTACTGGCTAAATTGGATTTGGAGCATACGGGTGAGTGGCAGGTTGGTGGTTGGGAGCATTTTCCCCTGGAATATTTTTATAGATTGAAGTTATTGATTCATGATGATATGCATGGATAAGGGTATGTGTTAGTTGGATTTCTTGTGGTTGGACTATTTCTATGTTTTGCTTTTGTATTTTAGGGTGGGCTTCTTGGGCCCCTATTGGTTGTGATCTCATTTGGTGTTTGTATTGTTGATTTCTTCTGATTAATATTTTTTACCCTCTTTTTCCAAAAAAGAATCACATGTTATAAGGTTGGATTACAATAGATATACCTCCAAAACAAAACAACAATTACTCTTTCTTCCTATGAAAAATAAAAATAGTCATGCCACTAGCATATTTCATTACCAAATAAATTATTTTATGGAAGACTTATGGATTTTAAGAAATAATGGTTTCAAGACCTGTAAATCTTTCTATGGATTGTTTCTCTCAACAACCAAGATATATTATGATATATTTTTATTTGTTGATGGCAAATGATCAAATTGAATTTTGAGTATTTTATGTTTTTCACATATGGTGATTCTATGAATATTTCTATATGTATTTTTATATACACATGTGCATATTCATATAATATTATTCAAAAACAATATAGGGTTGATAAATAATAACCCATAAGAGGTGTTAAATATGCACACCCAAGAAAATAATATTGCAAACAATACTCACTAATTGCTATAGGGAAGTTGACAAAAAAGTTCTTATAGAGCATGAAAATGGCTCATACAACTTTACATACCATAACTATTTCACAAAGCATCTCTTCTTTCCTCATATTTCATATTTTCATCTACAAAAAATCTTTTAAACAACTTTATACATGAAACATATCTTAGTTAAAAAAAAAGGGAGAAAACCACACTTACGATTTAACTTTTTCTCCTAATTTTCCCTTCTCTTCATGCACTTTTTTTTGTGCGTAATAAAATCCATCTCCTTTATTTCTTTTTCTCACCCTTTCTTCTATGCCCAAGAAAATAGTACATTCTATTACTTCCTATCATACTTTCACTTCAGTGAAGTTATGACTCCACTTCCAATTTCAATTCCTCTATTTCTTTTCTAGGCATTCATATGGGGTGTGGAAAACCAAAAGGTGTTGTAATAAATATTCAAGTAAAAATAATTTATTATTTCTATTTAATGTTTTTATGCAAGTTATAATTTTATAATTTAATTTAATTTTTTTTTGAATAAAGGGTAAAAATTTATTAATATCAAGAAATCACCAACACAAAAAAATCAGGGTCCATAAAGGTACCCAAAAGTAAGCATGATTACCTAACCAACAAACACCCAGCCAAGACCCAACACCTCAACATAACCATCCACCAACAACATCAACTAGTCATGTCCTTTGAGATAATCTTCTCCAAAACTTGGCAATAATCAGGGGACAATTGTTCCCATCCCTCAATCTGCCAATCACCAACATGTTCGAAAGCCCATTTGGCCAAACAGTCAACAACCCTATTCCATTCTCGAGGGATGTGAGTAAAAGGCACCACCTCCAAAATGGAACACAACTGCAAAATATGTTGAACAACCGAAGCAGGTTTCCAATTAACCCCCTCCAACTTCTACTCATTCAACAAATTAACAATGATATGAGTCTAATTCATAGATAATCTTACGCCAACCAAGCGCACATGCATGCTCAATAGCCCAAAGAATTGCCAACCCCTCCATAAGATTATTGGTTTGTTGCCATTTATGAATGGAAAAAAAGAAAATAACAGATCCAGAGCTATCTCTCCTAGCCCCACCAATCCCAACAAGCCTGGGATTACCCCTAAAGGAAGCATCAATATTGATCTTCAAAACATCCACTAGAGGAGGAGACCAACTCCCAACCCTCTAAACCTTCTTTTTGGCATGCCTATCGTGACAAACACAAAAGGAGTCGAAGGCCAAGTCACACAAGCCCAAACTATTCACAATCTCCTCATCACTCCTTTCCAAAGGAAAAGCCACTTCACATTTAGCATCCATAGTCTCTTGAATCATACATACAATTCTCTGCCAAACTTGTTGAATCATCAACTTGCTCCCACAAAAAATCCTACAATTCCTTTCCAACCAGATCTACTAAAGGATGAAAGCAAGGCCAATACACCACACACTTTGGAGGAAAAAATCTTGAGAAGGAGGTCTCCTCGGGCTACTCCAGAATCCCACTAGAGAGGAGGCATGAATGCAGGGATGTTTCCAAATACCCCACCAAAAATGCTAGATAAGCATAGAAAAGGGAGAATGGAAGAATAAGTGAGATGAATCCTCCTCACTGCACCCACAGAGAACATAAACAAATGGACCCTGAAATCCTCGCTTCTAAATATTTTCCCAAGTCAAACATTTGTTCCAAGCTAAGGTCCATAGGAAGCAATTACACTTGGGCCAGGAGAACTTATTCCAAACATTTTTCCACCATGGAACCTCCAACCCACCATAATTTTGAGCAATTAGCTCCTGTTACCCACTAGCAATCATGAAGACCCCCTTAGGATTTAGACTCCAAGCCAAAATATCCCTATCCTTAAGAGAGTTGCATTGTTTACTTGCTAAATTATTTTGAATCTCAACACAATCCTCCTCCAAGCTAGCCACATGCCACTCACTAAAATATTCCATATAGACACCTCCACATGTCCACAGAGGTAAGTTTTGATGTGAGTGTTGCACAGGCACACCAATAGGAAAATAAGTTCTCACCCAAAGAACACAAGAACCTACCTTTACTTAAAATATCCACTAAAAAACCTAAATCTAGAGGTAAACTTAGCTCGATCCCAAGGATCAAAAATGTCAAGTTTTGACACACTAGGTTCACTCAGGATTTGTTGTGTAAATTACTATTAATCGCAATGGGTCTATGGTTTTTTAGGTTAACTGGTATCCAAATAATCATAACATAAGCTTGATTTGATCACTCATATGTCACTTCACAACTTCATGAAACATTGTAATAATATTTCATATATTCAAATTACTTGCATGTATTCAAGCATATTTAGCATTAATCACTCTACAACTTAATGGAAATGAAAGATTTATAGTAATACTCCATGCATTCATCATTTTGAAACATTTTTTCTGAAAATATTAAACATCTATTCTAAAACAAAGCATTAAAATATATTGAAATTTAAAGATTCTCCCAGGTATTACCCACGCATGCCTCATAAAATAAATTAAATCAAAACAAACCACTCTATACTTCACCATATTGCTTCACATCTAGGCATAGAATGATGCAAGGGTTTAAAGAAACATGAATTATTTGCCATCGGATAGTGTCAGTATGCACCCAAATCTGGCACAACACATAGGATTTTATAATAGGAACAAACAATCAACTACATATGTTTTTGTATAAGGAAATAACTTTAAATTGGCCTTGATATTAATCAATTTCAACTGGAACATACAAGTTTTTAATCTAGAATGGAATAGAAAATAGGAAAAATAAATAAAACTTGCAAAAGTTTTAGATCTTTGAAATCCACAAATTCTAAACTTAAATAAAAAGAAACAACTCTTGGCCTTTTGTAAGAACAAAGCACTCGAGGAGTTCAATAAAAAAAAATGAAAGAGAATCCAAGAAATGAATCATAGCACAACACATGGCGCATGACAATTTGCAAGAGAAACTTCTAGAATAAGTCAACAAAACTTTGAATTTCTTTGGCACTTAAATTTTTTGGAATCATGTCTTCAAGATACAATCAAGATATCAAATAGGATTGAGCAGGTCATCAACTTAATCTTCAAACAAAATGTAGGAACTTGTTGGATATTCAGAGTGATCAAATGGATATAGAAATTTTAATCCATTAGCCATATGTTCCTGCCCCCTAGTTATGACTTCGAGAAAAATGCCAGTAAGTGCAACACCCTGAAACTCAACATCTCCTTTGTCACTTGCATAGTACCCAAATCTCTCATTCCTTGATTACCTGTATTCCTTCGCCATACACTCCTTCCTCACATGAACTCCTAGAGTACACCACCTAACCTTGGTGATATTGTTGGATTCGATCGCAATCTAAAATTGCTTGACCATCCATACCTGAACGTTGTCCAACAACCTATTTCTCCTACACGTAAAAAATTCCACATGTCAATTCCCTTTAAAACCATTAATAAAACCTTATTAAAATAAAACCATCCTTATCATTAATCCTTTCAAAATCAATCTTCAAATAGAACACTTTAACATTTTCATGTAACCACCAAATTTAGGCAGGTTTTCAGATGTTTTGTGTACTTGGGCAAAACTAAACAATAAGCTTGAACATTTTTGCACCAATGCATCATTTACCCAAGTACTCGAGTACCCGACACCCGAGTACCCAACTACCTTTAAAACCTGACTAGCCAATGTATACACTTCAAACAACCTCAACCCGACCGCCTTATAGCACCTTTTGCATCTATGCTTTTGACTCCCGACCGCAACAACTTATCGAAACTTTCTCCATAAACTCATCCCAATTATTCCCTGTAACGCCCTGCCATGAAACCCTAGAGGACAACTCGATAAAACACTACAAACAAAACAATTTTCTTTTGAAAGAACAATATACACAATAATGTAATTGAACAATAGCTTGTTTTCTAATCTAAGTCCTCTAAGGTTCCAAAGCTACGTTACTAGATTCCCATGAACTGAAATAACAAGAACTATAAGTTATTGCAATAATCACATTAAACAAGATTTATTTAATAATATGAAATAATCATTTCATGCCAACAATACAACAACATCAAAGATCATTAAAATTAACATTAACATCAATTACATTTATCATTACAAGAGAGAGAGTTTACAATTAATTACAATATTACATCATTGTTTCCTCTAATAAGATGGATGAGTACATTAGAGTTTCATTACATGATACAATTGAATGATAGTACATGAGGATTTTTCACTCGAACTGGGATAGTTGCAGAGGTCCACATCACTAAGAGCAGTCACCACAAACATGAACAACCGCAAGGGAAACCCAATGGAGTGCAAGGCACATTCCACCTGACCATGTGGAACCCTAAGGTCCACCCCTCGTGCTAGGAGATAACACTTGGTCCCACAAGAACAACAACAAGGTGACCACAAACTGACATAGCAAGACTAACAAAGGACAACAAACACCGAAGCAACTTAACATCACATAAGGTCAAACACTGCTTCCAAAGGCCATCACACACCAAGGAAGAGAACAAGCACGAGAATACTAGTATGTAGAGGGAAAAGTTTCATTGCATGGTCCTGACATGGGTTACCCTGGTAGTCTAGCACTAGCCGTCAGCTCCAATCTATGGTTACCCTAGCAGTCTCTCACTAGCTGCCGATCCCCATCTATGGTTACCTTGGCAGTCTCTCACAAGCCGTTGGCCCCATAGGGTGACACATGCAGAACCAATCTTCCTTTCATGAGGACAAGGAATTTGGTCTTGCCAACTAGGCCTTCTCAACCCGTCCTTAGCCTAAACGAGCACTACTGGCATGGCGAAGCATCCACTTATCTTGATTAATAGGTGAACTACCCAACCCCCTAATTCATTTTAAGTTTTCACTGAGTTAAGAAACTCCCACATGGGTTACCCTAGCACCACTTTGTGCGTCGACTCCCATTGAGAGCCACTCCCCCTCCTAGCAAATAGGAGACCCAAAAAATATCAACATTGTAAAGCCATCATGCACATGAAATAAAAACCACAAAATACATATCTCGAGCAAGGCATGGACCATCTCGCTCTCCAACATAATTGTATTAACAAGTATGTGGTGCATGGCTTAAATCCACAACAACTCAAAGCAAGTATAGTATTTTCCCAAACCTCTGGAAGCCTCCCCATTACATTTAACACAAAGGACTCCCACTTAAAGACAATAACCAAAATCACTCCAAAGCCTAAAATCAAATATAAGATCTAAACAAGTAATCAACCTTACACCCATGAAAGCAATTATTTTCCCATCTCATAAGACACACTGATTTGGCCTCTAATTAAATCAATGACATAAAACAGGATAGGATCACAATAGTCAAACACATTATTTAAATTGTCTAATTTCAGAAAGAGACTACAATTCCACTAATACACTAATTAAATACATGGTGTATAAGTTCTTCGTCACACAAATAAATATAAATGACATCATCAATTCCCTATACATTACAACATTCAATCTCACAACCCAACCAAATAACACATAATACATCTTGTAACCATTAACACATAGTATAATTTAAATTTACTTTTACTAAATATTTGCAATAGAAAACACTATGCAACATCGAGAATAATTATTTAATTTCTTATTTATTAGATCACTCAATTCGAAATAAACAACTCATGAAGTATTATATATATATTACATAGTCATTTTATTATAAGTGCATATATATATATATATATATATATATATATATTTTATTATAAGTGCATATATATATATATATACACTTATAATAAAATGACTATGTAACATTTACAGGTGTATTTACTAGGCATTTGAATTTCGAATGATACATATATTAAACTTATGAATAGGGGGAAATTATATATATTATATACTACAATGCATGCAAAGCGCACTAACTATGGTGCTGCCAATAGGCTATACATAGGCCATGATAAGAGTACATTTCCAAAGCGTATCTTAAATAATATAAATTCTGGAGTAGGCGCACTAAGTTTGAATACCACGCATACAAGAGTTGAACCCAAAACAACGAATATCAAATCCTATTTGAATGGACATTTCTAGTGCTACTGATGGATTCGCCTCCCACAAGAAACGACTGCAAAGCATAAAAAAAATTCATTGAATGTCAGTTATATAGGATAATCATTGATATGAAATCACAATAAAAAGTATCGATATTCTTGCATGTAAACTACAGTCTAGAATGAAATGGCCAAAAATCAAGCTACTACATCGAATGGTCAAGGAGCTAAGGTTGATGAAATCTTTCGAGTATGAGCAATAGGCAGGTGAAAAGCCAAATACTACAGCCTTACCAAACATCATTGCTACCTACGATAGCATGAGAATAATAGAAATGAGCATACATACATAGGTCGGATGCAATGATAGTGCATGCGATTGACATTATATATAGTTAAGCAACATTGAAGATATGTATGAATTCTTGAAACATAGCAGAGGAGCTAGACTTAGAATTGGTCTAAGGATAAAGGGATTGCACATATTCATTCAGCATAAGAATACGAGGGTTCAGTTCTCATGACCATGACCCTATGTTTTAAACTTAGAGAAGCATGTGCTAGCCGATAAATGCAAGTTCAATAGTGGTTATAGAGGGTAAGGCTATGTGGCTAAACAGTGGAGGCATCAATCCATTTTAAGAAGAAAGAAACCATAAGAGATGCAATTACCACTTCCAATTGATAAAGAGATAGAATATTTGCAGATAATTTGATATCTACCTCAAAACTTAACCCTTAGATCAGTTGTTATTGAACAACATCTTACGTCATCCTACCACAATATGCTCAAACGGATTTGATAAAGCAACCATTGTGTGCAACAACAAAATACAAGGGAGGATTCAACATCGCTCCGACAAGGAATAGAGAGGGGCGCTGAAACAATCATTCAACCCCCAAACATTTTTGCCATCAAAGAAAAATATTAAAGAAACTTGAAAGGTTCACAAAAAACGCAATGGTTACAATTCAATACAAAATAGACTTATTAGAGTTCTTAGGAAAGCAAATGAATTAAATATTTTACAAAATATGCACAAAGCAATTTGCAAAGGAAATAAACCAAGAATCCACCATAAATTTTATCTATTAAATTATTTCAATCCAAGATTAGGCAAAGGTAAGAGTCAGTAAGTAATGGAACCTGGTATTATTTGCTTGACATAGTTGAAATCTTGATGCGGAGCTCTCCAAAATCCAGCTTATGGCTCCAACAATTCTACAGCAATTCCAATTCTAAAACCCCCAAAAAACCAAAAGAAGAACTTCCAAGAATCAAGAAAACATTCTCGGAAAGAAAAACAAGATTAGTTTTCAAGATGGTTGCCAAAAGCCCCATTTCTTTATCCAATTAATCAATTTGTTAACCACTTCCCTTATCTGTTGTTGCATGCAACTAATTTTCTTTAAATTAAATTATTTGATTCCCCGACAATTGCTTTCAACCACTCTTCATTATATATTAATAAAATATCTTTATTTAGTTACTTACAATAAATCCACTTTTAAATATTTAATTTATTAATTTTAACTTTAACTTTTAATTCTATTTTCACCTCACATTAAATGATATATTTATTTTTATATTTCTTTATTAATTCGTAATTTTAATTTATTTAAATCAAATAAAAGCATTAATTAATATTTTATTTAATTAGAACCTTAATCATATAAAAGTGTCTATTTAATTATCAATGATGCCCCTTCTAAACTTTATTAATCTTTATTTTAATAAAATAATCAATCGAAGCACTAATCAATCAAATTACTCAAATGAACATAATTCTAGGTAGCACCTACCCTCACAGTGACATGAAAGACAATACCACAACAACATAAGTGAACCCAAATATAAATGAACAACACTACCAGGGTGACAACGGATACTCATCCTCGTCAAGGATGATGGCTCAACATAGGGAACCAAATGCTATCTCCATTTCAACAATCTCCATTGGGTTTAAGGCATGCTCAAACCTGACAATTCAGGTGGAGTCAATGCCTGGTGCCTGCAACCTGTAGCAAACCAACATAGTTGAACATGTACATAGTCATATAGTCAATCACACCATGAAAGGTAAGTCGCAACATCACAAGGCACTTGCAAGCGAGTGATGCAACATTGTTTCCCTTCACTGCAAAACATCAATACACAATAATCAAATGCTAATTAACATAATAAAAACAATCATTAGTGATACATGTAGCATCAACTATTATCACAACAGTGAATCCAACCACAAGAAAATATCATACTATCCCAAATCGATAAAAAAAATAGTCAGTCAATCGAGAACAAACTGAGGGGCACTACATCCTCCCCCCAAGAACTAGGCTTACTCCTGGAAGCCTACAAACAAGTATGGGTCACATGGGCCCTTATTACAAGGAGGTTCATTTTTATCTCAACCAATTTCCTCATCCTTAGAGAGAGGACACTCCTTGGGGTACTCATCAAAATTTACATCAATTTTCATAGAAGAGGAGGGTTGAGCTCGCAAGATCTCTTTTTCCTCCTTAGCTAATAAAGGTGCATTTTGTCCACACCCTAGGGGCCAATCCCTGATTGCGGAAGACTTCTTACTCTTGGGGGTTTGCTTTGAATCCTCCATCGTCTTTCCTTCTCCAACTTAATTCAAGTGAGGACTTGACCCAAAGTCTCATCATAAGGATCCCTCACTTGATTATTCTAGGAGTCTCGTTGTTCCTCCCAATCACTCTTGAGGGAACTTAGAGAAGGGGTGTCCTGGTGATTAGCCCCATGACCACTATTACATCCCTAACCTTGACCCCGACCTCTAGGAATCTTCTTACACATCAACATCAAAAGATAATTCATAGACATTAGGTGAAGATGATAGAAGGGAGAAAACAAAAGTTCAAGAATCTAAGCACCATATTCAATATTTTACAAGCATTCTCCACTTACACACACAAGTTCACATCACCAGAAATCACATCGCAAGGCCACATAAGGTCCATAATTTATCCTCGATAGAAATAATATCGGTGCATTGTGCACTACATCATGGGTCTTATCCTTTCCACTGGTTTTTTGCACCATTGGACCAACACCGCGAGGGACAAGTCTTGGGTTGCTAAGTGAGGATGACAAAAGGGACAAAACCTAACCACAAGAATACACACAACAAGGAATACCTAATGGACTCATATGTATCCAGAGTGCCCAGTGTATGAATCTAGGCTCTGATACCATGTGTAACGCCCCGCCACGAAACCCTAGAGGACAACTCGATACAACACTATAAACAAAACATTTTTTTTGTTTAAAGAAAAATATACACAAGAATGCAATTGAACAATAGTTTATTTTGTAATCTAAGTCTTCTAAGGTTCTAAAGCTACATTACTAGATTACTGTGAACCAAAATAACAAGAATTGTAAGTTGTTGCAATAATCACATTAAACAAGATTCGTTTAATAATATGAAATAACCATTTCATGCCAATAGTACAACAACATCAAAGATCATTAAAATTAACATTAACATCAATTACATTTATCATTACAAGAGAGAGAGTTTACAATTAATTACAATATTACATCATTGTTTCCTCCAATAAGAGGGATGAGTACATTAGAGTTTCATTGCATGATATAACTAAATGATAGTACATGAGGATTTTTCATTCGAACTGGGACAATCACAGAGGTCCACATCACTAAGAGTAGTCACCACAAACACAAACAACTACAAGAGAAACCCAATGGAGTACAAGGCATATTCAATCGACTCACAAAGGAACCTTAAGGTCCACCCCCATGCTAGGAGATAAATAATTTAGTCCCCACAAGAACAACAACAAGGTGACCACAAATTGACATAATAGGGCTAAGACAGGACAACAGACACTGAGCAACTTAACATCACATAAGGTCAAACATTGCTTCCAGAGGGCATCATACACCAAGGGAGAGAACAAGCACAAGATTACTAGTCTACAGAGGGAAGAGTGTCATCGCATGGTCTTGACATGAGTTACCCTGGCATTCTAGCACTAGCCGCTAGTCCCAATCTATGGTTACCCTGGCAGTCCCTCACGAGCTGCCGACCCCCATCTATGGTTACCCCTGGCTGCACTACCTAGCCACCCACCCCATAGGGTGACACATGCGAAACCAATCTTCCTTTCATGAGGACAAGGAAGTTGGTCTTGCCAACCAGGCCTTCTCAACCCATCTTTAGCCTAAATGAGCACTACAGGCATGGGTGAGGCATCCACTTATCTTGATTAATATGTGAACTACCCACCCCCCTAATTTATTTTAAGTTTTTCACTAAGTTAAGAAACTCCCACATGGGTTACCTTAGTGTCGTTGTGTGTGTCGGCCCCCATTGAGAGCCACTCCCCCTACTAGCAGAAAGATGACTCCATAATATCACATGGTAAAGTCATCATGCACATGAAATAAAAACTAAAAAATACATATCCCGAGCAAGGCATGGACCATCTCACTCACCAACATAACTATATTAACAAGTAAGTGGTGCATGGCTTAAACTACTACAACCTGTAGCAAGCAAGTGTATTTTCCCAAAACCTCCTAGCCTCCCATTCCATTTAACACAAAGGACCCCACTTAAAGACTTATAACCAAATTCACCCAAAGCCCAAAATTAAATATAAGATCCGAATAAGCAACCAAATCTACACCCCATGAAAGCAATTATTTTCCCATCTCATAAGAAACACTAATTTTCCCCAATTAAATCAACGACATAAAAAAGATAGGATCACAATAGTCAAACAGTTATTCAAATTGTTCAATTTCTAGTAGACCAGCAATAGACCCCTGCTCCCCGAATCGCCCCAGCAATCAAATCCATGAGCCCGCTTAGCATCTTCTTTGCTCAAAAACACATTACCAAAGTGCTGCCTATTCCAACGCTTCAACCTATACTTCACATAATGAAGTCTTTTAGAGAAGGAGTACATAGTAGTACCATGTGGTAGCTTCCCAAGAGACCACTAGCCATGAAGCAAATCACGAAGACCATCCCCTGCTTACAGAAGTCAAAAACTTAAAAGACTGCTTTATACAAGGTTGAGGTAACTCAGTAATAAGCTTGATCGACCAATGATTAGAACTTCGTCCATCCAAAAGCTTAGAGCTAATCAACCACCTGCCTCCCATCTAGAAACTAGACACCAAGAATCTATCCAATCTTTTAGAAATAACCGCTTCCCCACTTCTCCTATTATTCCAGGTAAAGACCCCATTAACAGGCTTAATATCAACTAGATTCAAGATAGCAATATTATCCTGCAAGAGCTCCGAAGAAGGCTCCATACGAGCACTGCCTCCCCTCTTTTCCTCCATTGAAGTGACAACATTAAAATCCCTAGCCAAAATCCAAGGAAGATAAGGATCTAGAGACCTCACATATCTTACATGGTCCCATAACCAAACCTTACCTTGAAAGTCAATTAGAGCATAAATGTTAGAGAAAAGAACTCTCTCCCCTGGCTCAAGATGAGAAGCAACACAAGAAATCGAGCCTCTACAGGAGATCCACCAAATTGGTCTAACTCTATGTGGATCCCATAAATAAGTCACCCCACCAGAGCTACCATGTTCCCCAACACATTGATACTATCCATGACTCCAAATCTTTGGAGCTATACTCAACATACTATCAATATATAACTTAGTTTCTTGAAGGAAAACCACATTAGGAGAATGAATACAAATCAGATCTTGAATAGCCTTTTGTTTAGGGATGTTATTCATACCCCTCAAATTCCAAGAAAGAACAATCATTGCTGAGGTTGGGATAAGTGAGCATCAATAGTCTTCACCAAATTTGATTCCACCAATGTCTCACTAGTGAGCTTAACCTTTTCTTGATCCTTCTTTCTACCCACCTTAAGAGATTTCTCAAGAACCCCTTTTTTTGGGGGTTTTTTGTTGCAAACCCAAGATAGGGGAAGAAGACTTATTTTTACCTAAGTCAAAAGCACCTCTCACCTCAGAGAGAACACCACCAGAAGCCTCCAATACCACACCAACCGCACCCTGAGCAGGAGCCGGAGGAGAGAAATTAGTATCCATCTGAGAATCCAGCACACCAAGTTGAACTAAACTTGGAATCCTAGTAGGCAAGTCCCTAGACACATCCTCAATAAAAGAGCCAACTGTCCCTTGTAAGTCCACCTGAAAACCTTCCTCTTGGACCAAATCCTCCAATGCCTTGAATCTTTTGAGAGTTTCCTCCTCTTGCCTATCTTTGAAAGATCTCTTTTGGCCCCAACCACGATTATGAGTCTTAATCAGAATAAATACTTCTTTATCAACTGCCCCCTGCATGGGAGCCTTACCCTTGTCTATCATCAAATTAGATTGAGAAGGAGCATTAGTTGCACTCGCAGTACCAGAAGCTCGAGGACATCTCCACTGAAGATGACCATATTCATGACACAACCAACACCAAAAAGGTAACGTCTCATAATCTAACAACTGAGTCCAAGAGCAAGAACCAACAATCATGTCAATAGAATCCGACAACGGGTGAATCAAATCAATTTCTACACAAACCCTTGCATAAGAAAAAATCCTCTCGATTCAAGGTCGTATTGAGAAGGACCAACAAGTGTTTTCCCAACAATAAAGCAATCAATCGAAATATTATATATGTCACTCTCCAAAGATTTTAGTGGACAACTAAGGAAGACAAACCCAAATCGATCCCAAAGGTAACTCACGAGTTGAAACTAGAAATGCTAAGTGGTTTTATAGACCACTTGCTATAGAAATACACCACCTTCAAAGCCCTATTCTAATCAGAAACATGAGAAATCCACCAAAAAGCATATAACCATCAAAATCTCCTTCCGGGTTCCATGTCTTACGGATCCAAGTATCGAGAAATGGAAGAGAAACCCTCAACCCCATGAACTTACAAATCAAAAAATGATTGTTGAAGTATTCTACATCATCATCCACCAACTTCAATTGGATCACTAGAATCGACCGCTCTTGGGCCCTCTCCAAGCATCCATTCACCTCTTGTAATTTAAAGGCACCATTTCGTGCCAAAATCAACCCAGAAGAAGTCTGATTGGGAATCCCTGCATCTTCACCAGCCATAGAAGAGTCACAAACTGCCTTATCCAAGGGCACATGCATTGCCATTGAAACCTTACACAAAGAGGCACCAAACTTCCCCCCACCCACACTAAACCAAAGTCAAGAAAATCCCCAAAATGGACACACATACAAGAAAAATAGCAGACCAAAATAATAAAGAAAGCCCCCTCACCAAACATGCAACAAACACTAACCCATAGGGCACACAGAGGGAAGAAGAACCCATGGCTTCTCCCATGAGCAAACACCCCATGTAGCAACTAGTAAGGGAGAAACACACAGAACGCTTGAGCACAAGAAAAAGGATCCAAGAAATAAGAATCGGGCCCCCTTGATCCCCCCGCCTGCAATCAGAACCCTCACGCACTGAAAGAAATCCCCCATGACAAGCTAGGGCACGAGCACCCTAGCTTGCCCGCTAACGCCTCATGTTGCCATCCTCTCCTTCAATTTGCATTTTATTTTTCATGTAATATGCATGATTGAATATATTATGTAGTTTATAATTCTGTTTTGATTAATTATTCTATGTTCTTTGGAATCATGCTTTTATTCATTATTAATTGGATTAAAGTACATAATTGTAGCAATAAAGGTTGTCTACATCATAATTTAATATATTTAATGGCATGTCTTATGAAACCTCTCAATCTTGTGACTATTTACATGATACTCATAATTTAATAATAGTTTAATATGGTGGAACACCTATATAATTGGATTTCATTCCACATTGTTATATTTCTTCCTCTTTTAGCACTATATAAAATGAAAAGATTATGTTCTAACATGACACTATTACCCTAAAATCCAACTTGATGTATAAAACCCCCTTGTGTAAGCATACATAGAATTTTATTTACATTAACTTCATGTATTTCTCAATTTTATTATCCCCTTTTCAACCCAAAAAAGACTTTGCTAATCTACAAGGATATAAAATAAATACAAAAAGAAGTGTGAACCCTCTCTTACTTGTGCTATTTTCTATACCATGTCCATAAGTTTACAAACTCTTTAACAAAGTGACATATTTCTATCTTAAAATGTTCTTTGGCATTAATAGTCTCATACTTCCTTCTTAAACAAAAAGATAACTCATGAACTATCTCAAATCAACTTTGTTAGTTGTACATAAGAATAGTCAATTGTGATTTGAAAACTTCATGGATATTTCAATGAGATATTCATTAACATGGATATATTTCCATGAACTTGTTTTCCAAAAAGTTCTTGGTTTACTTGAATAACTTTAAAGGCATTAAACTAATATGTGACTAACCATGATTGTTTTTGAACACTTTAAAATTCTTATTCAAATGTTAACATACCCACTTTGCATCCTTTAATTCATACTCCAAACATGCTACTACATACATGTGAATACTTAATCAAATCCATAAAACTCTAGCGTATTGAAGAGTATGCTTGTGTGGGATTAATTCCAACTAATAGATATGTTGTGAAAGACAATAACCATGCTTGAAAAGAGTTAATCATCCTAAATGCAATTGAATCTTATCTACTTGTGCTCTCCTAACCTTCACAATCTATTGTTCTTTACATAAATTGCTAGCACATGCTCGAATGGGTGTATATAGAAGAGAGTAGGGGTAAATTACTCAAGAAGAGACAACATAACATTTCACACATGGAAAGATGAGGAAAGAACTATTTAAACTTCCTCGAGGACCTTTCAATTACATTATTCCATCTTGTAAGGGATGAGTTCAACTATGGTTGAGATCATTAGCTACAACCTATCCATTATGAGGAATACAATTGCAGTTGAACTTGTCACCTACAATCATTCTTCCAATATTTTGTCTATTTTTACTTGACTTTATCTCATGGTTTGTCTCACAACACCTCTAGTCTTTTATCCATCTATTTATGAGTAAACATGCAAACTTTTATAAATCATTTGACAAAGAATCAATGGAAGTTTACCACCACTAACCCAAGTTTAATTATCAAAGTCATTTAAGAATCAATAATTTTATGGGAAGGGCTCAATCAAAAGTATAACTCACAAATATTTATCTATGACTAGATTTTCAAATCAAAGATGTTTAAGTTGCATTACTATTATACACATGAACTACCATAATTTAGAGACCTATAATGTACTCTATTCAAATCCTTTCGAAAAATGAAATCTCACATTAATAACCTCTAACTAAAATAACCCCAAGAATTATAATAAATTAATAAAAAATAAATATTACCTTATAATATCTAGTCAGTCGAAGGGCTCAAACTAATTCCAAGGTGAAAAACCCTTAAGAAATCACCCCACCTCAACTCATTACATATAGGGAGAGGACCTTAGTCGGAAGATGTTTCATTGAAGGAGTAACGTTTCTTTTGCTATCATAATGCCCAATAGTTGTGTTTATATAACGTCAATAGTTGTTTATATAACGCCAAATAGTCAGACTTTACCCATAATTAAATGAAATGTATTCTTTGATCTAAAAGTTAAACCAATCACGGATGCCACATCAAATACCAACTAACGGACGCGAATTACGTTATTGGTGGCAGTTCAGATTGGCATGCCTTTTATACCTCGACAAAAGCATGATGTGGCATCATATTTTGATGCATGTGGGCCCCTTAAACTTTGTTATGTGACCTACAAGTAAAAATTGCTGGATTTGAAATTTCCAAGTAGGATTTTGAGAACGGAAGTTAGTACAACTACTGTCCTCTCCTCCCCTAGATATGAAAAATTAGACAACACAACAAAGAGTTGTGCTACTATGGTCTATTTTCTTATATTAAAATACAAAATTTGTCAATCATTCATCCATTAAGGGCGTCATCGTTAAGTAAATGCAAATCGCCTTCGAGGAACTCATAGGCTATCAGAAATTCTGCATTGATTTCGGTTGCCTTAGTTTTCTGCAGATTAACTCAGTTTTTAGTCTCTTTGGAGATACGCACATAAAGGTTTAATTAATCAACGAGGCCATTTGATTTGCTATTCAGGTACGAAATTTCTGTTTTCTGAAGTCATTTTAGATGGCTCCAGATCGTCGTAGTATTAAATTTCAAAGGCAAGATATTATTCTTTTCTCTCTAGGTTCCGATATATTGTGGAAACCCTAATTATGGGCCTGATTTGTTTTTAGGGTTTGAGTAGGCAATGAATAATTCATTGCTTCTTAGGGTTTTCTCTCGCTGTCTTGGTTTCCAGAAATTTGAGCTTGATTAGGGTTTAGATTTTAGGCTAATTAGCATCTATTAGGTTCTGTAATAAAATATGGAATAAATTAGGGTTTTGAATCATTTAATTTTTGTGCGTATGCTGCACTGGGCTTGGAAAATTATGGGTTGTAGTTCAGCAATGGTTCTTTTGTAGGGTTAATGTAAGTCAACTCAGAGTTTAGTGGAAGTTGGGAATGAAACGAGGTTTTGATTCTCGTTTTATTTGTGGGCAGGTTTCCCTGTAGATAGAAAATTGTGATTTGTAGATATAATGTAGGTTTATTTTTAGTTATACTTCTTTTGTAGTTTTGATATGGATTGCATTTGGGTTTGAGTGGGAAGAATTTATTAAGAGGGTTTTGGGTTTTTTCTTCTGTTGGGTTTGTTGCAGTCGGTCCAGTTTCCATGCTTAGAAATTTGTGGGCTATAGATAGATGTTTGAATGTCTGTAATTGTAGGTTGAACTTTAACTCTTGCTTTTATTGGGTTAATATATACCAAACTTCGTGGTTGGTGAAACATTTGATTTAAGGTTTTCGAATCTTTAGTGGCTATGATGCCGTGGAGTCCAAATTGTGCGTCCTATATTGATATATTTATGTGTTATTGTAGGTTGAATTTATTAATGTTTTTGTAGGGTTAATCAGATCAATTTAAATGTTAATGAGGATAAAATCTAATTAAACGGTTTTTAATGTTTTCAATTTTTTGGGCATGTTGAATGGCTAGAAAATTGTAGGTAGTAGAAAAAGATATATGTAACTGTAGGTTGAGTTTTAGTGATTCTTTTGTAGGATGCTAACCGGAACTCTGAGCAGGGTGGAAGACTGGGATCCAGGATCATCTGTATTGAGTATATGCTTTCATCAAGGATCTACATCAAATAAGGCAGGAGAAAGTAAGGGGGAGAGTGATCCTTACACCTATACCTCTGTTTTAGACTTTTAGTATTATTGACTGAAATAATTATTTGCTCTGGCCGCTTTAATTTGTATGTATAAGTGTTGCTGGCTATGCCAATCTAAGTAACAGTATTTTTGTTTTTTAGGGTGTAGAAAAAAATGAAAATTAGAGGAGCAGTTAGTTATTCAGAAAAAAAGGGTTTAAAGTCACAGATTCATTGAATGACCTAGCAATTATTTTGTGCCTGAAATTCAAATGGACTTAAGTTAGCTGTGGGAATTCTCTCTAGTTGATTATGGCGGCCAGTTTTTTGGGTGTATTTGAATGAGGTTGCTTTGTTTATCTGTTCTAACTTTAATCTTGAGTGATGCAGTCAATTATTACATGACATATGCTTTGATCAGCTCTGGAGGGTTTTTTACCTTTGCATGCAAGACAAGCAGATTGCACTAGTAAAAATATTTGGGACTGAAAGAAGCACATAAATCTGGGGTGATGGAGGGGGAAAGTAATTCGAGCCTGTTTGCCAATGATGGCTCCTTCTTAGAAAGGTTTAAGCAACTTCAACAACAACAGCAGCAGCAGGAGAAAGAACAGACATCTTCACAATCTACTAAAACAGGTGTTTCATCAGAATCTGCTGATGCCCCTAAAACTAGTATGGTGATTAAAAAGGCTTCTACTTTCAAACCAGTGGTTCTTTCAAAGACTGGTGCTACTCCTGCAAATGGGAAACTTGCTTTTAGTCTAAAGCAGAAGTCAAAACTAGCAGCTGCACCTGTTAAGCTGGGTGGTGATGAAGAAGATGAAGATTACAGTGAAGATGGAAAAGGTCAATCAGATAGATCTGAAAAAAGACAAAAGTTGGAGAGATCTGATAACTCTGAGAATTCTCAGGATGCACAGCAACATGGTAAGTAACTCGTCTTTTCCTTCCTTTCCTACTCAATCTAGTCAATTTAGAAATACTATACAGAAAAATAACTTTGTAGTTGCAATATCTATTAGGTAGTTTTCAAATTTAATTAGTAGAACAGAGAAATTCATATTATTGGTAGATAGTTAGAAAAATTTATTCAGTAGTTCTTGTCCTTTATGTTTTGTAAGTACGGTGAAGAAAAACACACATGAATTACAGTCAAGCAAAAATTGAAAATTGTAAGTTAATATACTATTAGTGTATCAGGCAAGGATGAACCTGGCCAATCTTTTAACTAATCATCAGGACGTGAATTATTGTGATTCATCGTTAATTGCTTGACTTAAGATAAAGATATGCCAGTGTCAAATTTTATGTAGTTCAAGGGCATTGGTATTAATTTGGTACTTAATTGCTAATTCTACTAGAGACTATCAATGCTTATCTTTCCTCGTTTTCCTATCTTTTCATTAGTGGTTTCTGTTTAGCTGAGGAGGCATGAGAAGCTGAGGTTTAGTAACCAGATAGGCACTTAAGCATTTGCTGGAAATTCACCCTCTACGATGAATTTGCCTTAAAAATTTTCCTATTTAAATTTCCCTTTGTCCTCCAAAATTGTCAAAATCTCTTTGATGTTCTATAATGTTAAACATGGGCTTGCTGGTGTTTCTTGCCCATTGGCCTGATATAGCTCTGTGATGAAGGTTTTATTGGTTTATCATGGCCATTATGTGTACTTGTTTTTGCTTTGACTCTTTATTTTTCTAGATACTTTCCAGCATCTCTTGGATCCTTTTTCATCTCTTCTTGGCAATATAGATATCAAATTAAGTAAAAGGAGAGAGTGTCTGTTGGGTCCTTTTATGTCTCTTGTTGGCACTATGTATATTACACCCCAGCACAAAAATTCAGTAAGAAATGAGACACAAGAGAGGTTTGGATCCCACATTATGAATAATACACCCCAACACGAAAAGGCAGTAAGAAATGAGATTTGTGATAATTTTATGAGTATGACTGCATGCCATAAATTTGGATTTTATGCATGTCTCCTTTAGATATTATCTTTCGCATATTGTGGGAATGTAAGAAACACATTTGTGTTGAAAGAAAAAACTTCAAAAATGTCTTCTTTCTTCTTTCCTCTTTGGATTTTTTTAATATAACAAGCAAAGTTACTGGAAATGTCGCCCCCTCCCTTGGTACATGTTTTGGCTTACCCAATATAGATATTGGTACGTTGTGGTATGGATATGGCTTGGATGCCATGCTCAACGGTACCCAAAATGTGAGCAAACTTGGAGTAGGCCTGGCTTCATTGACCTAGTTGACTATGTCATATCCAAGTCAACATTTACAAAAAAATCTAAACCCTAAAATGTAGGCTCTTTGATTGATTTTGTTTTCTGTTTATCCTGTTTTCTGTAGCTTGTAGGTGCATAAAATTTGAAATATGTGCTGTGTCTGTATTGCAATAAAATACTAAAATAGGGCACATATTGGAATGATACTGACTTATTGTCTGGACTTGACAGTTACAATGAGCTTTGAATGGTTGTTAGTTATAGAAGGGGGATGAACACAAATCATTCAAGCTTTAAACGCCAAGTTTGTAAATATTAATCTTGGTTTAAACTTAAAGTGATAACACCAAGTCTGTAAATATTGAACTGGGTTTAAACTTAAAGTGATAACACCAAGTCTGTTTAGAGTTATAAATGAGCAATAACCTTGGCTTAATTTAATAACTTTATTAATATTAACTTTAAGTTTATTTATAGCTTTATTAATATTAATTTTATTAAATATGTAATTTATAATTTTATTAATATCTATGTTATGGAATCGCCCTTCACCCCGCCGACCTCGTGGGTACGGACATACTTCAAACGATTGCGGCCGGAAACCCTCTGACAATAGGGTCGATTTTCTATTAAAAAACGCTTCCACAATCACATGATTTTTCCTTGAATCACTTGTTCTCGACGCAGTTTTCTAACTATTCAAGAAGTTACCAAATTGGCTGCTCGTTTTGCTTGGTGTTTTCGCCACGGCAATTTGCTTGGTCGTTTTAAACTCTATTCCGTCCGCCATTCAGACACACGCAAGCTGCAAGGAGATTGGTCGTGCAAGGAGAAACTTAGTGTTGCCGTTCAGGGAAAAACACAGGGAACCGCCGTCAAAGGAGATTTTCCGCCATTTTTTGTCTTTCCTCACGTTTTCCTCTCCCAATTTCGTCTGCCATTTGTCCGCCATTTCCAGGTATTACATATTTCTCAGCTCGTAAAAGTTAAAACTTCAATTTAATTTTCGTGTATAGTTTATATTTTAATATTTTATAATAGTTATTAGTTTTTATTTTTAATTTTTATATTGTTTTATACTTTATATGATAATATTAATAAATTATTAAATAATATAATATTTAAATTTTTAATAATATTGTTTTTATTATTTATAAAATATAAATTTATAATATATATTATAATATATTAAATTATTAATACATAATTTTAGTTTATTTATTTAGTATTAAGTTTTAACAAATTTTTATTGTAATAATATTTAATATTATACAATTTAATGTTTTTAGTTTTTATATTTATAATTTTATAATTTTATTATATATAAAAAAATTAAATTTATTTTAGTATTTTAATATAATTAAACTTTAAAATTTACATTTTAAAATAATAAATATAAATCTAATTATTATTTTGTTAATTTAATGTTAAAATTTATTTATTTTGCTATTTTTTATTTTAATAAATAATAATCAATAATTTAAAATTAAAATTATAAATATAAATTGTAATTATATTAATTAGTAATTACATATTATTTATTAAACGTTTATTTACTTCTTGTTTTTACTTTTTTAGGCTGCAAATATGTCTATATCATGATTTTTTATATGTTTTATGCACGACGAACTACACGCATCTACACTAATTTTTGTCAGACGATCCATCTGCACTCCTGCACTCCGATTCAACTTAGATTAATATTAATTGTATTCAATAAGTTTAATATCATTTATTATTAATTTCTTTTTTAGGCAAATTGCTCTCTAGGGGACAGCTCCCATTTCACTAATATTAATAAAAAGTTACAAAATGGACCAAGATTAGTCCAAGCAGAAGAATTGAGATCTGAGCCCCTCAATTACATTCTGAAGTCTCTCCAATGGGGTAGGGGAAAAGAGAGTATCATAGTGAGACATGTAGAATGCATATGTGGACATGTTGTTTCTTGCCAGTCCTTCACACATGAGTGTGATTGCTTGTTTCATCTTCTCATTTTTTTCAGGCAGATTCAATGCATATTGCATCCCCAACCAGGCCAGTTTTGGTGTCCTTGCTTAAGGAGGAGAGAGCGTTTCTTGCCTCTGCCTGGTATTTATCATTGACAAATTGCACAACTGCCCTTTCTCCCCACTCAAAGCTGCCCGAGGTCTGCACAATGTTCTACAACAGTCTTTCCAGCAATTCTGCATTGTGTGTGCGAGCCTTCGGTAGCAGACTCATGCAAATTACTGTGTTGATAGCTTCCTCCTCGACCTCCGATCTGAGCTTGAAAATTTTGTTCATTTGGCTCTTCAAGTTCTCCTGTTTGCAGTCACAGTGAATGGAATTGTAAGTGTGTCCTTCATTTTGCCTGAGTAAGAAGCCAATGGTTGCTACTGCTTTATAGCCAGAAGGAGGGGTATGTGATCCACATTTCATGATTAGTGCCATATACCAAATTCAATCCTCTGACAGATTTTTTGGCCTTTGATTTTACCTTTTCTGGATTGTCTTGCAGTGCTCGAGATGTGGAGAGCGATCTCTAGTTTCCTGAATTTTGTGCAGTTATTTAGATGTTGCCATTTGTGAACTGTTGTATTTTAAATTGGATTTTCCAGGCTGTTCCTTAATTTATTATTAATTTTAATCTCATCTTTATTTAGTATTTTTATTAGTATTTAAATTTAATAAGTTTAATATTTACCATATCAATTACTATTTATAATATCTAGGTTTAAAATAATAAGTTATTCAATAATATGTTTTTTATTATGCATTTACTAAATTCGTATATACTATGTTACTGGTTCACCTCCTGTATGCCCAGATCCAGGTTCAGTTTGTACCTGGTCTGGGACCAATTTGCCAGGGGATTCTGTCATGGCACATGCAGATGACTGTTGGTTTGTTTTGGATGAACCCGAATGTACCTGTCAAGAACCCAGCAGAAAAATTGCGAGCCCTTCCTGAACCCTCTGCAAATTGTGTTAAAAAATTTAAAAAATCTTCGATTCTAATAATGTCCTGTTAATGCAAATTGTATGCCCTTCCTCTGCTGTTCTAGAATAGACTGGCAGTATCATTGAGCAGATTAGTGCCACAGTTGATTGCCCATGTTTTATATAACTCTATAACTCTTCATCGAATTTATTTTACCTCTGTAAACTTGGTGCCATGGTCAAACAGTTTTATTTTAGCTCATGCCCTTAATGTAGAATTTTAATATTTTTATTTTATCCATAGTAAGTTTAGGTCTTGAGCTTCTAATCAAACTATAATATTTTTATATTTAATATGATAACATTTAAATTTCAATATTTTTAATTTATTAATATAATATCATATATTTAAAAAAATTAATATTAATTTATTTAGTATAATATATAAATTGTGAATTTAATTTTTATGGTGATTTTGTTTACTATATACATGCTATGTGATATATTAATTTCCTATGTTCCAACCCAGATCAGCGGACGCGAGACGGGACGGGTTTCCGGACGGGGGACAAGCCCAATTTCGGGACGGCGGGGGGACGGCGGGGGGGCGGGAGGGGGGACGGGGTATATACTATATACTATACATATGGTACTTAAAATGCTAGTTATAAAAAGATGTATAAGACTATTAAGAAGTAAAATAGCAAAATTGAGATACTAAATTAGTACTTGAACATTGAACATTGAATATTGAAGTTTTCAGTATCGAATGATGAATTACTAATTAGAAATTAGAATAGTAATACTCAATACTACAATGTAACAATTGTTGCATCGGCAAATGGAAGATTTCTATTATATTATATCAAAAATATCTGATTATAAAGATGATTACAATGAGTAGCATGATTATATGATATCAAAACAAGTACAAAATCAAAATGTCAAAATGACAAAATGTAGTGAAGGAGGCAGAGGCCTCTAATCATCCCTCGGGAGGTCGGCAAACTCCTCATCACTAGAACCACTGGACTCCTCAAGGTCAAGATCCGCCAAAGGAACACCAACCAACCCTATATCTGAAGCATCCTCATCCTCATCAATCTGTGATGGCTCCTCTGGCTCTACATCCCATCGTGCTGCTGGGCTCTCCTTGTACACACGTGTCCTGCGGTCAGTGATACGCAAGGCACTATGTACAGCCACTAGCTTCTCTGCTCTCTTAGAGGTAAGTCTATTCCTCTTAAGAGAGTGGATGAAGCTATAAGTAGACCAGTTCCTCTCAGAAGCTGAAGAACTAGAAACCTGGGACAGCAAACGAATGGCTAGTGTGGTAGTCAGTGATTTCGGTCCATGACAAGTCCACCACAAAATCGGATCCTCCTGTGCCATAGTTCTTATGTCCGCCTTTGCTGCAGCCTTATAACCCCTAAGAGTAGCAAATTTCGTCCACTCAGTGCGAATGGTGCCAGCAGCTTCAACATCATACATCCTATCAATGCATTTGAAGAACCCTTCCTTCACCTCATCATCCTGAATCGGTGTAACTCTCCCAGGCCTAGGCATGTACCACTTCGGATTCAATGCATAAGCAGCCATGTGCAAGGGAGTGTTTAGGCTGTCCCATCTACGCTGAATAATAGGCTGAATGTAAACATTGTAGAACGCTAAAGTGGGGTCCTTCTCTTGCACAACTGCCCTCATCTGACCAAGCATAGAATCAATGCACTCATACACCTCCCCAAGGTTAGGTGCATCCCCATCCCCATATCTGATGACCTGTACAACTGGTGTAATGATGGTGACAATATATTTTGCATCATGCCAAAATGCATCACTCTTCACTATCTCCTTCACCCTCTTCCCCTGCTCTGTCCTGGACCCATCCCAACGATTCCATTCTTGTGTCATAACCATGACTTGCAGTGGCTCTTGCAACTCAAGCATTCTCTCCAAAAGAATGAAATAGGATGCATATCTGGTCTCAACTGGTTTCAAGAACTCCTTCGCGAAGCTCCTGAAGATGGCATGTGAAGTGTGGTGGTTGCAGATATACATCTGCACATCTCTAGCATTGCTGACCACTCCTCTAATCCACTCAATCTTCCCCATGTCCTTGAGTGCATTGTTCATGGCATGCACACAACATGGAGTCCACCAAATGTGTTTGTATGATGCCTCTATAAGCCTCCCTGCAGCTCTGCACACATGTGCTGCATCTGTCACTACTTGGACCACATTTTGTGGCCCAATCTCCTCAATAGCTGCCCGAAGGATCTCAAACTGAAAATCAGCATCTTTTCGATGCCCTGAACAATCAACCGCCCTGAGAAAGAATGGCCCCTCTGAACATGTAACTATAACATTGATGAGTGGACGATGCCTAATGTCCGTCCACCCATCCATAACTATGCTACATCCAGACTCCTCCCAACATGCCCTCATCGTCTCCATCAATGAATTGATCTTGGCATAGTTGTTATCCAAGATCGTGGTCCTCAATTTGTGCTCACCTGGTGGCACATATGATGGTCCTCCCTTCGCCACCATCGACATCATCTCCTTATAATAAGGAGATTGAGCTACATGGAATGGGATTCCATTGGCAAAAAAGAACCTGCCAATGGAATCATCTATCTGATCCCTCAGGTGCACATTAAATAAATCAGCTATGGGGTTAGGCTGACTTTGCATCTTGCGTTTCCCCTTGCCCTGTTGTGATGCAGCCATAGTGCTATAAGTGGATGACGGTCCTGAGGCTGACCCTGACAATGTTCCTGCTCTCTGATGCAATGTAGGAGTAGAAGTACGTGGCTGCGTCTGCATTTGCTGCTCCTGAATCTGCTGAATAGTCTGAATATGTTGCCTACCAGACAAGGTAGTAGGCATTGGAACTGCCAGGTCATCTGGAACACCCCAAAGCTTGTTGAATTCAATTCTGTATTTCAAATTTTTAGGGTCCTTCAAAAATTCGCATGCTCCCACACCCTTTCCTGGCCAAAAGAGGAAGTGTGCATTAACTCTAGTGATGCTCCCAAACCAATCATCACCACAAATGTTGCATTGCCATTTCCTCGTACCACCAGTTGATGACGTTGGGGCTGTTATTCTTGTTGCAAACTGTTTGAGAGGAGATTTGGGATCATAAGCACCCCTAGCCCACTTTGCCAAAACCTGGGAAGGGCAATCAGTAGAAACTGGTGCACTAGCTATGGAACTAGTATGCCCTTCTGGATTTGACCCTTGCTCACCCCCCTCATTGTGCTCATCCTCATGCTCAGGTTCATATTCTGATTGGCTTGCACTATGAGAATCAGTTTCCATCTCATGCTCACTCATTTCATGACTATGGGAGCTCATTTTGACACTGCATTTCACAAAATGAAAAAAAATTCAATAAACACATAGTTTCAGCCTATGCCCTACTTTAAAATTAAAAAATAAAACTCTATATTTTAAATTTTTCAACAAATTTTATATTGCAAAACAAAATCTAAGATTCTAAATTAATTTAGAAACTAGAAAATGGAACAACAAGAATTTAGAATTTAGAAATGAAATAAGAAAAATTAAAAAATGAAACAACAAGAAATGAAAGAACTTAGAACATTGAAAATCAGAAAATAAAATAAAAAATAAGTTAAAAACCCTACCTTTTGCTTGAAAAATCTCTTCAACAAGGTGAAGAATCTTCCTCCTCTTCTTCTTCTTGCTCCTTGACACTCCTTTTTCACTTGCAATCACTCCTTTCACTCCTCCAATCACTCTTTGCTCAGCCTTCACTCTTCTTCTTCTTGCTGTAGCAAACAAGTAGAAATGCAAATGTGAATAAAAATGAAGATTAGAGGGCCTTTTGAAGGCATGTTAGAGTTTAGATGGGCCCCACATGCCCTTAGGGTTCGAACATAAGAAATAGACTATTAAAAAAATCTTTAAAAATTGAGTTTTAATGTTGCAAATGGCTGTCCAACGCGGGAGACGCCTGGGCGTCCCCGAGACGCTCGAGGGACGCCCTCGGCGTCTCGAGACGCCTTAGCGGCTCCGACGGGCGAAGAGAATGGTGGCGCTACTGGAAACGTGGGAACGCTGTCCCCGCCTGACGCCCCCGCCTCGAGACGCTTAGGGTTTAGAGGGGGACGCGTCCCCGGGTTCACTGTTAATTTCTAATTTCAGACTAAATTGTATATATTTATGACTTTTATATGCATTTGTATTTTGTATGGATGAACTCAACCCCATTTTTTTTTTTCTGGCGAATCTGTGAACTGAACCAGCAAACCTGAACAGGAACCTGAACCGGGATTGGTAAGTTAGTATATATATAATTGCTGTATTCATCTGTATCCGTATTTGCTGTATCCATCTGTATCCATATTAGAGTGTCTTGAAAAATAGCCAAATCCATATTAGATATTGTATCCGTATTGTTATCCTTATCTGTATCTGTCTCTGTCCATGCAATTTGATTCCAAAGAATCCCTAGGAAAGTAAAAAAGAAGTTACTGAAACTTGGAATTCCAATGGAAGTTAAAAAGAAAACTGTTACTGAAACTTGGAATACCAAGGAAAGTAAAAAGAAAAGAAAGTGTGTTACTGAAACTTGGAATCCCAAGGATGTCATTTCAGAACAATCCTCCCTATAAATGGTCCTTTATTTTTATTCACATATTACAGGCTTTTACTCTACGAACAAGTTCTTATTCTGTTAAGTTTGGTGTCTCTTTATATTAATGTTCATTTGTTTTCAAAGTGAAATATGGTGTAACAGAAGAGAATTCCAAAATTATTGGATATTATTCTTCTGAGTTATTTTTTATTTGTTTGGTCTCATGCGCTAGGTTTTAATCAATCTTGTAAGTGACGTGCAGCACAACCTACACCTCCTAATGATCCAGAAGTAAAGAAAGTTGCTGACAAGTTAGCGTGCTTTGTGGCCAAAAATGGTAGACAATTTGAAAATATTACAAGGCAGAAGAATCCCGGTGATACACCTTTCAGGTATGTGTTTTCTTATCTTTTGCAAATATTTATTTTTTACATTGAATTGAAATGTTCACATTAAATAGTTCTCCCCCACATTTTCTATATGATTCCTTGCTTAATCTTTCAATAATTTATTGCAAGTAACTAGCATTATACTTTATATGGGCTAATAAAATTTCATGATGATTTCTTAATTCTTCTAGCTATACATGTAAGTAGAATTTTGTGATTATTTGGTAAGCATGCCAATATTGGTACACATAAAGGCAAACATAATTTTCTGTTGTTTTCTCTTCCTAGTTCTGTTACATTATATAATGCTTGTCAATTAAGATGTCTAGATGATTACTTAAAAAATTGGATGCAAGGTATTATTAACTAACGAAAAATAAAACTTTGTTTTCAATTCAGCTTGTCCACATTGCCATATTTCTTTCAGAGTAATAAAGTTTCAATGAATAATAAGTTTATGGTTGCTAGTAAGATTAGCGAGCCTGAATTTAGTTACACATTATGATTTGAGGTCTATAAGGTGAGATTTTTTTTCTGTTAAAAGTTCTTGGTTTTAGTGTGAATTAAACTTATTAAATAGATATATTATTGCTGCAGTTTGTATGTGGTTTACAGCTGGTGTATAAGATGCTAATTTAGCAGAGAAACTTAAATATCAATGGTCTCTATCTTGGCAATGCTTTAGTATTGAATCAACACTTACCAAAATTGTAAAGAATTGAATGAAGATGATTTTCATGGATGGTATACTAAATTCGACATTTCTGACTTGCGAGAAAACGGTATGTTGCATTCTTTTTCTTTTGATTGGTAAATTTAGAAATTCCCCTTGTGGGGTGTCCTTCAGCTATGACTGGGTCTTCTCTTCCATCAAATCCTCCCAGGGCTTGCACTTCGTCTTGTCTGTTGGGGTATGCTACACTAAGAATTGGAACGTGGTAGTTATACCAAAGTCAATGGTTAATATTTTGTACTTGTAAGCATGAAACATGTCTCTTGGGGATTGAAACATTTGTGTCTGCAACAGAAGTTTTAATGATTTATAACTTGAGCACTTCTGATTTGACAAGAATATGTTGTATTGTTATCATAAAGTTAATAAAAGACTAGTTATAAGCTCATTTATTCTGCCTTTGAAATCAATTTTAAGGGTTACTTAGCTCATGGTAACAGTTGTATCAATCATTCTGGCAAAGTTATTTGTGTCATGGATTTTAGTTAGATGTTGTGCAAAATTTGCGTTGAGAGAAACAATGGCTTTTATTGGGAAACTATTCAGGTCAACAAATTCATTTTCTTGTAATGAAGCTGAAACCTATGCATAGTTTATGCTATCGATTATCAACAGGTCTTTCTCATTTCTTAAAGTCAATGCATCTAAGCTTCAACAATTTGCTAAAAGATGCTATCATTTTGAGTGGCAGCCAGGACAACTTATTATAATAATATTTTGCTTAAGGAAAAAATAGGTTTACCTTCTGTACTCTTAAGGTCTTTAATCAATTTAAAAAGGTGGCCAGTGTTCTCAACCTGCTAATTTTCCTTGGTGAAAAATGGAGAGATTCATTTTCTTTTGTTTTTAATATGTGTACAGCATTTTTTTCATTGCAGGTTCTTGTTTGATGTCCACTGTGCTGACTACAAGTACTATGAGTATCGTGTTGCCAAAGAAGAGAGAGCCCTTGCACAGTCAAATGAGCCCCAGAATTCTTATAATGGTACATTTATAATATTAAAGTATTAATTTCTAATGGAATCCTTCCAGAAAGTCTTAGTCTAGGCGTTTTTATGTGAGAGAGCTGCAGGTTCTTGTAAATGAACATATTGATGATTCATATTGGTAATTTTAGGAATAGGTCATTCCATATAATTTTATGCAAGAAATCTCCATTTCTTAGTCAAGTATTCTTTGAGTGCTCATGTTCTTATGTTGTTCTGTACTTTTCTTCATATTATTTTCCATTCTTTGCCATGATTATTCACTAAGATCTGCTTCATGAAAACTTATGTGATTGTGTTTGTTAGGTGTCTACTATCATGCTTTGCACTTCCTATCATTTCTGCTTTCAGACATTCAAGTCTTGTCCTTTTATTTCTTGAATTCCTGTTTTGTTATGAGTGACCTCTAATTATAACTCTTTTTATGATTACTTATTTTTATGTATGTGCCATATCATTGTTTGGTCTTTATCATGATTCCCGCTTGATCTTGTTCCTGTCATGTGGCTTAAGATATCACAGTTTAGTCATAAGATTTCTTGACATCCATGTAATTTTTTTATTTTTGTCTTGTTATTAAATTTGCAAATATTAAGTTACTGTTATCTAATGGGAATAGGTTCTTGTCCATTGAGATTTTAGAAGTCGTTCTTGCTAAAGGAGGAAACCTGGAATATGAAGTCATTTTACAGGATTTTCTAATTTTTCAAATACAAAGTGTTGCACAAGTGTAAAACTTATACTACAAATTGATG
The DNA here is from genome assembly GCA_007258455.2 of Sequoia sempervirens. NCBI lineage: Eukaryota > Viridiplantae > Streptophyta > Pinopsida > Cupressales > Cupressaceae > Sequoia > Sequoia sempervirens. The sequence continues at coordinate 457,795,047 of VDFB02000017.1, forward strand.
GGTTTTAGTAACTAGATGCATTGGCTATATACTGAAGAACTTACCTTATTCATGGGACTTTGCAGCTAGTACAAGCATTGTATCATCACCACAGCCTAATATGCAAAAAAGGCAGGGGGGGAAATATCAAACTCCAGCTTCCGCGCTGTATGATGGCAGTGGTGAAGGCAACTCTGGTATGATTTATTTATTTTAAGTCTGTTCCAAATCCCTTCTCACTCTTCAGAGTTAAGTTGGTCATTCTATAATTCTGTTCTTGTGTCCTCCATCAGTGACTCCATATCTCGAAGGCTTTTGTTTTTACCAAGCAAATTGCTGTGCTACCATTTCCATTTCAGGAGCAATTGTGTAGTGTTTGTTTACACCCTTGTCATACCCGCATCTGTATCTGCTGCTCCATTAGCTATATTGATGCGAAACTGATTTTCATATATAATTATATACGATAGGAACCACATTCTTTGGATATTTAGCTTAACATCAATTTCTTTGCTAACTTTGTGGTATTATATTTGCTGTATGGTCCACTTTCTCTTTTTGAACTTTCATCATCTGGTTTGATTATGCATACAGGTGAACGTATTACTGAACCACCATCCACAGCAGATCCAGTGGCAATGATGGAATATTATATGAAAAAAGCTGCACAGGAGGAGCGCCGCAGACCACCCAAGAAGACAAAGGATGAAATGCCACCTCCACCATCACTTCAAGGTATGTGGAAGGATCCTTTTTGAAAATATCATGTCTGTTCCTATGTTAGTATTCTACAATTATCCTGCCTTTAAAGAATGTATTTGGGTGTACATGAAAAATTATTGATCCATGCTAAAGATAGTTTAGCAGTAGATTGTCTTGTTATGTTTGAGTTGTTTGTGCATCGTAGATACTAGATATAATCAATTAAACTTTATTATAGAAAAAGGTTCTTCATATTATGTTTGGCAGTGTTACATTCAAGTTTGCTGGTGGTTGAATTTTTATTAATGCAAAAAAATTGTTTCTGAAAATACTCCTCTTATTTTAACAACCAAGTTCTTAAATCTATCCAAATTTCCATTATTTTTAATTTCTGCATGTTGTTTTTCAGGCCCCCCTAAGAAAGGTCACCACATGGGTGACTACATTCCTAATGAAGAGCTGGAGAAATTTTTAGCAGCCTGCAATGATGCTGCTGCCCTGAAAGCCAATAAGGAAGCAGCAGAGAGGGCTAAAATTCAGGCAGATAATGTTGGTCATAGGTTGTTATCCAAGATGGGCTGGAAAGAAGGTCAGATGATCTTTCTATAATTATTAATTCTTATTTTTGTTTCATTATATGTCTCTTTATAATTTAAGATTTTGCTGAAATTTTTGAATAGGTGAGGGACTTGGTAGTGGGAAGACAGGTCGTGCGGATCCTGTCGAGGCAGGTAATGTGAAATTGAACAACCTAGGTGTTGGAGCATCACAACCTGGAGAAGTGACGCCAGAGGATGATATCTATGAACAATACAAGAAGAGGATGATGCTTGGATACCGTTACAGGCCCAATCCTCTTGTGAGTAGATTGTCTGTAGTCATCTTATCAAATATCTTGCCAATGGATTGTTAAGTGTGCTTTTTTTGTTGAAGGCATATAAATGTATGCTAATATAAGTACACTGAATTTGAGATTTTTTATGTGTTGCAGAACAACCCAAGAAAGGCTTATTACTAGTGTCAAGGCTTGATGTGGGATTATTGTTTTGGCGGGGCAAACTGTTTCATTGCTCTGTGTGACCTGTCTGTATGACTTGAAAAAAAGTCTTAACATCTGTTTGGGATCCTGAAGGCTGACCGTATTTTGGTCCCTGCATTACTCGTTAGATGTAAACCTTATGAAATTCTCGGATCAAAATTTAATGGTTTTACCTTGTGTCGCTAGGATGTGTATATAATATTTGGCATATTCTTTTTTGACATTAAGGTTGTACAATGAAATCTTTGAATCCTTAAAAGAATTTCTTTTCCAAGTAAAAGAGTTTGGAGCATAGAGTGTAGTCTATTTATGGTATCCCTTTGTTGTTAAATTTCTTATTATGGTGGATGCAGTGTCATATATTTCAATCATGTTAGTTTTTAAGAAATTAATTGAATTTATAGCTGGAAAACTTTTATAGCTAGAAATTAAGTGATGCTAATGATTGAATGCTATAAAATAAACCACCAGATCATTCGCTGGAGCTGAGTGCATTAGAACACACCAAATGATGCTCATGATTTAAGTGCAATAAATGTAAACCATTAGCGAGTTTAATCTTATTTCTTTGTTTATAAAGCTTGCATACGATATGAATAGGAGGAGAAATATAGCTGTTTTATGGATCTTGGAGAATTCATGCGATCCAAATAATTGAAGTAATGCACATTTGAATCCCTATGAATTTTGGTAAGGTTTGTTGTGCTAATAAAGTATTTGATTTAAATTATGCGCAAAAATTGAGTTTCTTTGAGAAGTAAACCTCTTATCATTTGTCACAAGTTTTTTAAAAAGATTACATAGAAAGCTTCAAAATGGAAAATATTATCTGAAAAAGGATGTGTAGTCAATTTAGAATATTTGATTTGAAATGACAGATGCCAAAATTTAGTGTGGGTTTCTTTTCCTTCTATGATAATGAAAGCTATACTTATATCCTGCTGTAAGTCGTGGTACACAAGTTCTAGAGGGAGACCAACTAATTTTGACTATTTCGAAAAATGATATCTCAGAGCATGGACTAGATCGGCATCACACTATCATGCCTATTAACCTGACAATTTTTGGATCTTCGCTTGTATCAGTTTAGTCCAATATTGGGAAACACACACATTTAGGTTTGTTAAATGTTGGATTCTGCTGTTGAATGAGGTGGAGTGTTTTATTTCGACTAGGGGTTATCAAAATCATAATGTTCTATGTTTCTCAATATTTATGAACGCAAGTAAATTATGCATTTTTTAAAAATCAATCAGGGGCGAAGGTTCCTCTATGTGTATAACATATCAAAAAGACTACATCTGCGGGTTTGACCATGTGGCAAGGACCCCATTTATGCAAGAACTATTCGGCTTGAAAAAACTGAATTATAAAACACGAAGGATTGAATTTACAGGGTGAGACTTGCTGGAACACTATAATTCGCAGCATCATATCTTATCAGTGTATCCTTGACTTGCATTCACAGGAGACGTGATGTGATATTAACAGCAAGATTTCATCATAAATTAAATATTTATCTTTGAACTTAAATAAACAAGCTGCTTTGCAAGATCTGCACACTAAGTTTCTCATTAATAAGGGGCAGGCTAAGTTTCTCCTTTTCAACATATACCTATTCCAAAGAGATAAGTGACAGTTCTTTTGAGATTTAGCAGTCACTTTCATCACCAGTTCAGAAATAGCAATATCTAATTTGACAAGCAATGTGTCCACGCAAGATAAGTGTTCTGAAAAATCTGCTCGTACTTTCATATAAATAAACCAAATAACCACAGAGTGGTTGATGATCCAGAGACTAGAGAAGATGGGCTTAGGCTTCAACAATGACAATTCCTTGAATAATTGGGGTATAGTGTCTGGGTCGTCTCCCATCCTGTTAAGATGTGCACGCAATAATGCCTAACATTTTTCAACAAGATGGCAATGAAGAAAGATTGATCCCTTGAATCTGAATGCGGCTTGCAAATTATACACCTGGATAGCCCAGCAAAACCAAGTCTCACCAGCTTATCTCCCATCAGCTCCCTTTTCTCAATGGCTGCTCATGTTAAGGCCCTAGCCTTGGGCAGGCGTCCTTGTGCAATCATTTGATTGCTGGCCAATTGATCTCAACTGGTTGTTCCATCAAAGACAGATAACTCATTTTGTAGAAACCCGTTTTAGAACACGCCTAGTACAATCTATCAAAGACAGATACTCATTTTGTAGGAGCCCATTTTGGAACATGCCCACCACAATGCATAAAAAATGAATTCTTTATTGTTTGCAGTGGTTTCAACGCTATTCTAAACTCTAAAGATAACCAAGGCGGCATCAAGAAAGCTATAGTCCTAGCATGACTTCAGTTCCATCATTAATCATAGACTGTTTACACAATTGGGAGTCAGGGCCTTGTTTCGTGATGTTGATTGCCATCGAGTTTCCAAGCCATGGAATGCTTAAGCTGATTGAGGTCCCCTTGCTTCGACAAAATATCCCTTCCATTTGTGCCACTGCTGGATAAAAGTGTCAACATCATCCAATCTGAGTTTGTTTTCTTGCAAAAGTATGATGCCTGATTTTTGCTAATCCAGTTGACATGTGATCAAGCTTCATTACATCTTTGGGAGGACTTCAACCACTTGGTGGATCTCAGGCAGGATTTATTTCTTTGTTGGAAACCTTATTTGATTTCTTCAGTAGTAATCTCTAAAGCGGATTTACTTCTCTTTTTGTTTTTAGATCCGAAATTGGCTCATCTTTAGAGATTCATGTTGTGAGATGGTGATGACTTCCGTGGAGACTACCTCATCATCAGCTTCAATTTCTGGTTCCACTATAATAACCTTGGATTGAAAGATGTCCCTTGCCGGAGTTACAATCTCCTTTGCCGTAGAGTCTTCTTTTGCTAAAATGTCGACAATAGGCCTTGTGCAGGGAGTAAGGCTATTTGCTTGGTTTGAATTATATTCATTGGGAAGGATCTGACCAGCGGAAGTTCTTGCCATTCCCTGATTTAAGTTTTCAGGTTCAGCATGATTTTTTTGGGCTTATTCAGGCGAACTTGTGGGTTTTTTAATACAGGGAGGCTTGTTGAGGCAACCTTCTGTACGATGGGTTGCCAATTTGCAGTTGGCATGATACAAATGTTTACCTTCCACTTTGACCACTTGCTTCCAGATCCCTGTATTAGATTCCACAGAGATATGACCTGACAGTGGGGAGAAAGTTTCCCTAATGCAAAGGCGGGTGTTAAACCCTAGAATCTTCATCATAACATGAACTTCTACACACAAGAAATGGTCGAGAGTGTTCCGGTTTGCTGTAAAACTGAGAAATCCCAATATTCCTCTGGCAAGTTATATAGTCTCAGCCAAACAGGGACCTTCTGAATTTAACAAACCAGGGGATCAAAATTGTGCATCCATTCCTTTAGATATAGACCAGTTCCATCCATCATCCATGTGCCTCCTTTCAGAATTTTGGCTTTGTCTTCTCAGTTAGGGCAACCGCCAGAAAAGAAACCTTTCGGAATGAATTATGTTGAAACATTGTCGACCAAGTTTTCTGAGATCCATTTCTCAATTCCTGCCCAAGCTGGCCAAATACCATCGAATTTTCCAATGATGGAAAATTGAGCCAAAGAGGAGCTTTGCTTCTCCAAGATTTGAGGAATGAATCTAATTTCCTAGGCACAGGCCAGTTCAACATTGTTTTGGGCTCCATCAGAATTTTTCTTCCATATAAATACATTACAATGAACTATGTACTATAATTTAAGTCAGTTTAAGATGCACAGTATTCAATTGGTTCTCTTATGGAGTTGTAATTTGTATAGCAACTGAGCACTCGAGCAACTAATTATTGAATATGAGGCAACCCTTGTGTCTGACGATGTGCACCTATAACTGAATGATTTCATAGGCCTCATTAATTGGTAGGATGTGTTTTTTTAAATACTTGTGATTGTTTTAATAACTATGCTTTGGTGACCTTGCTTAATAGTATGTCCAGGTCTGGTAGTTGAGGGACTCTCAAGTTATGATTGGAATTACTTTGTTTGCATAGATTTAGAGACGTTTCAGAGCAATAAGTATGACCTCATGCTGGTTGGAGCTCTTCTCCCTGTTTGTGTGTTGGATTGGGAGTTTTTTTTTTTATATTGAGGAAATGCAATAAAAAAATTACAAAGAGCAGTTAAACAAACTGCAGAGAGAAATTACACAAAGGCCAATACAACGAGCTGTACCCACAAAAACAGCTCCAATTCAAACCCAAAGCACATAGCAGCAACATATGAAGACACTATAGGCTGAAAAGATACATAGCAGCACTATCTCTTGCTCAGCAACAGCTCCAGTTCAAACCCAAAGTACATAGCAGCAACATAAGATGTTCACTAAAGGTTGAAAGATACATAAAAGAAAAATAGCAGCACTATACAGCCTGAAAAAAGTCCTTAAACCTTGCCCGATAAGAATATCCTTTTTGCTCAGCAGCTGATCAACTTGCAACTTGATTTGATGAATCTGAAAATTCAAATTGGGCTTCTTCAAAACCTCATTCTGAAGCATAGGAAACATGGCAGCAAGACAAAAAATTATATCAGAGTAAAGCTATAAAAACACAACTTCCTGATGATCATTATTGATAGTAAAAACAGCTTTGCATCTATTTCTCTATATATGTAGCAGAATAATATGTCTCACACCATCAACAATTCTATTATCATAAAGACCAGCTCCGAGGAGAGCTTTTTTCCAAACTTGTGAGTAAAAATAGCGGAAGAAACATTAAACATGGCGTTCCAAAACTTTTTAACCACTTGGCAGTTCCAAAAAATATGCTTCATATTTTCATGTCTGTGACAAAAAGGACAGTTAGTTGGTTGGATCATAATACATTTTAACTTGTCTCCAATGGGCAATTTAAAGTGTAGTATCTTCCAATTAGCTAAGCTTCTAAATTAATTTTAGATCTCCAAATTTGAGCAACCAATTTTAACCAAAATCTTTCACTGAACCTGCACTTCCATTTAGAATTCAAACGTGGCTTCAAGACAAGCTTAGGAAGCAACTGCAAATATATTTTTTTAAAGGGAACAACAAAAAGGGATATGAAGATAACCATGACCAATCTTTAAAAAACTGCAATGGATTGGAGTACAAGGTTTCATAGAGACCTCCAATGGCACCAAAGATTGCACAAAGATCAAGAAATCCTTATGTTTGTTGTTAAGAGAGAACTGATTTTTAACCACATTCCATGGAGACCAACATAATGACTGAAAGTCCCATAAATCACCAACATTACAGATCCCTTTTTTGAACAAAGGATAGGAATGCTTCGGGAAACTTAAAGCAAGAGGTTGACCATGATAGATGATATGTTTGTTCCACCAAATAGATGAAGTGGAAAAGCTGAAACCAAGTTGAAGGGAATCTTCTCCCCTCCACTTTAAAAAATGACAAACATATTGCCAAGCCTTCCAAATAGATTGAAGGGGGAGGGAAGCCTTGATAGAGAAAAAAGAAGCATGAATAATTTTGTCTAACCAACCCACTTGTTGCCATTTGCCTTTAATTGAAGCATGAATAATCCGATATCAAATGAGAATCTTCTATGGTTCATCCCCTTTGACAGCTCTGATAATCCATTTGGTAGCCAAACAAATCCCTTGAGTCCATGGATCTATGAGACCCAAACCTCCTTTATGTTTCGGCTGGATATAATGAGACCATGATGTGGATATATAACCAGGGCTACCATCCCACTTGGACCATAAAAATCTGCGAAAAATCTTGACTAAGTCCCCATACCCTTTTTTAGAGGGCATCCAACATGAAGAGTAATATACATGCATAGCAAGGAAAATCTTGTTAACAACCTAAATTTTACAAGCCAAGGAAAGGAATCTATGCCCTCAGTTAAAGAGTTTTTGTTTGAGTCTATTAAGAAACCAATTCCACATATCACAGAGAGAAACCCCAATACCGAAGGGAATTCCAAGATATCTCATAATTTCTCTATGTTTGATTTGTTTCCAGTCTTTGGGAATCCATTGGGGAATAGTCCCAACTTGAACCATTAAAAATTCTGTTTTATTATGAGCCAATTTAGAGCTTGAAATTTCAGAGTAAAGTTCCAAAATTTCCATCAGATTAGCGATATCCTTTTCAGTATTTCACAAAAAAGTAAGCTGTCATCAACATAATGAGAATTAATAACATCATTGTGAGGAATGGAAACTCCTGCTATGAGTTGCTGATTAACAACACTTTGAAGAAGATAACCCAAAGCATCAGCTGTGAGAGTGTATAGATAAGGAGCTAAAGGACATCTTTGGCGAATGGATCGTTGTAAAAAAATGGATCAGACATCATATTATTGATGATAATTCGAGAATTAGCATCCTAGAACAACATTTGAATATGAGAACGAATTTTAGGACTAAAGCCCAACCATTGAAGCATTTTAAGAATAAAACTCCAACGAATTCTGTCATAAGCCTTATCAAAATCAAGTTTGATTAAAATAACATTTTGGCATGTTTTTTGTGTCCATTCACATGTTTCCCATGCTAACATGAGATTGTCAAGAATATATCTGCCAGCAATAAAACCTGTTTGCTCAGTTCAAACAATACGTTGCACCATTGGTTTAATTTGAATAGCCAAAGCTTTAGCAATGATTTTATAAGAAGTGTTAAGTAAAGTGATAGGACGCCAACCAAAGACTGAGTCTTCCATTTTTCCTTTAGGAAGAAGCTTAATAGTGCCACCATTAATATTCAGACCTAAGGAACCTTTGTTAAGGGCCTCCAGGTATAAACAATAAGTCTTCCTTGATGTGTGGCCATATCACCTGATAGAATTCCATAGGAAGCCCATTGCTGCCCGAACTTTTATGAGGGGCCATAGAGTAAAGGGCATTTCCCAATTCTTCCAAAAATAAGGTTCTATCAAGATACTGGCTGTACCCTGGGTCAATTTTGTTAGGAATATGGTCTTTGACAATATTCTCAAGAACTTGTTGGATATCCTCTCATTGGTCATCTTTGAAGAGGTTCTCATAAAATCTAGTGAAAACATTGCAAATATCAACAGGACTAGATTGCAAGATATTGAATTCATCCCTTATAGCACCAATTCTTTCTCTTTTATGTTTATAGTTGAGGTAATTAAAAAAATATTTTGTGCCCTTATTTCCTTTATCCAATGTAATTTGGATATGATTTTAGCCTCTTGCCCTTTATAATTATCAATCTTACGTGACTCAGCCTCAGTTACAACAATGGAGATTTGAATTCTGATATTGTTAGGATCAACATTAAGCAATTTTCTATCATGCACAAGTTTTCCTTGGAGGGATATTTCTTTCCATTTGTGTTGCCGAGCCATTTGCTTGCCAAATGAGCACAAGAAATTGGTACATTTATTTATAGTAACACACCACCAATCTATCCAAGATCCCCCCTCATTAGGTTTGGGGATGGAGTTCCAAAGACCTTCAAGGGCAGCTAAACATGAGGGATTCTTTAAGTGGGATACATTAAGTTTGAAAGGAAGTGAACTGTCTATGTTTAACTTTGGAGACAAACCAATATTGCAAAAGATGGGGAAGTGGTTAGAGAGAGTGGTGGAAAGGTCCACTTGAACATATTTCCCCACATGGTCAAGATTAAGGGGTAAAGTAGGGGATAAGTAAAATCTATCCAACCTACTTAGCTTTCTATCACTACCCAATCTGCAATTGGACCAAGTATACCAGTTGTTTGAATGGATGGAAATATTATCATGAATAGGATCAACCACTCCCAAGGAGTTTCGACAAAACAACTAACTATTAAATTCTTCTCTACTAAGATTAAATTCTTTAGGCCAACTATGATCCTGGGCATGCTCAACCATATTAAAGTCACCCCCTATAATCCACTCAGCATTGGGTAAATTATTAGCCAACCAGTTCTATAACTCAACCATTTTGAAGCAATGAACATTGATAATTAACACAAAAGTACACATAATTTAGATTAGCATAAAATCAACTTATGTTTGCTCCATTTAATTAAAATTATTTTGATGCAAAAAATTGGTTGATTGGTTGTGGAATTGATAAAAATAAGGTGCCAAATGCACTTTTGTTATATGTAGTCATTTATTTCTTTATAAGGCAACCTAGTAGTGTAAAAGTCGTCCTTTCTGCCCTCGACTCACGAAATCTACCAAAACCAATGTTTTTAACAAAACCTACAACTACTTGTATTGAATTAGCAAAACTAAACATATGGGGAGAAGTATGAGGACCATTATTAAATCTATTGATTTCAGTTTGTAAAGTGAAAATATTTTGGCAATTTTGGATCTTAATCTTTCTCATTAGTGTGAGGTTGATTTGAGGGTTAGTTTAAAGGTTCATTTTCAAGTTCACTTTTTAGGTTCCTTTTGGTACAAGTTTGGATTAGATTATCAACTAGATTTTTGGATTGGTCGCAGGTAATTAATTTTTTTATTAGGATCCACGCATTTACAACAAAATAAATTTACTTATTTGTTTTAAATTTTAAAATATTTTAAAAAATAAAATAAAATAAAGAAACCAAACCCACGTAAACCATAAACCCTTGATTTAAAAAAAATAAAATTAATAAAAACAACTGTAATAAAGATGGATGCCTGCAAAGTTGGATTGTAGCCGGGCGGGGAGAGAGGAGGCTGGGTCGAGTCTCTTGTAAAACACTTATAATATTGTAGTAATTATAGCTTACAAGCTCGATACCATACATTATTACCTTTTCTTTTTAATTTTTTTAAATTTTTATACTAGGCATTACCACTTACGAGTGCTCTTTTTTCAATTGGATTTAGTGCGTGCCATAATTTGGGTTTTAAAAAGTGTGAATATCTTCTCTTTTGTTTTTTTTAAGATTGCAGGAATCAGTTGGGTATCTACCCCCTATAAACTGTAGTGCACTTGGTAAATTTTTTTCATGTGATCGGTGACGTTGGCGCGACACGCCCTTTGGTACCACAAACAAAATTTGGTGCTCTACATAGCATATCATCCTCTAAAGGTTTGTAATATACTGGTCAATGTGTAATCTTAACTATTTTTTTAAAATGGATATCCATTTTATGAAAACAGGTTCCCGTTCTTAACAAGCAACCATTATAAATAAGTAGGCAAAGGCTATCCAAGCTTTGGACGAGACCATGTATCTATTTTACCAGATATTCAACCTCCCTCAATGCTTGGCCACATTCGAGCCTTTTAGGTATGCATTTTTATAAATTGTTTCTAGTAATTTAAAAAAAATATATTAAAATTTAAAACTAATAATTAGATTTAATTTTGTTGTAATTGCAGAAATGGATGCTAATAAAAAATAATCTACCTGTGACCAATCCAATCCAAAAATCTAGTTGATAATCTAATCCAATCTAAAAAGTGAACTTCAAAAATGAACCTTCGAATCAACCCTCAAACTAATGGAGAAAGATTAAGATTCAAAATTTTGAAAATATTTTTACTTTACAGACTAAAATCAATAGATATAAAAATGATCCTCATACTTCTCCCCATATGTGTAGTTTTGCTAATTCAATACAAGTTAGAGGGAGAGGGGCTCATAGTGGAGTGGGCTATCTTGGGGGTTCACGTGGAGTGTCATGTGGACCAAAATTTAAAAAATTATACCACCATGTCAGAATTTATATGGTTGATCAAAAAATTTAATTTAGCCTATGTCGATGCATTCTATCACATGTACATGTTTAATTGGTTCAGGGTGTTCAATAGTTGCCTATTTGGATGGTTGATCGATCTTGGGCCAGGACCACTTCGGGACATTGCGTGGCACATTGTTGGTACTAGATCCCAATGCCATGTGGTGAGCAAATAATTTGCCAGCCAGAACATCCACTTCCACACATTTATTGTGTGTCGTTTTCTCTTTCCCTCTTGATCAACCACATTAACTACGTGTCCCTTCCCATTTACTCGACTCAGATGGCTTGCAATTGCGATGCATTCATTCATTGAATGCTTCACAATTTCGCTTATTCTGCTCATTCACACCCCATTTCCTACATGCATCTTCTTGACTATTCGATAGGATATGCACCAATAAATGTTTGACTCTGTTGTGTGAAGGTTTCAATATGCACCAATACATGTTCGGCTCCACTCTATGTTCCTCACAACACTTGACGATGGTGTGTTGTTGGTTCTTCCACGACTTCATAGGGATTCTCTTCGCTAAGGTAAAGACTTCCTTATTCAATGGTTTGGTATTATCAATACTGTTGGTTTGTGTGGGCATATCAATAGTTTTTACATTATGTCATGTGTTTCAAAGGTTTTCAATTTTTACCATTTTTAGTGCATGTGGTGTTCATATTCAATAAAAAGTTCAATGAATGTCTAATGAAGCAACCGATTTTAGAAAGGGTGGTTGATGATGAATGTTTCGTTGGATTCTTGAGTGCAATTATATGATTATCACTTTTGTATTTTTTCACTTAATTTTCAATACTTTTTATTCTAATTCTTTATAATCTACTCCATTTTTAAAAGTATCAATGTTATAAATCATAATTCATTGTCAATTACCACAATATTACTCTATTTAATCTATTGTCATCCTAATCATGAATGATGGATCGTGACAAAATATTGATGGTAGAAATTAATTACACAATTTTATTTAAGGTTTATATTGTGGTGATTTCTATATTTGTATAATTACAATTCATAAACACCCAAAAGTTTTACCTCTACTATATGCACATAATGTAAACTATGTTTTTTGATGGGTTTCAATAGCAATGATAGTTTTGATTGTAAGAATATATAATGGTGGTGGGGATGTTTGCATACACTACAACATTTGTTGTTTTGAGGAAGATGGTTTGAAACAAGTTATTTGAATTATGTAGCAATGTTATTATAAACCTCTAAACCTTCATATGTTTGCCTTTCTACAACATTGGTTGTGATTCTTGCTCCTTTAATAATTTCAATTCGGGAGGGCCTTATAGGATATAATAAGTTAAACAATATTATCCTTACCAAGAATTGTAACTAATTCACGACCTATCTTATAAAGTATAAATGATATTTTATCTTTCCAATTTTTGGCTTTATTGTCAATTGTGATATGTAATCAAGAACTTAATTTTGGACATTAATTGTTATTGTAAACAAGCTTATTAAATTATTGAAAATTCACTAAAAAAATACAAGGATTAGATAAATTTATATAGATTATTCTTAATTGAATCCTTAATATTGGAAGATTGATTTTCATAACTTCACTATTCATAACTATTGTGTATCATTATATTTTAATTAATACAACAGTTAAAGTTTCCTGCCTTTATAGTCCTCTGATTATGGCCTAATTTTCTAAATGTCTCTGGTATTGCTCATATAGAAAACATGATAAAAAATTATTGCATTGTTTGTGAGATTTGGACTGAGGTTATTTTGTGCTTTTATATGATTTAATTTATTTTAAATCAATAATATTGTTTTGTATACAATTTTTTTTACTAGCTAATTTTGATTATGTTTTGGTAATTATAGCAAATAGATGGTTTCATGCTCTTCTAATTATTTTTTATAGCCTAAATTCTATGATAATAATTTTCAAATTTTATAACTACATTATCTTTAGGTAAAAACAAATTTCCTAAGAGGTAACAATGCTTCTTTATATGCATGTTTAAGTATAACAAATATATATGTATGTATGTATGTATGTATGTATGTATGTATGTATAAGTGTGTATGTATGTATATGTATAGGCATATATGCATAAATATGTATGTATATGTATAGTTACATATGTATATCTATATGTATATTTATATATGTTTGTATATCTATATGTATGTATGTATGTGTGTGTATATATATATATATATACATATACATATACATATACATATATGAGCATTGTCGAGGGGGAAACTCTCATTATATATTGATAAAAACTAAAATATATTTGATCTAAAAACAAACACAGTTGAATCCAAAAGCTTGCTCTATTAAAATATTACATTCATATTTGAGTTTTTGAGCTCTTTCATAGTGCCCTATGAGACCTAATCACGAGTGGTCCCTTCGTGACTTGCGAGAGATGCTTGATTTAAGTAAAAAAAAAAAAAAAGGTCACCATGTTTGCTGATATAGGAGTTGATGTCTCCATATTTAGTCTCTCAATTCCTTCTTTGAACAGCTGTAATACTTTTACTATTATTTTCTATGGTGGGTATCATGATTTCTACCGCCTCTTGCTTCGCCTTGACCAGATTCTCTTTTGATCATGTGTTCTTCCAATGTTTTGCATGAGTTTGTATAATTTCTCCATGTTTGATGTTTCCTTTACTTGCCATCTCGATATTCACTAGTCCTGTGATTAAACTTCTTCACTTACCGCATGTTATTATTTTGGTTTTGATCTACACGATGTTCGATCTTTCATTCTCTGATTTTCTCAACTTTCAATTTTGCTATACTTGAAAACGACCTTCCTTCGCACCAACATAGTCTGTTTCCAATATATGTTTGTATATATAAATATACATACAGGTATGTATATGTAGGTATAGTTATACACACACATATAACCATACAACAAATTTAGTCAATTAAACCATACATATATATGTATATATGTTTGTAAATATTTATACACAAATATACATGTATGTATATGTGTATATATACATGTATATATACACATATACACACATGTATATATATGCACACATGTATATATACATATATACACACATGTATATATATATATACATATATACACACATGTATATATATGCACACATGTATATATATACATATATACATACATGTATGTATATGTAGGTGTTGATGATGAAAATACGAATTACAAATTACAACAATGCACAACTCACACTTTCATATTCATGCAATGAAGTTCAAGATCTTGGTTTAGAATATAAAAATTAGATAACAAACAAAGTCATCATATCTAAGATCTTGATTTGTTCCATTGTTGGTTGCTTTTCAAAGTAACAAACTATGAAAGAACAATAATGATATGATGCAATGATAATGATAAATGATACCTACACTTGACAATGATAATGATAGATTCTTGATAATGCCTGATAATGCTTGAAGATGCTTGATTTGATCATGAAAGTGCTTGAGATATTTTTGATAACAAGAGTGCTAGGGAGATAAGAGCGCTAGGGGGTTTGATTGAAATGAAAGATTTTATTTATATGTTTCACTTGACACTTGATCAATGGTGAAGATTAATTAGAAAGATCAACAGATAGGAAAAGTCAAGATAGGTTAAGACCCAAATTTGAATTTTGATGGAGGAGGGAAAGTGCATAGATGAAATAAATGATAATGATAATGATGAAAAATGTGTATAGTAGGTATAATTATATACAAATATACATAAGGAAAATGCATTAGTCCTTTTTAAGTGTCTATAGTAGGTATAATTATATACACATATACATACATGTATGTATATGTGTATATATATACATACATGTAACTATATGCAAGTATATGACAGATTTAGTTAATATACCATATGAAAGATTTATGTATATAAACATCTATGTATATGGGTTGGAAGCTTGAGTTGTTTGTGAGTTGTTTGGGTGTTGTCATTGATGTCAACTCCTTGTATGAAGAGAGTGTTGAAATGCTGCTAGTGTTGATGATGTTTGGAGTTGTTGGTATTGATGTCAACACAATGTTGCTAGTGTTGTCATTGATGTCTTACTTCAGTATAGTTGCAAAGGTTGTTGGTCTGACTTGTGTTAGGAGATATTGTTGATGTTGGAGAAGCATTGAACTATGTTATGGTGCTGTCATCAATGATTTCATTGATGCATGTGATAAGTAATGTTGTTGATAAAGTTGGTTCACTTGGTTTCTAAGTGATTTTATTTTTAAATGAATGAAAGAGAGTTCAGTGTGACAGAGTGGTGTTCAGTGTTTTGCTCCACATTTCTTCATTGTTGAAGATATGATCATTTGGTTTGGACATGATGATTATAGGTGTTCAGAGGTTGTATATCCAGAGTTTAAGGTTTTGGATCATTTTGTAGTGCAAGATGTGTTTGACAATATGTCTATTTGGTAAAACAAGGTGTTTAAGAGAAATGAGATTGCTTTGCATTTCTTAGCTGTGAAGGTTCTTGGCTTGCGGATTTGGGAACATGCTTATATTGATTGTATCTACCTTCCCTTGAAGTTTCAGGTGTTGTGGTACTCTGCAAGGTTGTTTGGTGTGTTGGATATCTGTGCCAGTGTGTTTGGTTGCACAAAATGAAGGTGTTCTTAAGTTTCAGGTGGTAGTAGTGGAAAATATTTTGATGATGTGGAATATTTTGAGATATTGTGGAATGTTTTTGATGAGGAAAAGCAGGTTTTGATGGGACTCGAAACCCATTACAAGGTGATAATGTTGCAACAAGGATAAATCACAAACCAACAATAGCCCAACAACAACAACACCAAAGGTTGCACAAAGGTTTTGAAGGGACCTAGAACCCTATAACAACCAAGTTTACTAGGGCCTGAAACCCAAAGGTTTTGAAGGGACCATACACCCTTTACAACCAGGTTTTAACAGGGACCTTAAAACCTTAACAACCTGATTCATCCAAGTTGCAATCAACCTAAATAAATCAACAAAATGCTGCAAAACATCAACATTCCAACAACATCCCTCAGCCAACTTGCAAACTACCTGATTCATCCAAGCAACAATCAACCAAATAACAGAATACTGTAAAACAATAACATTCCTACAACACTCCTCCACTGTCAAGAAACACCAAACAACTTGAAACACCAACTCTATCTCAACCTTAATATGAGAGAGCTCCCCTCTATTGGAGAGGATGCAATAAAAACCCTTACCACCAAAGACTTCATCCTCTTGTCCACCTAGACTCCACCTCAATAGGAGCATGAAGTAGAAAATAGAACTTCCAACTAAAACCACAACAACCAGCTCCTCCTCAATAGGAGCAGTCTCCACCTCCATAGAAGACCTCAACTGAAAGATCAAGAAGGAAGCAAAATCTCTAGAAGAAAGGGTAACTACAACATCCTTTGGCATGACCAGAAATGAAGCAAGAAGCAACACAACCAATAGAAACAACAAAAGCTGACCCATAAAACAAAGCTTCTTCTGAAGAACACAGGACATCCCCACCAAAGCAACAAGCCAAAGAGCCCAAAAGGGGATCAAAAAATGCCACACACCAAAACTGCCAACAACAAACCACAAAAGGAATGAAGGAACCGAGTAGGCCAAAAAGCCCCAATACCACAAAAAAGGCACCCAAATACAACAAAAAAATTCCCTGCAAAGAAAGGAAGAAGAGAGCCAGCTGAACAAATAAGCTCACCATTAGACCTGACATGCCAACCAGAGTCACAAGATAGCCAAAAACTCTCCACAAAACTCCCATCCACAAGCAAGAAAAACTGCACACAGGAAGCCACAAAAGACATCACTGGGTAGAAAAGCACCAAAGCCACAACACTAGCAAACAACCCCACATACAGAGGGACGAAAGCCTCCCAAAGCTCCAAAACCACAACCAAGGCCAAGCACCGCAACAAGCAAGGAGAGCCCACACAACAGGGGAGAAGAGAGAAGGAAAAATATTTAAGCACACCAATAGACCCGACGTGCCAGCCAGGGTCAAAGATAAGCCAAAAACTCTCCTCACACCACCCATCCACAAACAAACCATCTCACACAGAGAGACCCAGATCATAGACCAGAGCCAGGGAAAGAGTAGACACCCAACCTGAAGAACCACCTGCAACAAAACCTACAGGCAAAGCCCACCAACCATCCACTAGAAAACCAAAAACCACCACCACAACGGAACCAACCATAGCTCTAGAATCACCAGGAGAAACCACACAGAACCAATGTAAAAAGGACCCCTCTGCTAGACATAAAGAACCATAGAGAGCCAAAGCGACATGGGAAAGCCACACCAGAGCCAAAAGAATTCCTGCCATTCCAAAGGGAAACAACCAAGCAAGCCTAGAAAAAGCAAGTGCAACTAGAGAGCCATCAACAGTCCCTCCCACACCATAAGCCACCGAAAAAAACAACTCTCCAACACCACTCCCAAACTTTATCAAGAGCATCCCCAACACCAAAGAAAGGGTAGGAGAAGATAAAGAATGAAGAGGAGCCAACCAAGCGATATAGCCCCTCTCCCCACAACGCCACACAAAAGAGAGAGCCATAGAAACACAATGCAGCTCCAAAAAGGGGTGAAGAAACCCCACACAAACCCAAAGAAGCCACAGCCCCAGAAAAACCAAAGAGCAGGAGGGACCAAACATAGGCTGCTAATCCCCATCATCATCATTAGAATCCGGATCACCATCATCTGTAGAGAAAAAAATTGAACCATCACTGTCGTGCCTATTCCCGCTCACATCGCTCCTGGGATGTTGTGGAATGTTGTTGTGTGGTCCGCGATATGTTTTCATAGCTAGAGACGTGTGTTTGGAGTCACTTGTTAGTGTTAGTGCATGTTTGACCAACATGATGTGCTACTGCTAATTACAGTGGATGATTGTTGTTTGTGGAATTGTTAGAAGCGTTTTGATCTATATTTGGGTCCTAGTTAAGTTGTGGTGTGGTCCACCTTCACTTCTTTATACCTTGTAAGTGTTTGGTGCTGACCTATTTGATGTTGCACAGTTGAGATGCATACGTTTCCTTAGGGTTGACCTAATTGAGATTATTTTAGGTCGAGGATGGTATAAATACAAGGAAATTTGTGTGGATTAAGTGTAGTGTGTGTGTGATGCGAAAGATGCAAAAGTGATCAAGTGTGACGATCTGAGTGTGAGCTTTAATGCCTATGACTCCCAGGTGCAATGAGTAGAAGGTGTCTACATTTTAGTTCGTTAAATGAGTTGTTTGTGCTTCAGTGGAATTGTATCTTCAGCATAAGAGAGATGCATTGTTGGTAGTTCAAATTGGTAGTGAGCCACCCCTTCTTCTATCTTCTTTCTTTTGGATAGTGAGTCCTTTGGTAGTGAGCCCTTCTTTTCTTTGGTTAGTGAGCCCTTCGAAAGTGAGCCTATTGTATTCAGTGTTGATAAATTACTTTATATTGTGAGCTAATCCTCACCATGGTTTTTCCCTTCTTGGGTTTTCCATGTAAATTTGGTGTTCTTATGTGTTTGAATTACTATTTATCATTTTTACATTCTTCTAATGCATGATAAGGGTTTAATGGTTGTTAAGGATTTAAGGGCTAATATTGATATGAATGTTAATAAGGGTTTTAGTGTTTTAATGTACAACTGATTCACCCCCATCTTAGTTGTCCTGTGCATCTAACAATTTGTATTAGAGCAAGGTTCCTTGGAAGAAGCTTAACCACTTGAGGTAGATCTAGATGGTGCACAGGAAAGAGGCTCTCTTGTTTGATGGGACAAATTATGCATTCTCGAAACTAGGATGGAAGGTTTCCTTGTTTCCCTAGGGTTTGGAGTTTGGAAGTAAATTGAAGATGGATATACCATGCCTACTAATGGACCATCAATTGATGATGAGATCAAGGCATATGAGAACAATGGAAAAGCAATGAATGCTCTTTTGAGTGGTCTTGTTGATTAAAAACTTATGAAGGTTATGAGCTACAAATCTACTAAAGAAATATAGAGGAAGTTGGAAAGTTTCTATGAAGGAGATGATCAGGTCAAGCAAACAAAGATGCAAAATTCAAAGACTAAATTTGAAACCCTAAGGATGTCATAGGATGAAGATATTGTAGGCTAAATGCATAGAGTGGATGAAGTTGTCAATTCCATTAATGGCCTTGGTGGAAATCTACTAGAAGATGAGGTGGTGTGACCAATGAATAGTATAGGTTAACTACACTTGATCCATATGGATTCGAAGCATACTTAAGCCACTAAGCATCAATCTCAATAAGATCATTTAATGTAAACAAAGACAAGAAGCCATTAAAACTAACATTCTAAAACATGAAAGCTTAATAAACATCTACTCTAAGACATTGAAACTTATCCTATTGGGGGAGTGGTGTCACATTGATGTGGAATGGTGACCCTTTCCCAATCCCTTGGATAATGAGCTTATTTCAATCAGTTTTATTGAAGAAAACTGATGAGAGATATATGTGAAACATGATGAAAGCTAATTTAACATGATAAAAGGCTAAGATGATTGATGTAAGTGTATGCAATCTATGCTAAATGTATGCAAGATTCGAAAGATTAAAGCCCTAGTTTCAAAATATACTAAATGGATGCAACTAAGTTACCATGGAAGCCATTAATGGATGCTCTAAGCTAGTAATGCATGAAAATTAACCTAAAATGCTTTTAATCATTAAATATGGATGCAAGATGAGAGTGATTTTAACAACATAAGTTTACTATTAAAAGATGTATCCCTATTCAATAGATGCAAGGTCTATTTATAGAATAGGCAAAATGAAACCGATGGTCAAGATTGAAAGAATCAATCAATGGTTAGAATGGAAAGAAGATGGAGGCATGAATCATGGATTCCCATCAAGGGTTGAGGATGCAAGTTGATTTTTAATCAAGGGATCACAATCATGCAAAGAAGCACACTTTCAAAAATTGCTCAAGAAGTTTGTTGAAATTTTGTTACAAGGAAGAATATTCCTTTTTTCAAATGAGTGAAGAGGGAAATAATATTCCATGAGAATATTCCCCTTTTGGAGAAATGTGCATAGGAGGAATATTCTCTTGGAATATTCCCTTGCAAGTGGGAGAATTAGAATTAATTAGTAATTTGATAATTAAAACAAAGTTTGAATTATGAAAATTAGGGGAATTTAGGATATTCATTAAATAATTAACTTATTTAATGAAAAGGGGGCAAAATGACATTTAATTAAATAATTAAGATTATTTAATTAAATGAGAGGATTCAAGGTGTTAAATTAAATATTTTGATTTATCCAATTTAACAAGATGAAAGGTTAGCGTGAAAGGGGTAGGAATTAACCTAATTAGATTAATCAGATTAATAGATGAAAATGATGCATTAATTAAATAGCTAGGCTAATTTAATCAATTAAGCAAAAAGAGGATGGATTTTAGGATGAAATGATGTTAGTATATCAGATTTGAGTGCGTGATATCATTTAGGACATTTTTAAGTGTCTACAGGTGGTAAAGAAGGTAGTAAGAACTCTTTCTAAATCTTATAGTCATAAAGTTTCTGCTATTGAAGAAGTTCATGATTTAGATCATTATTCTAGTGATCAGTTGTTTGGCGCTTTAACTAATTTTGAATTGAGAGAGTTTGGTCAAAATGATTCAAGAAAAGAGACTGCTTTTAAAGCTAGAAAAACAAATAAGGGTAATGGATTAGATCTGGATGATCTTGATGAGATAGAAGCAAATTTTTTTAGGAGATTAAAAAAGAGGATTGGAAAATACAGAGGTAAGTTACCTTTCAAATGTTTCAATTGTGGAAAGATAGGTCATTATGCTTCAAGATGTCCAACCAAAGTTTCAAATGACAAATATAATGATAACAAAGGTAAATTTGTCAAGAGAAGTTATTATGTTGAAGAAAATGCTAGCATATTTGATGATGAATATGACTACTCGGATGATGAAAATGATGAATGTTTGTTCATGGCTTTGAATGTTGAAACTAATTCTATTGAATCTAAAAGATGTATGAAGGGAACTACTCTAGAAACAAGTCACAACATCAAAGGAACTATTGTGATTACATTTCATGCAAGAGAGGAGAAAAATAAGTGAATAATTGACAATGGATGCTCGAATCATATGACATATGATAAGAGTAAGTTTGTTAAAATTGAGAAGCTTGAAGGCGGTCTTGTTAAGTTTGGTGATGATACATATGCTAAGATATGTGGAAAAGGTTCAATTAGTTTTTATGGCAAGCATAATACATATGATGTTCTTTATGTCAAGGGTCTCCGACATAATCTTCTGAGTGTAGGAAAAATATATAGAAAATGATATAATATTTATTTTAGGATGGTGGTTGTGAAATCAGAAAAGGAAGCTCTGGAAATCTGGTTGCTATAGGAACAAGGACATATGAGAATGTTTATCATCTCAAAGGTGCAAATGGTAAGTGTTTTATGACTCAAATCAATGAAAGTTGGCTATGGCATAGAAGAATGTGTCACATCAATTTTGATAGCCTAGTGAGGTTTAGCTCTGCTCAAGCTGTGAGAGATTTTCCAAGCATTACAAAGCCTATCAATGCAGTTTGCAAAGAATACCAGGTTGGGAAGCAAACAAGAAAGAGGTTCAATATTAAATAATATTCTATCGTAGGACCATTGGAGTTTGTTCATACAGACCTATGTAGACCTACAAGAATAGGAAGCTTTCAAGGTGACAGGTATTTCATGTTGTTGATTGATGATTACTCTAGAATGACTTGGGCAACTTTTATTAGAGAAAAATCAGAAGCTCTAGACAAGTTTAAAGCATTTAAAGCTATGGTTGAGAATGAAATGAATATGAAAATCAAGTGCTTAAGGTCTGACAGAGGTGGAAAATTCACCTCCAATGAGTTTAATTTTTTTTGTGAAGATCATAGAATAAAGAGGCATTGCTAGCCCCTATAACTCCTCAACATAATGGAGTTGTGGAAATAAAGAATAAGACAATTCAGGAAGCAACAAGGAAAATGATGAAGGAAGAAAATCTATTGGATGTCTATTGGAGAGAAGCTATTCATACTGTAGTATACATACTCAACAAAGTACAAGCAAGAGTAAACAGTTTAAAGAATCCCTATGAACTATGGTATGGAATAACTCCTACTATCAAATATTTTAGAGTATTTGGAAGCAAATGTTATATGATGAAGAAAACTTGGGAAAGCTTGATGCAAGTTTAGATGAAGAATCTTCCTTGGATATTCTACAAGGAGCAAGGCTTACCAGTGCTACAAAAAAAGGTTGAAGAAGATATATGAAAGTGCAAGTGTCAAAGTAGATAAAGAACCACATAAAAGCTTAGTAATAATACAAGGATATGAGTCTGATGAGTCTTC
Organism: Sequoia sempervirens; assembly: GCA_007258455.2. Classification (NCBI taxonomy): domain Eukaryota; kingdom Viridiplantae; phylum Streptophyta; class Pinopsida; order Cupressales; family Cupressaceae; genus Sequoia; species Sequoia sempervirens. The sequence goes on from VDFB02000017.1 coordinate 457,817,865, forward strand.
TTGTAGAGGATGAAAAGGAGAAGAAAAAGAGAAAGAGATGTAGGTTGAAGAGGAAGAAGCTCCAGAAAGGATTCCTAAGACTCCTAAGTATGTGCAGAAGAATCATTTTGAAGATAAGATCATTGGTGATAAGAGCATAGGCGTGTTGACAAGAAGGAAGGCTGCTATGATAGGAGAACAAGAAAATTTGTGTCTACTTTCCAAAGTAGAACCTAAGATAGTAATTGAGGCATGTAAGGATGAGAATTGGAAAAAAAACTATGGAAGAAGAATTGATGCAAATTGAGAAGAATTAGACTTGGGAATTAGTCCCAAGACCAACAAATAAAAATGTAATAGGAACTAATGGGTATTATAGAACTTAGAAACAAGGCTAGATTTGTGAGTAAGGGTTACTCACAAGTGGAAGGAATAGATTTTGAGGAAATATTTTCTCTGGTAGCAAGAATGGAGGCCATTAGGACGTTTTTGGCCTTTTCAACATAAGGATTTCAAGGTTTATCAGACAAATGTGAAGTTTGCATTCTTGAATGGTGAATTGGAAGAAGAGGTATACATTGAACAACCAGAAGGATTTCAATTATCAGATGATCCTAGTATTGTTTGTAGGTTGAAGAAGACATCATATGGTATCAAGCAAGCTCCCAGAGCTTGGTATGCAAGATTGGATAGGTACTTGTTGCAACAAGGATTCAATAAAGGTACTATAGATAGCAATCTATATTTCAAAGTTGAAGGAGAACAAATATTAATTGTGGTAGTGTATGTATATGACATAATCTTTAGAGGAAATGAGGCAATGTGCAAGAAGTTTGAAGAAGAGATACAAAATGAATTTGAGATGTCAATGTTTGGGGAGATGGATTTCTTGCTTGGGTTACAAATCAATCAAACAGAAAAAGGAATATTTATTTCACAGTTAAAGTATGTCAAGGAAATGCTGAAGAAGTTTGGAATGGAAGGTCTAAACCAATATGCACTCCTATGGTTACTAGTTGCAAGTTAAGCAAGAATGACGAATCTCTTAATATTGATAAGAGAAAGTATATATCAATGATTGGTGGAATGCTATATCTAACTTCTACAAGACCAGATATCATGCATGTAGTTTGTCTTGTGGCCAGATTTCAAGAAGATCCCAGAGAATCACATGTGGCAGCAGTAAAAAGGATATTCAAATATTTGCAGGGCACTCTGGACTATGGCCTATGGTATCCAAAGGATACTGATTTCTCTTTAAGTGCCTATACTAATGTAGATTGGGTAGGTTGTGTGGATGAAAAAAGAAGTACAAGTGGAGGTGCTTTCTTTCTTGGAAGCAAATTGGTTTCATGGTTGAGTAAGAAGGATTCAATGTCATTATCTATTGCAAAAGCAGAGTACATTGCAACAACATCTTGTAGCACAAGGGTGTTGTGGATGAAACAAACATTGAAGGATATCAAAATATCATATGATGAACCTATTTCTATCCTATGTGACAATACAAGTGCAATCAATTTATCAAAGAATCCAGTGATGCATTCAAGAACAAAACATATCTCAATCCGGTGTTACTTCTTAAGAGAGAAGGTTACAAAAAATGAGGTGAAGCTAGATTATGTGCCTACAAAGGATCAAGTTGCAAATATTTTCACAAAGGCTCTTCCTAAAGATACATTTGAGTATCTACGGTAGAAGTTAGGGGTTATTTCCCCTCCTTTCAACTAGATGCATAAGAGAGTGCATCAGTTTGGTGGAGCAATTCAAGATTTATTCTTTCCGTTCTGGATTGATGAAGGCTACCTCTTAGGGGGAGTAGGTAGTAGTGATTACTGGTTGGTGTAGTGTGTCCAAAGAAGTATGTTCTAAAAAGTAAAGGAAAAAAGGGAGAGAAAGTTGGTGTTGCAAGAGAAGTTTGTGAAAATAGTGTAGAAAAACAAGTGCAGTAAAGAGAGTGTGCAATTGCTTGTAGGTGATGTGTGAGAGATGCAAGTGTTTCCATTTGAATATTTTCATAGGGTGAGATTAAGAGAGTTGGATGAGTCTATGGCCCATTTCCATTGATGTAAGTGTCACCCTTTGAATATTTTCAAAGGGGGATAAAGTTAGAGTGGTTGAAAAACCATAGTTCAAAAAAATATTGCAGGAAAGAGTTGCTTGAATATGGTCTGAAGACCACAAAAGGAGAGAATGTTCAGGAGCAAGAGAATGTGAGTATGAAGAGTAAATATTTTCCCCAATCAGGGGGAGTATTGCTTGTTGCAGAGTTGCTATTGGTTACTTTTGTTGTTGATGGTTTTTCAGAAACAGTGTTGCCATCAATGAAAAAGGGGGAGTTTTTGGAAGTTTGAGTTGTTTGTGAGTTGTTTGGGTGTTGTCATTGATGTCAACCCCTTGTATGAAGAGAGTGTTGGAATGCTGCTAGTGTTGATGATGATTGGAGTTGTTGGTATTGATGTCAACATAATGTTGTTGGTGTTGTCATTGATGTCTTACTTCAGTATAGTTACAAAGGTTGTTGGTCTGACTTGTGTTGGGGGAGATTTTTGATGTTGGAGAAGCATTGCACTATGTTATGGTGCTTTCATTAATATTTTGATTGATGTATGTGATAAGTAATGTTGCTAATGAAGTTGGTTCACTTGGGTTCCAAGTGCTTTTGAGAAAATTTGAATGAAAGAGAGTTTAGTGTGACAGAGTGGTGTTTAGTGTTCTACTCCACATTTCTTCATGGTTGAAGATATGCCCATGCGGTTTGGAAATGATGATTAGAGGTTTTCATAGGTTGTATATTCAAACTTTCAAGTTCTAGATCATTCTGTAGTGGAAGATATGCTTGATAGTATGTCTGTTTGGTAAAATAGGGTGTCTATGAGAAATGAGATTGCTCTACATTTCTTCACAATGAAGGTTCTTGGTTTGTGGATTTGGGAACTTTCTTATATTGATTGTATCTACCTTCCCTTAAATTTTTAGGTTCTTTGATGCTCCACAAGGTTGTTTGGTGTGTTGGATATTTGTGCTAGTGTGTCTGGTTGCACAAAATGAAGGTGTTCTTAAGTTTTAGGTGGTTATAGTAGTAGTGGAAAATATTATGATGATGTGGAATATTCTGAGATGTTGTGGAATGTTGCTGTGTGGTTTGTGAGATGTTGCATGATTGAGGTGCATATGTTTTCTTAAGGCTGACCTAATTGAGATTGTTTTAGGTCAAGGATGGTATAAATATTGTTGGAAATATTGCATCATAGGATGCATAAAATAATAATTTAGTAGGGTTGTTATAGTTTGCTATATAGGTTATTATATTAGAGGTACAAATATGTTGAGTTGTTAAAACAACTCAATATGTTTAGGAAAGTTGTTTATGGAGTTTCCTCCAAAATAGGATATGAGAATCCTATATATGTGTAATATGTATTGAATGGAAAATAAGGGAGCACATATTATTTTGTATTTTATTATTGTAGCTTCTATTTTCCTGTGTTCATATTTTCTAATATGGTATCAAAGCAATAATATCTTGGTGCGTGGAAAAATCCATGGAGCTACCTTCAAGGAAGATTAAATGCCAATGCAAGAATGAAGAATATTATTTGAACCAAATTGATGGACATGTGAGTTGGTAAGAGCAGTGGTATATTGGTTTGTTTTTAAAATCACATTTTTTCATATCAGTATAATACAGTCTCAGTAAAATGAAGATATCTTAGGGTGATCCCACAATACTGGTTTACAATTTCTAGGAGATCCTGATTTTTGCTGAAATCACATATTTTTAGAAAATATAATGATTTAATCCTTGAAAAGTTTCATTTAAAGGATTCCAATTGAAGAGGGTTTGATTGAACCACCTTAGATCAAACCCCCTTGGATAAAACCCCGCTAGTTTTAAACCATTCCTATAAGGAAGTCTCCTTTACACCTATCAAAATGCTGATAAAAAACCACTTTTGATTTACCTTTTAGCGGATCAAATGAATTCATTTAAAATTTATTTTTTGTAACTATGTAGTCCTTATTATAAGCTTCCCAAAAAGTATAATTTTAAATAAATTTAATTTTATTATTATATTTTTTTTATTTCTTGTGAATGTAGGTTTTTCAGAAAATCAAGCTCTCTGTTCACATGTGGAAAAATAGCAGATTATCAATTTTTTTTTTGAAAAATATCATTGCACTAGATATTGAAGTCCTTGATCCAACAATTTTTTGAATTTCGATACATACAAAAAAAGTTATGTTGTATACGTCCCTATGTTTGAATTGTAATTGGTTTGACTTCAAAACTTGATTAAGGAAAAAATTCAATAAAACACTATGAAACCAAATGAAAGTGCTAGATATCATAGTTACAAATCTAAATTAAAAATATTAGAATTTTATCCTTCATGGAAAAAAAGTTATGTTGTATACGGTGAGCATCACTCCTTAAAAATGGTGTTTACTGAAAAAAACTAGTTTTCGAAGGAGATGGAAAAAGAAGTGCAATCTAATTCCAAAATTTTTGAAAAAAATATATTTAGAATCTATAGACAAAATGTCACAAATCACTAGTTTGTATCATCTTCAAATTCCTCATGGTTTAGCCGCTATAGGTGTTCAAAAGTGAAGATTTAGTTAAAAAAAATCAGTTCAGTGTCCAGTTTGGCCAAAAATTGTAAACTAGTATTGTGGGATCACCCCTCATTCATTTTTCAACGAAATTTAAAGTTTCAAAGTGTTTTGGAAAGCTGGTAAAGAGGGGAACAAAACCCATAAATTATTTGAAAAAATTCTCAATGGTTCGCAAGAAGTTTGAAGTAGACAATAGGGTTGTGTTTTTTTGACATGAGTTGCCAAAAGAATGACATTTCAAAGGAAGGAAATCCGTTTAGTTTTCTCAGAAGAAAATTAGATCAATGCTTGATGAAGGTTTAGGAATTTCATAAGACTTGATTTTGTTGCCAATCAAAGAAAGGAGATTAAAAAAAAAACAAAAGATAACTGCCAGTTTGTAAGAAAGAAGAAATTTGCTGATCACAATAAAATGCATATCAATTTGTAGGATGCTCTATTTATTTATTTATTGCAAAATGTTCAAGCATGGAAATATGCAAGATCAATTTATAGAATACTTGATGTGTTTTGCTAGTGAGAAGTTTGCCTGAGAAGGTGGGGAAGAGGTGGTCAATCAGGTTGTAGTCTTTTGCATAGTGGAGAAGACTATAAATATAGTATTTTCAATGATTTGGTATTATTCCCCATTAGCAAGGATTGGAGATCAATGTGTGATGTAACAATCTGTGAATTCATTTTCACAATGCAATTCACTCATTTTGGCCTACATGCAAGCTACCACAGGCTCTCTACTTTAACATCATCCACAAGCTTAATGAGGGTCGGTTACTGGTGAAACAAGATCGCCTTACCAGTGTTTGAAGTGAAGTGACTTCATGGATTGAAGTTTCATTTTTATTGTTTTTCTTTCTTCACAACAATGGTGGCGATGTGAGTGGTGTGGCTGCTACGATATTAGAGTATAAAATTGTCATATGTATTGCACTGCATAAGAAGCATTGGGTTGGCAGTACACTTAATGATATTGTTTTACCTCTTGGTCGCTTGGATATTCGACTATCACACCATTGGGCCCTACTTTCCAAGCTATTGGTAGATTGTCAAAAGGGATTCATTTTTATTTTGTTTAAAGATTTATGTGAAATTGTAGACATATGCATTAAAAAGGGATGGATAGAATTATTTATTGGTTATATAAAATCAATATAGGAGAATTTCTATTAAAATGAATTATGATGTATTGGAGTGCATTATCGGTGGTACCCGACACTCCTTGTAAGAAGTTCATATTAAGGGGGGAGGATATATTCTTTCCTCACAACTGATGAAATGAGCCTCAAAAGATAAATTTGCTAAGTAGCAATTTTATTGGAGGATGGAGTCACAAGAGGTGGGAGGACATTCAATGACCTCTCGTTAGTCACTAGTGACAAGGTCATGATATTGCATTAGTGACAAAACTATTTGTACCAAAATGACTAAAGCCAAGATCGATTTCAAGGTGGCAGTGACAATCGTTTCATATCATTTGTGATCACAATGGAAATGATATATAGTGGTGGTTGCATACACGACAATGAGGGCTTGGTGTTCAAGCTTTTATGTTGTGGTTGGATGTGTATGTCCCCAATCACATTTCTTGGTTGTATGTGAATGGATGTTTTTGTCCCCATTCACAAGATGGTGTAAGTGATTGGAAGTGTTTTTCCCAAGTCACATAAGTTGGTGATTATTATTGGATGTGTTTGTCTCCAATCATAATTGTTGTGAGCAGATGTGTGTGTCCCTGTTCATGACTTTGATGTTGAATAGATGTGTTTGTCCCTATCTAAACTTGATGTAAGACCTTAGATAGATGTGTTAGTCCCTATCCTTGGTTCCATGGGTAGAAGTGTTTATCCCTATCCTTGGATGAAGGTATACTGAGCATAGTGAGGCTAGTTCCACTATTGCTTGACATGAGTAGATGTGTATGTCCCTACTCATATCTTATGATGAACTACTAAAATGTGGTCATCAAGTATTGTTGGTCCACTATCCCCATTTGGAGAATGATGCAATATGGGGGGTGTTGGAAATATTACATCATAGGATGCATAAAATAATAATTTAGTAGGGTTATTATAGTTTGCTATATAGGTTATTATATTAGAGGTACAAATATATTGAGTTGTTAAAAAAACTCAATATATTTAGGAAAGTTTTTTATGGAGTTTCCTAAAAAATAGGAAATGAGCATCCTATATATGTGTAATATGTATTGAATGGAAAATAAGGAAGCATGTATTATTTTGTATTTTATTATCGTAGGTTCTATTTTCCTATGTTCATATTTTCTAATAAATACAAGGTGAGTTGTGTGGATTAAGTGCAATGTGTGTGATGCGAAAGATGCAAAAGTGATCAAGTGTGATGACTTGAGTGCGAGCTTTAATGCATATGACTCCTAGATGCAACAAGTAGAAGGTGTCTACATTTTCGTTTGTTCAATGAGTTGTTTGTGCTTCAGTGGAACTGTATCTTCGACATAAGAGAGATGCGTTGTTAGCAGTTCAAATTGGTAGTGAGCCACCCCTTCTTCTATCTTCTTTATTTTAAACAGTGAGTCCTTTGGCAATGAGCCCTTCTTTTCTTTGGGCAGTGAGCCCTCCAAAAGTGAGCCTATTATATTCAGTGTTGATATTACTTTATATTGTGAGCTATTCCTCACTGTGGTTTTTACCTTTTTGGGTTTCCACATAAATCTGGTGTTCTTGTGTTTGAATGTGTTTGCATTACTATTTCTCATGTTTACATTCTGCTAATGCATGATAAGGGTTTAATGGCTGTTAAGGATTTAAGGGTTAATACATATCTGAATGTTAATGAGGGTTTTAATGTTTTAATGTACAATTGATTCACCCCTCTCTCAGTTGTCCTATGCATCTAACAATATGTAGGTAGAAGAAAAATTTAGTCAATTAAACCATAGTCATTATACAATAAAACGTATAAGCCTTAGTGGAAGAAGCACCCACAAAATAACAAAACCTTCAAGTTATAAAATATAGAGTAGATGTTAACACATGAGAGAGTGACAAATATAAATTATTATCCTCTATGTGCAATGTTATGGGAGAGGAGACCATAGTAGTGAAGGGAACACGATCTACTGAGAGGGGGGGTGAATTAGTAGATCTAAACAATTACAACAATTTTGGAACCTTCACAACTATTTTATAGATTTTCAACATGAAGAGCATTGAACCATACAAGCTAGTAAGTAAAGAAATTAAAGCACACCACAAGATAACCCATAACACTAGATTTACATGGAAACCCAAGATGGGAGAAACCATGGTGAGAAACTCTCACAATTAGGAATATAATAAGTGAATTTTTACAATGTGATGTAGGAACCAACCTACCAAAGACACCAATCCTCAAAATATTCAGTAGGAACCAACCTACAGGAGACACCAATCCCCACCAGAATAAAGACACCAATCCCTGTCAGAACAATACAACAGGTAGAACACCAATCCTACTAGAATATAAATAATGACAGATTTGAAATTTAACTTTGACATTAACTAGTAGAAACACTAATACTAACACTCACTCTTTTCTTGACACTTCTATTGTGACACAACTGTACATACCACTACAATACTTTCCCTATAATCATCAATACATTTGGTACATACAAACACAAAAACACACTTATAATGCACTTGAACATTTGAAATATATACATGACATTACATTAACACTCTTCTACGTCATCCAGGGATCCATACCAATCTAGATAACATAGGGTGGACCTAAATTCAAATTATGTATGAAATGTGTAATACACCGGTCCAAACTTTCCACCAAAGGAATGTGATGCCTTGTGCCACCATGGGAACCTTAAATAGGTCCTATCCTCACTCCACACACTTGATTTGAATTCCGCACACTTGTAGCCATTATCACACATGCCTCAAACTTTGAATAAATTGATGAACCTTTTGTTACTTTAAACTCCTTGCACATTGAGTTACACCACCAAAAACTTACGAAACTGATAGAACTAGTGTAGACACACTCTCCTTCCAAACCGTAGAGCAACACTACATTTCTAAAAGAAATGCCACCCATATTAATTACTCTCTTTGCCCAAAAGATATCCTTTTGGACCACCAAACTCATGCTGACTGCATACCTAACATGGTATAATAAATTCATTAACTATCTAAAGGAAATCACACCACTACTGACATGATACAAGATATGATACATTAGACATCTACACAACATGCTTTCAAACCTTGAGACAACTGATAATACTTGTACTTCTACAATCTTCTTAATTTTGACAATCTTCACATCTGACAGCCTTGAAACCCTTTGATAACTACTGTCAATATCAATGACCTACTGACATCAATTTGACATCAATGACAAAATGTGCTCAACAATCTCCCCCTTTGTCATTGATGGAAAAAAAAAAATGTTGGGGCCACCAAAACACTTCTGATGAATAAGTTTGAATGATTTTTGTTCTCTAATATTTACCCCCCTTGTGAAATATATGGCATTAAAAGATAGAAAGATAGTTATTATTTATGAGCAATTCAACATTTTGAGCACTCTCTCCTTAACTTATCATTTTCTCAATTCAAGATAGTTATTATTTCTAAGCAATTCAACATTTTGACCACTCTCTCCCCCTTTGAAATCAATGGTAAAGGATCAACATCCCGATCCGGTACTGCAACATCTAGAAACCTATTTCCCAAATAGATCCCCTAAGTCCAAACATCACTGCTTCTGAAAACACTCCACAAGAGCACCAACTCTTCTTTTGGCAGGGAGACCAAGCTCCCCCTCACCCTGTACTTTCCTCTTGAATTAATATGAGGGAGTAACAACTCCCAAATTTTGCTGGAGAAACTCAAATGTCTCCTTAGGAAGTGGCTTCGTGAATATATTTACAACTTTCTCCTTTGTATCAACATATTCTAATATGAATTCTTTCTCAACAACCTTCTCTCTCAAGAAATGATACTTTATTGCAATGTATTTTGTTCTTGAGTGCATCACCAAATTCTTTGAAATTTTTATTGCACTTGTGTTATCATAGAGAATAGTGATAGGATCTTCAAACTCAACCTTCATTTCCTTCAAGTTTTGCTTCATCCAAAGCACTTGAGTACAACATGATGCTGCAACAATGTATTCGGCTTCTGCCGTAGATAAAGAAACTAATTCTTGCTTCTTACTCAACCAGGATACCAAACTATCTCCAAGGAAGAATGCACTGCCACTTGTGCTCTTCTGGGCGTCCACACAACCTGCCCAATGTGTATTTGTGTATTCAATAAGAGTGAAATTTTCACTCTTTGGATACTAAAGACCAAATTCTTTAGTATCCTTCAAATACTTGAATATCCTCTTCACCGCCTTCACATAAGTCTCTTTAGGTGCTGCCTGAAATTTGGAAACCATTCTGATTGCCTGCATAATACTCGGTTTGGATGCTATCATAAAAATAATTTGTAATACATTATATGCTTTTATACATGCATCAAAATCTTGTTACATTTTTGCTAGAAAATATGGAAAAATAAGATACATATTTGTAACCATCTATTTCACTTAATCACTACAAACATCTATAATGACATACCACTACTTGGAAATGTGCATTTTATACCCTTCCTACTCCTTACTAGATTCATTCTTTCATTTGTAGCTCAAATATTCATTGCTTGATATCCTAGAATTGACTAAAAACCTTCTCATACTAGAAAACTTCCTCGACAACCAACAAAGTAAATGGATTAGAAACTTGTATTTATAATACCTTTAGTAAAGTCACCCAAAAATGGCTACAGGATATAATACACCATGGTAGCTAAGGAATGAATGCAATAATTGTTTGATCTTGAAATCCACATCCATGAATGAATCCTATCTAAATATGAATAGCTCAAATTTATAAGGACATAATGTAGATGATTCAAAGCTATTTACCAACATTCATCCTAAAAAGTAGTTGCAACATACATGGGGTGGGTTAAGCATACTAGAGGAAATAACATGTAATTTTTTTTATACCTCCCACGTTTTTCTACAATTTGAAATTTATTCTATTTTTTCCTTTGTCAAAGCTTTTGACATTTTGCAAACCCTATCACATTATCACAATTTTTTGAACTCATAAACTTTGCAACATTTTAAACTCTCTTTTCTCATCCTTCTCTTTATTCTTTATTTTGTGTGTTTCACCTTGTCATAATTTTACTAATTTGGACTATTATGTCACACTTTCAAATATTTCATGAACACATGAACTATGCGACATTTGAAAATTAGAAAATTTTCTTTTATATTTCCTTCATTTATGTCACACTTCTCTTCATCGTTCTCTTTGTCTCACTTTTTTCAACCTAGCATTTAACAATATCAAAAAGTTCATACAATTATAATCTTTGTGACATTTAGAACCTCATGACCTTGTAAAACTTAAAACTTCAATTTTTTTCACCTTCCTTGTTCACTTTCAAAATGTTTACAAAATCATAAACTCTGTAATATTTATAAATTAACAATACAACATGTTTTCTTTGTCATAGTTTTGCAAGGTTCACAAAATCATGAACTTTGTTGTCTTTACAACTTGAAGGAAAGGGGAGCTTTATACTTAGGAAAATTTGAGATTTTGACAATTATGGAAAAATAACATAAGCATAAGAGGGAAATAAATACAACATATAGAGACAAGTTGGCCCTTTAAAAATATCTTGTTTGACTATAATTGATAGGCCAAATAGGGAAAGAGAACAATGGGGTGAGGACCTAGCCAATTTTTAGAATTTTGAGGCCTGTGAATTTGAGTACCAACACCCTACACACACCAAATTTTTGGAAATTGTGTACTTATCTGTACCTCTAATTTCATTCAAGGATTTCTTAACTAGTTCACATAAAATTTGTGATGTTGCATTATCCTTAATTTTATGAATACATAGTTAATGAGGTTGGTGGACATGATTTTTTATAGCATAAACATGAATACATGCCTAAGAAGTTGTAGGAGTTGAAAATTAGCTCACACCTTAGAATCACCTGCAAAACAAAAGATAATATTCCACAAGAGAGTATGACAAGATAATAGCTTACTTGATATGATATGTTTACAAATGTACAAGATCCTTAAATAGACAAGGTGAGGGATAAGACTATACAAGATCATGACATGTGTATTAATCCTATAACATGAGACAACTAAATCAACTAATATTAAATGACCTAGGACTCAAGAATTAAATGCTAAATATAAGATAAAATCTAAATGAAAACTAATACTTCTAGAAGGATTCCTAGGACGTAAGTAGACTTAACATGTGAATATGACCTACTAGTGGACCAGATAGGTAAAATACCATATTCACACCAACAAAAGTATTATCTATTAAGGTAACTCCATCTAAATATAATGCAATAAAAGCTTTTTTTTGTACATCCTATTTTTTCACCTCAACATAATAACTTTCTCATTCTCATCCAATATTTATTGACCAATATGTGTTAGTTAATTTAGGAACACTTATACAATATAATTAAATATTGTATAATAGGCAGTTTATCATAGGATGCCCTCTAGTCAAAATATGAAAAGCAACAGTTGGTTGAACATTTTTTTCCATTTGTGTTGCTTACATCATTTTTTCAAATTGAGATTCAATTTTACCTCCAAATATTTTCTTTTATTTGAATATACTCATCATATTCCATGAAATGCTTAACATGAAAAATTTCTTCCTTTATTTTTCATCTTATCACTAATTTTTACTTTCCATCTTTGATTTATTTTCATAAGTGTTACATTTAACATATTTTTATATAGTGGAAAATTTTAACTACATCTTCTTATATTTATTTCCAACAATAAAAAATACAACTATATTTTATGGAATGCTTGTCTTTGTTTTTATTCTCTAGTAGTTCAATGAATGGGTACTTTGACACCCGATCAATATAAAATAACTTGATAGATCCCACTTGTGCCCCATTTTTTATTTGTTTTTTATTTTCCCCTTTCATATGGGATCTAAATTTTTATTATCACTTGTTAAGGTGGGTTTATTAATATTAGATTATTCTTGCTACCTTTAAAATATTTTAGAAAATTAATCTCTAGCACTATCATTTAACTCATTATAATATTCTTGTGTGTGTTATGAAAATTAGTATAGGTTGATCAAACCATTTCCTACATAACCCCATGAGAGAGAAACATGCATATAAGATTATAGAATAACCATATGCAAATATCAGACATACCACACAATAAAACAACATATAACCTAGGAAAACCACCAATAGGGGAAAACCCATTCTCCAAAAGCAACAACACTCAATGTATTATTTAGCAATAAAAATGTTACAACACACTTACAAAGTCTCCACAAATAATTTTGAAACATCAATCTCCTCTAATACGAGCCTCCATGTGTCCAAACATGTATCCACATATCCCATGCCATTGTTCACATACACACAGTCTTCAAAAGAGAACTTAATACAATGAAAAGCAAGCCAAACAATCAACTAGCCAACCAACCAACCTCAACCACTAAACATGTGCTTGCTTTTATAGAATCAAGCTCACACAAAACAACGAAGTAGTAAGGTAAAACCATATGACTCAAAACCATGAGTACACAAAATCATTGACCTTGACATTTAATTTTTGGTACTTAGTTTACCAATATTAAATATTTTCCCATGTAAAACCCACACATAAAATATCTAACCAATGTCACATAAAAATTGACAAGTCGACCTAGATAAATATTTAATGTGGCTAAACACATCACCTAAGATTCTTCACATTTAATTATTTATTTTACATAATTAAAATATTTTTTTCTTGTGAAAGGTGTACAACACCCTATTTCTAATATTCTCTCATTTTTTGTATGCATTACAAAAGGGTCAATCGATGAAATCATCATCATATTCATCCATAAAATCACATGAATCTCTAGTATGATCATGCTCAATCAAAATATTTGCAGTAACATCCAAGATGTGTCCACTATATCAAGCAAGAACTCCTCTCATCTCTAGCATGCCACCTATGAACACAAAAAGGTGAGATGCACCGATCCAAAGAATACAAAGCAAATCCACGTGATTTCAAAAGGATCAAGCTATTGCAAAATATAAAAACACAAGATTGAAAATAAAAACCACGACAAATGCTAATCAATCTAGTAATCCACACCTCAAAGATCGAACATATCTATATCTAACCCAAAAAACACAATCACATGCTCCATGTATAAAACGTGTCAATGAAGAATATACACATCAAGGAACTCCCACTATATGGGTAAATATGAAATCTAAAAATAGATCAAGCCATAACAAGTCTACCAATCAACACTTAAACCAAGATGTGACTAATAATCAAACCATGTAGTATCAAAGAATAATAACAATTATCCATACATGCAACCAAAATCACTCATAATTCTCCCAAGTCCACCATAATAAACCAAGTGAACATGAACCTTCAGGAAGTAGTCATAGAACAAAGAGATAAAACTTGTAAATCATATCATGTAACATGTCCTTCCAACACCTCAAAGTGCTAAGTTGTGTCAAGTAAGACCTTCTTCACAAACCCAAATGAAAAGACTCAACAACACCCAACTATTTAATATCCAAGATCAAATAAAACATATGTATATCATACAACCAACATGGATGGTAGCCTCTCTAAAAAGGAAGATAAAATTCAAATTCATTCCCTAATCAAGAATAAGCCCAATAAAATTTCCTAAATTCCTTATCAATGGATGACATCATAAATAAAATCATATGCACAAGGAGATAAACATTCCTGGAACATTCCTCAAATGAACTCTATAGAATTATCAAGCATAGCTCAAGATCCATATCTATGAGAAGAAAAAGCATAAAAAATGATGCATTTGAAAACAAGATGGGAAATCCCTCTCAAATGATTATCCATCAAGTAAACCAAGAGTGGGGAATGTGATTGCTCCTCTATCCAAGCTACATTGACTCTATTCAAGAACAATCTCCTCATAGGTTCATTTTTAACTCACATCCATACCTAGGTGAAGGGTCCTCAAACATCCTATTGAAACCTATAAAGAGTCTAAACAAAATCCTCACCTAAGTCTCCAAGTGTCCATGAGTACTTGCACCTAATCAATCCATGCTAAGCTCAAAATACAACACCACACTCACATGAATCTCCCAAAAAAATGACCAATATATCAATACCAAGAGAACTATCTAGACCACTATCAAAGGTCCAAATACACATCTATTGAATCAAGAAAACATCATGGCATCATGATCCAATAGTATCATATCAATATTCTAATGTGTAATCAAGAGTCCTCCATGGAACAAAACCAAAATCATCCTCTCAACCAAGGACCACTTGCCAAAAAATGACAAGTCATAAACCTGACACCTCAACCAAATACTCAAGGGTCCTTTGTCGCTAACCAAGATTTCAACATCTCCAAGCACATAAAGATAACCATCTCCTGTCAATGACACTAAAATTGTCAAAGAAATCTCACTACAACAAACAAGATATGAGATCTTTCCCATGACACCAAAAACCATTGAAAAAGATCATCCATCACCAAGTGATGTGGATTTATCACTACCAAATCTCCCACTAAACCATGATACGGAGCTCTCCATGGCATCATGATAACCATATCCTAAATGAAGATCACCCATGGCCCACAAACTCTCAATTGCAATCCTAGCAACTTCATAGAATAAATTAGAACCAAGATCTCCAAGCCAAGAAGATACAACCACCTCAAAAATATCATTGTCAAAAGCTCACATTAAATTGTGTAACCAATATCCATGACATCATGATAAACCACATGATACAAGTCTTGATAATTGACTATCCATGCAATCTACTCATTCATCCTCTCATCTTAATGCAATATACCAATGCATAAATGACCCAACAAGGTCAACTAATTGAATCTACACCAACACTGAAAATACCCGTTGATATAAATAATACACATCTAAGTCATCCCACTACAACCAAATGGGTGGCCAACCCACATAACTACATAAATCATAGATCCTCAATCAATGCAACTTGTAAACTCACCCTCACATTAGTAACCTACAAACTGAGATAACCAAGAAGATAACCTATAGATCTCAAGACTCAAGCACAAGATCACTTGCAAATATAATTTTCCAAGCGAATCCATTATCAAGCACCATAGTTAAGGAGCCACACAAGCATCCAAGAGATAAGAACACCTTCATAAATCTAAACCACACCACCACATGTCAATTGCATATGTGATCATGTTGTGTTAATGCTCAAATATATATGAGCATCCATTACACCATAATAATCACTAAAAACATACTTGTAATCAACTCTTTTGTACCAAGACTCCAAGCCTCACTTGTATATCAATAAATGTCCTCAATATAGAAGACAACCTATGTACTTGTCACCATCAAAGGCCAAACTCACAAAAACACCTATAAACATGTATTAATAAGCATAAGATCTAACAATTTATTAAACCATAATATATGTCTCATTAAAAAATTCATACCCTCAATATTTTTCCTTCTAATCTATTTGTATTCTCACAAAATCACACCCTAAATCTTAGGCTCCTTTAAGTGATCAGACAATTAAATCCTCTCTATTCATCTAAGTGAAAAAACCATGTGATCCACTATATAGTAATCTACAAACACTCTCTATCACCTATTTAAAATTGAAAATCCAATTTTGTATGCGAAATTTATGACCAATTAATCATTCTAGAGCAATCTCTATCTTCATGATTTTTTTATTATAAAAATTAGTAAAATATGGCAACCAAACCTATACCACTACATAGTGCTTGGAGATATATCTTTGATGAATGTTGGAATTCAAAAATCTGACATTGTGGGTGGAAGTTATGCCCCTAGAATAAAATTGATCCATTTAGGCTAAAGAGGGGTCAAAGTGTAGGTCGTATGATTCACGATACAACTAACATCATGTTGACACCAACGAGAAGTGCTACAATAGTTCTTTAGGCAACAACAATGGTGAGTTGGTGGCACCCAAGGTGGAACATGGTGGCATAATTTAAATTGTTTCCATTCCATTTCAAAATTTGAAGGCCACAAGACTGATTACAGGATCCTACGATTAGGGGTTGGAGCTAGGGGATTAGCCCTAGTGGCCTAGTGACAATCACTGGCGAGGCTGCCAACCTCATATTTCCTTATCAACTCGTATGACACAAGTAGTACCCAATTTTTGCATAGGGTATGAGGGGTTTTTCGATCCCCTATTATTAATTTTTATTTTTAATTTTTCATTCATACATTATTTTTATTTTCTTTGCAGATGAACTATACAACCATACGACCATATGACAACAAGGGGTAGAAAAAAAATCTTTTTGTTATAGTGGCCAAAATAGGTCAAATTTTATTTCAATCTTCATCTCTCACACCTCTACATCCAATGACGAGATTCATTTTGTCTCATGGGGTCATTTATGAAGCTTCCCCTATAAAACCCTCATAGTGAACACCCATAAACAACTCTTTTTATACCTCATTTTCAAACCATAGATCTACAAAAATCACCATAATTTTGTAAACCATAAAACCTCAAATCTACATATTTCAATGTGCACAACATATCTCATAGCTTGAAATGAATAAAATCTCTCAAGCATTGTCATGGCTTGAACTTTGCATCAAATCTACTCATACAAGGGTTATATCAAAACAAGGATGTCTCACATTCCTCAACCACAACTATGATTCTGATTCCACTTGTTAGGAAAATCAATATAGATTGTTCACACTATTTTCTACATAGCTCGATGAGAGAAATACATGCATACAAGCTTATAGAATAATCATATGCAAAGATCAAAGACATACCACAAGATAACACAAGATATACCCTTGGAAAACCCTCAAGAGGGAAAAATTCAGCCTCCAAAAGTATCCACACTCAATATATTATTTAGCAACGACAATTTTACAATGCATTTATGTAGTTTCTATGAATACTTCTAAAACATCAAGCTCTTCCAATGCAATCTCCATGTGTCCAAGCATGTATCCACACATCTCATGCCATGCTTCACATATTCACTGTTCATAAGATAGTTCAATACAATGATAGTCAAGCCAAACAACAAACTAGCCGACCTCAAACATTAAACATGTGTTTGCTTTTATAGAATCAAGTTCACAAAAAATAACCAAGTGGTAAGGTAAAACCTTGTGTTTCAAAACCATGAGTACACAAAACTATTAACCTCAACATTTATTCTTTGATACTAATTTTTATAGTATTAAATATTTTCTCATGTGCAACCCGCACATAAAATATCTAACCAATGTCACATACGTTCTTTACAAGTGAACCCAAATAAATATTAAATGTGACTAAACACATCACCTAAGATGCACCAAAAATAAATATTTGTTTTACTTAATTAAAATAATTCTTTCTTGTGTAAGGTGCACAACGCCCTATTCCTAATTGTGTGGTATTACCTTGTTCATTAATAAATGATACAAATATTAATTTATCAAATTTGCTTTGATGGATTGTAAACATTGTCAAAGTATTGCATCATGTTTTTATGTTTTGATGAGTGCCTTTTACCACTTTCAAGAAACTAACTCCCACTTGGCATCCTTCATGAATTGGAAATTGCAAAGAAAATCTCATTGTATTTTAAAGTTGTAACTCACCATCAAATACTCAACAATAAAATCTTTTGGTATCGTTTGTATTATGTAACACAAACAAAATCAACAAAAGAATCATAGATATAGATCCCCAAAAACCTAGCTGTTTCATTTCTCAGTATTATATGTACCAATCAAACTAAACAAACAAATTAAAGACTTTATTATTAAATAATAAAATTATTACTTACTTTTCACTAAATCAGAAAAATAAACAAAATTATATTAAACTTTAAAAACAAAAACCTCAAGATCACAACGTTAAAAAAAAATTGATCTTCTTGCAATTATTGAGTGGAAAAAATAAAAATAAAACAAGAAAATCTATACTATATCTCTCTTAGGTAACAGCTTTAAAAATGACACACTTAGATAAGTTTGTCCAATAAAAACCAACCACAAAAATATTTGATAGTCATATTCAAGCAATATAAAAAGAATCCATATTAATAAACAAATAACATTGGATTGAAAAATTATAAAGGATAAAGTGCCAAGATTAACACGCATGCATGCAATCTTTTTTTGTTTTTTTGCATGCAATTTCTTGATAGTGAGCGTGATACTGTTTCAATGCCTTCGAGAGCTGAAATGGCTATTAGAACTATAGTTAGCTTATAAATAGCCTTCCATTGAACCTAAGCTGTATCAATGGCTTCATAAGTTCTGTTTAGCTGAGCATCCTTAAGCTGTCTTAGTAGGATAGGCTCATACCTGTTTTGAGTATCTGAATTTAGACTGATAAAGTTCTTACTTTGATTGATAGTATGGATCACAGTGCAGAAAATGGTACTGTATTGGAATCAATAATGGTGCAAGATGATAACCTTGACAACCCAATTGATCAGCCACAGGAACCAAAAGTTCTGACCACACAAATTTCAGAAGCATATCTATGGCCCCCTTTAAAGCCTAAGGTAAGTAGTTGCTTATAATATGAAATTGTTAATCACTTTAATACTATATTATCACGTTCTCTTTTAAGGTTATTAATGGAAAATTGTTTACAGATATCTGGGAAATTTGAAACACTGTTGCTAGCTTATCAGACTCTTGGGGTTGTGTATGGGGATCTTGGGACATCCCCTCTTTATACATACTCTTCTATTTCTATTCAAAATCCTGAAGAGAAAGATATGTTGGGGATTCTCAGCATGATATTCTGGACATTAACAATGATTGCTCTTATCAAGTATGTCTTCATTGTCATTAGAGCAGATGATAATGGAGAAGGTAAGCAGTTTTTTCTTGATAAATGTTAAATAGTTTCAGTACCTCTTCTTTGTCTGATAGGCTTTATATTAGAGGTATTTCTTGCAAGATAGGCATTTAAGATTTATACCAATAAGTCTTCCTCATATGATACTCATTTAGGCTTTGTTCATTACTATATTTCATCTGATGTTCTCAATCAAGTGTCAAACTATCTCAGCTCCATAATTTCATTGATTTCAGGAGGCACATTTGCACTTTATTCATTGTTGTGTCGGTATGTTAATGTTGGCCAAAAGGCTGGCAACCAATTCAATCGTCTTCAGTCAGACTCCAAATTGAAGTACTTTAGTCAAAATCATGGGAACAATTTCAACACCAAAACAAAGCAATTGCTTGAGAAAAGTGCAGTATTTCAGAGAGCTCTTCTCATGTTTGTCATGATAGGAACCTGTATGGTAATTGGTGACGGATCATTGACTCCTGCTATTTCAGGTACATAATCAATTCATATAATCTCTGAAAAGAGTTTTATTTTTTTTCTTTCTTTTAACTGCCGCATCTGCTTTAACTATTCAAAATTTACTCGTCTAACACATTTTGGCTTTTTCTAAAAGCTCTTATTTTTCTCACCTGCAGTATTGTCAGCTGTGCAAGGAATTCAGTCAAAAAGCTCTAATCTCAACCAGGGTATGATCCACATCCGTTATTCTAGTTTAAATTCCATTACTTAGGATAAATAAGATTGTGTAGTGTGCATTGCTTCTCAGTACCCTCTTTCCTACTATTTGAAATTAACAATGGCCCAAGAGACCAGTGGGATTCATGAGACAGCCCAGAAAATAAAAAATCATTTTTGGGCCAATTTTTTTAAAGTTGAACTTAAACTTTTGCTTGCCTAAAGCTTATCAAGACTTCTATTCTATGATTCAAAAACATTGCTTGCATAACCAATTACATAATTTGAGTAGAGAAACTCAGCAACCTATTTAATTTAGGAGCTCCTCATGCTTTTATGAATGTATTTAGTTGAATTATACATAAGAGAGATTCAGGCTTATTTGATCATCAAATTCACCGGGATTGACCAGTGAATGACATACAAGAGAATCAAAGACATTAGATTTTTACAGTTCATATCGATGGAAGTTTGTTTTTTCTGGATTAAACTGCGTATGATTTATTTGCATCGACATTTGAATCACACTCCTTGATTCTTCTCCTACAGCTCTATTTCTTCTTGATGATAATGATAACCTATAGCCCTTCATGATTTTCAGATTAAATTTTTTATCTTCAAGTTTCGATCACCAGGTGATATGAGCTTACCTCGAAGTCATAGGTTTAATGCTTCTGTTTTTAACTTTGACCATATCTGCTTTGTGAAAATTATGGGTTAATCTCATGTTAATGAAAGTTTAATTTTATAGCTAGGTTCCTTGAGAAAATCTCTTTTTACTTCTTTCGATATACTAGGTCTTGGATGGCTATAGATTCTCCCATTCCTTATTTAATGTAAGTTTTCTCACGCATTTATGATATGCAGACGCTGTTGTAGGAATATCAATTATAATTCTGCTGCTACTATTCCTCCTTCAAAGATTTGGTACTGGTAAAGTGAGTTTTCTGTTCTCCCCTGTAATGATTCTCTGGTTCGTGACCAATACCCTTATTGGAATATACAATATTGCAAAATATTACCCAGCAGCATTCAAGGGACTCAACCCTTATTACATAGTCTATTTCTTCAATAAACAACAAAAAGATGGATGGGTTCTGCTTGGAGGTGTTGTCTTGTGTATAACAGGTCTGTACTCAAGCATATATATTCTAAAATTGTTTGTATCCTTTTCACTAGTAAATGAAAGGAATTCAAGTAACCAAATATTTCCTTAAAGCAAGGACCCCATCAGAGCCCAAAAGCTGTCTCATGTATCTTTTTGAAACCAGGTGCTGAAGCTATGTTTGCTGACTTGGGGCACTTCAATAAGAGGTCCATCCAGGTATTCTAATGATTTCAAGAGAAATATCTATTTAAGTTTATATATATTATATGACCCGATTTGACTAGTTTACTTTGGGATTTTGAATTGTAGATTGCTTTCTCTACGTTGGTATACCCTGCTCTAATTATCACATACACCGGACAAGCAGCTTATTTGATAAAGAATCCTGGAGACATGAAGACTGCATTCTATAGCTCAATTCCAACTCCAGTGTACTGGCCAATGTTTGTTATTGCCATTCTATCAGCCATTGTTGCTAGTCAAGCATTGATTTCGGCAAGCTTCTCAATTATAAGACAATCCATGGGTCTTGGCTGCTTCCCTCGGGTGAAAATGGTACACACCTCAAAGAATCAGGAAGGACGAATATACTCCCCAGAAGTGAACTACGTGCTCATGATTATATGTATTGCTATCGTTGCAGGATTTAGGGGCGGCCCACAGATTGGAAATGCCTATGGTAAGGATTAACTTTCGGAACCTGCTTTATTTTTATTGAATTTCAAAATTTCAGGGACCCACAATTTATTATTTCTCTGGGACACATTTACATATAATGTTTTTGACTTTGGATTGCAGGAGTTGCTGTGATTGGGGTCATGTTCATTACAACATTGCTAGTGAGCTTGGTGATGCTACTTGTTTGGAACATGCACTTTTTACTTATATTGCCATTCCTTATTGTATTTGGTCTCATAGAAGGAGTGTATCTCTCAGCTGTGCTGAACAAAGTGCCACAGGGAGGTTGGGTGCCCTTTTCAATTTCAGCAGTGTTTCTGATTATAATGTTCTCCTGGAACTACGGAAGGCAGATCAAGTACAAATATCTATCAGAGAGAAAAGTAAGCTCAGGGGACCTCCATAAACTGGTTGCTGGTGTAGGAACTCGTGTTCCAGGAGTGTGTTTCTTGTGCAGTGACCTTATTTATGGGTTACCACCTATTCTGAGGCATTATGTGAAGAATGTAGGTGCTCTTCATGAAATTTTCATCATTCTAACCATAAGAATTGTTCCAGTGACAACAGTGTTGTCAGAGGAGAGATTTCTAGTGGGAAAACTTGGGCCAAAGGGTGTTTATAGATGCCTTGCTCAATATGGTTATAGAGATGAGAACCCAAACATGGAAGGACGCGAATTTCTGAACCAGGTTATTGAAAGCATAAAGAAGCACATTATGGATGAAGACCCCAAGCATGTTTCAGATAATCAGAGTAGAAATTTAGTTGCAGATAATAACTGCTCTGCTGCTGCACAGGATGAATTGCAACAACTTGAGCTGGCAAAGAATGAAGAGGCTGTGTATGTGCTGGGGAAGACCACACTGAGGAGGACTGCTGAGAAAAGATGTATTTTGGCAAGATGGGTCATCGACATGTATGGAATTCTGCAAACCAATTGCAGGTCAACCGTTTCTACAATGAGAATACCACCAGAACAATTCCTTCAAGTTGGAATGGTACATGAACTTTAGGGTTGAGAAGAAAAACATCATAGGTGATAAAAATAAAACGACATTCTCAACATCTGGAGTTGTCAACAGGCACTTGGACTGTAGTGTTGCCGTAAGTTTACCCCCCCTTAAGGGTCCGGGGGGCTCATCCCTTCGGGGGGAGTTGGGGCTGTGGGTCTAGGGTTCAGGGGCTGCACATTCTTGAAAGCCATGTATTATGAGAGATCATGTTGCCTCTGGTTCTTTGGTTGGTGATATTTGCTTTGCAAGTAGATTGTAATCTTTGTGATTTCTGAATAATATATTGGACGACTTTTGGAGTGTGAAATTTTTCTCCTGAAAGGGTTTTCCCTACATAAATCATTGTGTTGTGGTATGCATGATATTTATGTTTATTCATGTTTAAATTTTTGTAACTATTTTAAAAAATCTATAAAGTTTTGCATTATCCTCCTCTTATGTTTATTTATGTTTAAGTTTTTGTAACTATTGTAAAAGATCTGTAAAGTTTTGCATTATCCTCCTCTCAAATTAGTGTAAGAAGTTGTTCTCCTACCTTCGCTTCTTTACATTGGTGGCTCATTGAATTTCATCTTAATTTGATATTAATATAGATATACTACAACAATTTGGTAGTACATACTAGATTTTGGCCTCTCTTATTTGATTTTGATATAGTTTTGGATTGCACTGTAATAGCCGTATATGTACCAACTTGGTAGTTTTTGGGTTTTGGGTTTAATATGAATTCATCCAATACAAGGAAAATGATAGACAATCGATGTAAGAATAGATTGTAGGTTGCTACTTATGATACTTAAGAAATCTTCTTTACTTTCTCTAAAAGTAGAGATGGTAAGATAAGAAGAGACTACTAAGGACTAGAGATGTCACAAGCAAGAATGGGCTTCTTGTTGATAAAACCCCCAAGCCCAATTGTCATGAATCATGGATACTTAGGTCAATGTTTCTAGCCTAAAGGGTTTACCCACATGCTAGTTCAAGAGTAGATACAACCTTCCAAGATGATTGTATTGTGCTAAATGCATTTGTAGACAATTCTCAACTATCAAAATTGATGGAATTTAACATAGACATGAAAAGAGAAAAAGTGGTTGCTAAGATAACTATGGTAATTTCACGATGTAATGCCTATAGTGTAGTAATTTTTGTAATAATTTTGCCTCTCATGGCTACCCATGGTTGGATAATGTTTTAGGCATTATTTACGTGTGTAATAACCACCCTTGGTTACTCCTATTTTTTTCTTCATATAGATTATAGCTTTATTATTAAAGTACATAACACATGACTTATCTTGATTATCTATTTACTTCATAGAACACAAATAAAATGACCAAACTAATGAATATGTTATAGTTATGTACTTTCATATTGACATCTGTCCACTTCGAATTGTGGCACCAAGAATTTTTATAACTTAATAATTTATTCTAATTTAAAAGTGATATCTTCCTAATCTTACAAAACCATAACAATGATACCAAATCTATGTCACAAATTACATTCTTACATTGAATAGGGTAATCTCTCTATATCATGGCATAACCCAAGACTTAGATCTATTCTCTAGGGAACCATTATTTGGCCTTATCTACATATATTATTAAGGAATCAGAAACACCATTGTTCACACACACAATAATATAAAAAATGCATTCTCACAA
Organism: Sequoia sempervirens; assembly: GCA_007258455.2. NCBI lineage: Eukaryota > Viridiplantae > Streptophyta > Pinopsida > Cupressales > Cupressaceae > Sequoia > Sequoia sempervirens. The sequence continues at coordinate 457,842,555 of VDFB02000017.1, forward strand.
TTAGGATGAGATCTCAAACATCTCTTTTGAACCACAACAAAAAACTAAGCTTATACTTACAATTTACAATCCATGTACAAATATATTATCCCAAACAAATTTTAATACAATGCCAATAATATATGTTAAAAAAAATTAACATAATGACTCACTCACACATATATCACATATACATATAGTGACTAGCTCATACATGCATTACATATACATATAGAGTAATAATAGGAAGTGGATGAACTATGCGATATGTTAGAATTGTAAATAACATGAGACATAGGATCAAACAACGAATAAAAAAACCTTCCACAAAAGAGATTTGTAAACAATAATTTGTTATATCATCAACAAGAAAAACTTATAGAATGAAAGCTTGCATAGAGTTATAATGAAAGAGAGTGGTTATAAAATAAAACTCTAAATGATAAAGGGATTAGATCATGAAAAGTGTCGTCATCCTATGTCATGAGACAAAATGATCTAATAATAGCTCACTCTAGTTAACAAAAAAAAACACTCCTAAGTTTAGCTTAAGTACATGAAATGAAATTAGCTTAATAATTAATTAAAGATTAATTAATTATTAGCTAATGCATGATTACTTTAACACCCCCCTTAAGAGAAAACTTAGGGAGTATCTAACAACCCTAAAAAGTGAATGCATAAAAAGAAAAGAATGCATGATGGGTCCCAACAAACAAGGCCTAATGGGTTACCCATGTACAAACAATATAATATCTCACAACTAGAGAAAGGGAGAAAACCTCATGAGAAAAAGATCTCTCCAAAAGAGAGAAATGTGAATGAAGGACTAAGAAGAGCCTTCAAAAGAATATCCCAAAAAGAGTAGGAACATGAAGAACATCAGCAAAGCACGAAGAAGTTATAGACAACTTTCAAATGATGATTGCTATAGTGCTAAAATGAAGATCCTCCTTTGAAATAGATGATGATCAAGATCAAAAATACAAGAATCTGCATGAGTGACCCCAACGATACTACTAAACCATACAAGATGGAAGTAAAACATACAAGTACCAATAGTATGAAGAACATTGATCAAGTGAAAATAGGTCGCCTCCAAAAATAGGAATGTAAGAGTGTCCATACATGGTAAATGCAACATCTCACCAAAATGCATAGGTAACTAGCGGCTGCATCCGCCTAATACACATGAACATAACTAGATACATAGATCACTCTAAAATAAAATCAAGGAAGCATTAACACCAATAGTAGAAACCCTCCCATAATGCAAAAAAGGGAGGTCCACTGAAACTGTGTCACCAAGAAGTGCATGAAGGAGAACTAAGAACATATGAATGTCCACATGAAAGTACCTACAACTAAAAAAGGGTGTGCAAACAAGGAACATATACATGAGGCAAGAATCACTCAGATTCGATCTTTTCATGTAAGGAACACTCACTTGACAAAGGTGTGATGGAAAAAAAAGGCAATATACAACCCCCCATGACACTTTATAACATGGTGCAAGTAGAAAAGACACACCAAGATATATGAAAATCCCCAAAAAACATGTACATAAATGGCACTTTAACTCATTGCATCTACAAGAAAGAAAATACTTACAAAAGATGATCAATATGCCCAAATAAGACAAAATACTAGAAATACATGTAGAATAGCCTATAACAAGTCATCCCATGCAAACATAAATTTTCTAGGAGCCAAAACGTCCAAGTAATTCACCAGAATGTGAAAACACAAAAAAATGAATAAAATGTACTTGGAGAAAATATGGAAAAAGTGCATAGATAGCTGTGAAGAACTTTAAAAGACCTTTCCAACGTCACAAGAATCACGAAAAAATAGAGAAAATGGCCAAAATTTGTGAGCTTGGGAGTGAAAGTAGCACATCTCACTTCAATACGCTGTAGAATGCACCAACATAAAAATATGAGAAAAAATATCAGCACCATTGGATAGTGCTCAGAACTAGCTTTTCGACAATATCTTGTTTTCCTGGTTTTGGTAACCGAACAAAAATTTATGCCCCCCCAAATAGTTTCCCAATTAGAGCATTATGAGCAAAAAATAGGTCCCCAAGGGCTGGGTGCTAGTCACCCATGTGACCACTGACTAATGCTACAATTAAAAGAATACCCCCACCAACTCACCATTGGTGGAATGACAGTCGAGTGGTTGGGGGGGTTGAGCCATGGGTGACACTACAACTACTAGCGACTAGCAACTTGCAAGCTATGGAAGGCTGCTGGCCATTGGCTACTTGCTTGTAGGCACAAGTACAACACTGGCTGCTATATATAGCGGCAACACTATATTTAGCACCTAATTTTTAGTTTAATTTTTGAAAAAAATGTGCAAATGGGTCATACAGGCCCCTATACATTTTTTTTTGTCTCAAAATCTCTCGTCAACAAAATTGGGAAAATTTATAGTCAAAATTTGTTTGTTCGTCCTCTTGAACGTAATTGTGAGGTCCTTTTCACACCAAAATACACCAAAAATTCATCCAACTCCAAAAATCTCCTAAAAGGATGAAGATCCTTGATTTTACTATGGTAACTCTAGTTGAAAAAAAAAACTCAAAAATGGAGAAGGGGTTCACTAAATCCATTCTCTGACACCATGTTAGAATTGTGAATAACATGAGACACAAAATCAAAGAAAAAAAAAACACCTTCCACACAAGAGATGCAAAAAATGATTTTCTATATCCTCAATAAGAAAAACTTACATAATGAAAAACTTGCATAGAGTTACAATGAAAGAGAGTGCTTATAAGAGAAAACCTTAAATGATAAATGGATTAGATCATGACAAGTGCCATCATCCTATGTGATGATACATAATGATCTAATAATTTAAATCATGGGCTAGTTATAGAAAAAAACACTCCTAAGTTTGGTTTAAGTGTATGAAATAAAATTAGCTTAATAATTAGTTAAAGATTAATTAATTATTAGTTAATGCATGATTACTCTAACACTATATACATCTTTCCATTACTCAATTCACTAATAAATCCTTTTATAATAAAGTAAAAATAAAGAAAATACAAATTAGTGCATCCTATATTACGTGCCATGGGTCCATCATTTTCCTAGTTCACAATGAGTTCTATGAAAAGATAAACATATCAATAAATACTTGTTGTCTTCACTAGTAGGGGCATCTATTGCATAGTTCTTACTATAAGCATACCAATAATCCCTACATTAAGAAAGACACAATACTAACAACACACATTCATTATGATATACCAATGTTTGCATTGAACTCCTAAGATGGGTAGATCATGGCAACCATCACTTGTATGCTACTGGTGTAAACATATCTAACCCTATAAAAGTGGGTAATTATTGACATCTATTAGCTACGTGTTAATGGCGAAATAAAAATAAACCTATGGTGTGAACAATTTCTTCTATTAGAAAAGAATGTTTCTTAACTACCATAATTCTATCACTAAGCTTAGTTTAAATTTAAGTGGGTCATAGATTTTTAATTGCAGCGTACACCTACAAAAGAGAGGGCAAGCTATGTTATAAGAAAATGATTGTACTTTACATATGTCCTCATAGTGTTCGTCTCACAACCTTGGTTGTGATTTCATAGAATTTAACTCTTATATCTATCTCAATTCTAGAATTTTGACATTTAGAAGGTATGTAACAACTGATTTAACATATTGTTCTAAAGGGTCACATACCTTAGACTAGTTGATCATGTTGCAATACTTCATAGAGTGATATATTAATATTTGCACATGCTCCTATAGGTTCTGGGATTCAAATTACCAACATAATAATACATTAAGCTTAGAAGAATTGATTTCCAGTTGATCACATATACACAAACCGAAAGAAAATTATGAAGTAAAAAATCTCAATGGCTATCAATTCCTTCATTGGCTCATAGTTTCACAAATTTTTTAACTCATAATCATTGTATATATCATAATGACTATACATTCACATGATATTTCAAGTTAACATTCTAATACAAATATACATTTTTCTTATGTATTGGGAGTATTCTTGACCAAACAAAGGTCACATACGGAAATAACTAGACATATCTCATTCATCATTTTTTAACAAATAATAGGACCATATAGATCTCGAATATACAATCCAAAAATGTACCCAATCATTCATAAGCCAATATTAACCCCTCTCTAGTAATTTGGAAACTCCACATGGTCCATTATAATAGGATAATATAAGATAGTGAGTTCAACCTCTACATAGCTCACACACCTATTGATGAGATTTATATTATGAAAAATATACATATTTATCCCTCATACCCAATATTGTGTGAAAATGCAAATATATATCATAATCAAGACACAAATTTTATACTCCCACCATGGTTAAAATGTAGCATTATTTTAAACTGGAACTTAATAAGTTGAAAATCCAAGATAGAGAGGTAGATGGATATATAGGCGAGGTTACATAATCTCTATCACTTTACCAACTTATCTTGTAAAGCAATTTATTATTACCCTATCCATTCCAACTACTATTATACAAATATAATCATGTATTGTATCACTTAACATTCATTACCATATCACTTGTAGATATATCTTAAAGGTTACTATTATTCTAATCTCACAACATTATGTCTCTATTTGTCATGACATATTAGTAATAACTCTATTTATTACTATAACTTTTTTTTCATGAATATTGTTAATTCTTGTAATTTATTATTAAATTTTTCTATTTCATTTCTCATTTTTTATTTTATTTGAAGACAAGACTTATCCTTCTAAACATTAAATTTATAACTTCCATTCAACCCCTTTTATCTTTCATTTTTCATTTTTTTTTCATTAACCCTTATTCGTTCTAAATTATATTAATTCTATTTAATTATACTATATATACTTTATGTTTTGCATCATTTAGAATACATATATAATCCTCTAAATATTTTCATCACTATTTATGATCTACATAATTAGATTTTGATGCTTGAACACTTAATAATTTTGATATCTCTCAATCAATAGCATGTCTCTCATCGTTAACTATATTTCACTCATTCACAAAATTACTTTGGTTGCTGCTTATTTAATAATTTATCCTTTTATACATATGAATTTATCACATCCTCTATGTTATATAAATCTTTCAAGTCTGTGTAATTTAGTTTTAAACCACAAGTCTTTTTTTGGTTCTTGTTAATCACCTAAATAATTATGAATAATGTTTATTATACCTCAATTATTTTGAGGTATGAAATTTCTAGTTGTGATTTTAGGGAATTAAATGTTTGATATTTGTCTATTGTGGTAACCTTTACAATTATAGTCATTTAATCATTATATAGGTTCATTTGTCAAACATTTCCCTCACAATATCAATAGATCACTTATAGATTACATAAAGTCTTTGTGATATGGAGAATTAACATGACACAAAGACCTTCAAGTCATGCCCCAACAATCTAGAGAGCTATACCTCGTAACTAGGACAAATTCAGGGGTCTGTTTATTGAAAGTTTATAATAGAAAGAGAGAAAAATGAATAACATAACATGTTCGCTAAAAAATACTTGATATGCCATTTTTAGTGAGAAACCTTAGAATTTCACTTTTAATATGTGTTAAACTTTCTATGTTGTAATTGCACATGATCACTAATGCAAGTATCTCCTTGTATAATTAGAAATAAGATAGTTTATTCCCATTATCTATATGATGCCATTAAACTCTAAAATCATTAAGAGATTAGATTTGTTTAACATCCATGGAGGGCCTTAGTATACAAAGCTAGTATAATTGAATTGACAATAATTTCATCACCAACTTGCTTGAACTCCAAAATATCATATTTAAATTGCAATATTATCCTGTATGACACTTGATATTTCTTGACACATTTGAGATTAAAAAGTAGTGATAACTATAAGAAAAGGACTCTAAAAGTTTCTATAAAAAATTGGTGAATCCTAGCTAAATGTATTATTTTTCATGAAGAATCTTTTTTTTTGAAAAATATTTTTTTCTCTTGGTGATATAAGCACATCAATAAAATTTTCTATAGAATTCTTGCAAATCCTAGTGAATCATAGCTAATTACATCAATTATTTTTTATTATAATAATTACTTCACTTTGGGGGTTCATCCCATAGTGCGACGGTAAAGTGGTGTTGTTGTTGTGGTCACCAAGGTTCAAACCTCTATTGGACCATTGTGATCTTAGGCACTATGCCTCAAATGATCCAATTTTCTCACAAGTTTGAACCACATCATTGAGGTTACTATTGGAATTCGTGTCTTGAGACATGCATTCAGGCCCGTGTTGTTTCAATCCCTTATTGGGCTGGTGTGCTCATAAACTTTGTGCCCCTGTGGGGCTACTATGCTCGTGGGATTGGATTGATCAATTGCGCTCATGCTGAGGAGGAGGTCCCTTGTTTATGGCCTCCATGTTGGCTTGGGACAAGCTAAAATTTCTTGAGGTTAATTAATAAAAAAAAGTAAAATAGAAATAATCACTTCACTTTGGATATAATCTCTATCCTAAGTGTGATATTGAACCTATTAAATAAGTTTAATTAAACTATTAGGAATACTTATTTTTTTATTAAATTAATAGCTAATAATGAAAAGTCTTTACCTTAACTTGAGATATGCATTTGTCATTCTATTACTTCATTTCCATCTCTGTTCAATCAATGCCATATATTTTATAATTAGATTCATAATTAGACAAAGTTAACTCACCTCTTGAATGTGAGTGATTTAGAATTAAGCTTGAATGACATGTGACATGATATGTACATGATTGATGTATCCTATAGGTCTAAATGTATTAATACTCTTTGTAATTGTCACATCCTTGTGAAAAGGGAAAAGAGAAGACTGAGAAGACAACTTGTAGTGAAGGAGCATGGTGTAAGGAAATTAAGAGAGGAATTCATGTACTTAAGAGGGCATGGCAACCCGCCTTAACACTTTTCAATAAAAAATTATAGATTTTGGATAAAGGCGCATACTACAGTCATCGATACCCCCCCCTAAACAAATTCAGTAAAAATTGGTTCAAGTACATTAAATTAGAAATAACAAGAGGAATGGTGTGGATCAAGGAAAGGGATGGCCATGTCATTAGTAAGGCATGACATTCCTCCCATTACTAATAAAAAATTAGGAGTATAGATTGGCGTACAAGGCCAACTATGCATGAAATGGATATGTTAGAAGGCTCTAGAACGTTCAAGAAAATAAAATTGGTAGGTGTAAAATTTGCATTCCACAACCATAGCCAACATTATCCTTGTTTGTGCTAGGAGGAAATTCTTGAATAGGCTATGAACACCCATCAAAGTCAATGAAGTAGTAAACATGTAGGAGACAAGGCAGAGGGAAAGTGTGAACAAAGGAGACATGCCGAGATGACTTCTGGAGGAGTTTTGGAGAGAAAGAGGAAACATTGTGCAAGAAGGAAGGGCGTCTAAAGATAACGCATGAATTTTAGCAGAGGATATAAGTGTAATCAACCTAAATAACCAAGTATGTGAAGTGTGGGGGCAACATAGATTGTAGGAAAAGAGAAAATCACATAGAAATAGGAGAACACACAAAATCCTTCATTAAATATATATACCAATTTAGAGTAAGGCATGGGAAGGGAAGGACATGAGAGGAGATGGTCAAGAAGCCAACGTGAGGAGGATAAATGAGAGCTTTGATTCACCAATGCAGGGGAAAGGGCAATCATGCATCAGTTATAGATGAGTTATTTCTTTCTTCCTATACTTAATATCTTCTCAAGGCTTTCTTTTTAATGTTTCTCGTTGAAACATTATAATTTTATTCTCCATTCCTATAGAAATTTTTTCTTTATGAATTCTAATAGTAATAGTAGATAGTAAGTGAAATGTCTTATAAACACAAGCTCAATTATAAAATTTGGGTTATGGAAAAGTTAAATTGGATTTGGTTGCTAAGTTTATTGGGTAGTCACCGATTCAATTTATATCTCTTATGTTTTGTAACTATAAGTTGAATGCTATAGTGGGTATGGGGAAATTTGAAGCTATCATCCTTTAGTACACTTTGGGATGGTATTGTTAGGGTTAGAAAGACAGATATCTAACAATTAAATGCAGATTTAATTAATAAACATAGAAACTAAAACACACACAGAATAAATCATAACACAAAATTTAACGTGGTTCACCCAATCCGGGCTACATCCACCAAACCGCAGCCATCCAATAATTTTATTATCCAATGCAAAACTTATTACAATCTTGTGAATAATTGCATTTTTCATCATACTGTAATACCCATCCGAACCCCTTTTTAACAAGCTTAGAAGCTTCCAGATTTTGGGTTCTACAAAATCGGATTTTTCCTTTTTTGTTGATTTTTCCCTTTTTCGGTGAGGACCCTGGAAAGGATATGTGCCGGGGTGTATAGTATACCATGGGATATATAGTATATCATGATCAATCACCACATACCAACAATCTCCCACTTGGAGACTGATTAGGCTCCACACCAACATAATCTCCCACTTGGAGACTTATCCTGGACAACACTGCTACAGTTACAGCTCCCACTGGAAATAAGTACCTTGGACCCTGCTGCTTTGTTATACTTGAATTCAACCTTGAAGCCCAAATGAAGCTGAAGAGGATCTCAACTTCTCCCTTGTCACTGCCTTCATAAACATATCCACTGGATTGACATCTATATGTATCTTGTCCAGCTTGACCTGTCCATCCTCCAACACCGACCGAATGAAATGATATCTCAACTGTATGTGTTTTGTTTTAGAATGCAAGGCATAATTCTTTGCAAAATGTATAACACTCTGGCTGTCTGTAAACAAGTAATTTCTAGCCTATTGTTTTCCCAACTCATCCATGAAAATTTGCAGCCATATCATCTCCTTTGCCGCCTCTGTTGCAACAACATACTCTGCCTCTGTGGTGGATAAAGCAACCACCTTTTGCAATCGAGAAATCCAACTCACTGCTGTCCCACCAACTGTAAATACATAACCTGTGGTACTCCACTTGGTATCTATATCCCCTGCCAAATTTGAGTCAACATAGCCTTGTAAATTAGTATTAGAGCTCCCAAAACATAAACATTTATTGGATGTACCTCTCAAGTACCTGAGAATCCATTTTACCGCATTCCAATGCTCAACTCCAGGATGACTCAAATACTTGCTAACAACTCCTACATCATGTGCAATATCCGGTCTTGTGCATACCATGGAATACATTAAACTGCCTACAGCTGAAGCATATGGTACCTTGGACATTTTTTCTTCCTCCTCTTGTGTCTTCAGACACATATCCTTAGTCAATTTAATATGACTAGGCAAATGTGTGCTAACAACTTTTGCATTCTCCATATGAAATCTCTGCAACACCTTTTCAACATAATTAGCCTGAGATAAAAACAATTTTCTATTTTTCCTATCTCTACAAATTTTCATACCTAGGATTTGTTTTGCTTCCCCCAAATCTTTCATAGAAAAATATTTTGCTAACTATTGTTTTAGCTCACTTATGTGATCCATGTTAGACCCTGCTACAAGCATGTCATCAACATATAAACATAAAATAATGTAGCTGTTATTATCCAACCTCTTAAAATAACACAATGGTCAGAATTACATCGACTGTAGCCTTGCTTAGCCATAAAACTATCAAATTTCAAGTACCATTGCCGAGGTGCTTGCTTCAAGCCATATAAACTTTTCTTCAATCTACACACTAGTTTCTCCTTACCTTTGACCTCAAATCCTTGTGGCTAGTCCATATATATTTCCTCTTCCAAATCACCATGGAGAGAGGCTGTTTTAACATCAAGCTGTTCTAAATGCAAATCTTCAGCAGCCACAATACTTAAAACAATACGAATAGAAGTCATTTTAACAACTGGAGAAAAAATCTCATCAAAATCATTACCCTTTTTCTGTGCAAATCCCTTTACAACTAATCTGGCTTTAAATCTTTTCTTACCTCCATCCTCCTCTTTCAGCCTATAAACCCATTTGTTTGGTAAAGCCTTTTTACCTGCAGGCAACTTGCATAATTCCCAAGTCTGATTTTTCAGCAAGGAGTCCATTTCTTCTTCCATTCCATGCTCCCACTGAACCTTGGTATCCACCTACATAGCTTCATCATAATATTCTGGTTCACCAACATCAGTTAACAAAATAGTATACAAAGAGGGAGAGAATCTTTCTAGAGGTCTACTTATCCTTGAAGATCGTCTAACAGGAGTTTGTGGTATTTGTTGTTGTTGTTGTTGCCTAGCATGAGGAACCACTGAAACATCATTGTTTGGAATATCATCCAACAATGCATAATCATTTTCTTTCTTCTCATGCTGCAGCAACAGATCTTTGTACAAAACTTTCTCATTGAATATGACATCCCTGCTTCTCACAATTTTTTGATTTTCAAAATCCCAAAGCCTATAACCAAATTCATCAATGCCATATCCAACAAATATACATTTCTTTGATTTTGCATCAAGCTTGGTTCTATTTTCAGAATCTACATGTGCAAATGCTTCACAACCGAAGGTTTTGAGAAAAGAATAACTCACCTTCTTACCTTTCCATGCTTCCTTTGGAATACCACAACCCAAAGGATTAGAGGGACCTCTATTAATTAAATAAAAATAGTGTTTATAGTCTCTGCCCACATTTTTAAAGGCAGCCCAACATGCAATCTCATAGTCCATACACGCTCCATTATTGTTCTATTCATGCGCTCAGCCACTCCATTTTCCTGTGGAGTCCTTGGAACCATTTTCTGCCTACGAATACCATTAGAGGAACAATAATCTTCAAACTCTTTGCTGCAATACTCACCACCATTATTAGATCTAAGACATTTTATCTTTTTACCCGTCTCATTCTCAACCAAGCTTCTCCATTTTTTAAAAGTTTCAAATACATCAGATTTAAGGAAATAAATCCATACCTTCCTAGTTGCATCATCAATGAATGTAACATAATACAAAGAGCCACCGAGAAGATACCTGAGCTGGTCCCCACACATCCGTATGCACAAGCTCCAATTTCTCACCTTTCTTTTGCTTCCCATCCTTGAGAAAACTTACTCTCTTTTGTTTTCCATACACACAACTTTCACAGAAATCCATATTAACACATTTTAGACTTGGTAAAACATTATTTGAATGAAGTACTTTCATACCTTTTGCACTCATATGCCCAAGTCTATTATGCCACAGTGTTGATTCAAAGTCCACAACAACTGTATGATCTTCTACTTGCTGAACTGCAACAACTGTTCCTGAACATTGATATTTTTCCGTAACAATTAAAGTAGAAGGAACAGTATGACCTATACAAAGATATAAGGTGCCTACTTTCACACCTTTTGCTACCACTAAGGCACCCTTTGTGACCTTCCATTTTTTATCACTAAATGTAACAACAAAACCTTCATCATCTAGTTGCCTTGCTGAAATTAAATTTCTGCTTAACTTTGGAACATGCCTTACCTCACGTAGTAGCCAATGATTCCCATTCTGCAACTTAATCTTGATGAACTTCCCTTTCCAACAATCTGATAGGGTTCGTTATCTCCTAAATAAACTAGCCCAAAATCCCCTTGGACATAATCAAGAAAATAACTTCTATGGGGGGTAGCATGAAATGAAGCCCCTGAATCTAACACCCAAGAATCATCAACATTATCAAGGGAAATAATCAAAGCATCCTCATTAGATTTATTACTTACCACATTTTCCTCTTTACTTCCTTCCTTTTTGTCTCCTTCTAATTTTTTTGAGACCAACAATCTTTCTTCAAATGACCCGGCTTACCACAGTACTAGCAATCCCTCTTGTCTCTAGATTGGGACCTTCTGTCCTTTGATTTTCCTCGTGACTTCCCACAATTTCCAAAATTGTTTCCTCTCCTTTGTTGTGCCCCTGCTTTCTGCATTCAAAACACTACCTGATGTGGATGTTCCACCTGAGCTTTTCCTATGAATTTCCTCGCTCAAAATAACACCAACAACATCATCAAATTTCAATGTATTCAACCAGAAACATAATTGCTAATAGGCATTACCAAGCTATTCCAACTTTCAGGCAAAGAACATAGAATCAAAAGAGCCCTAACTTCTTCATCAAAGTTTACTTTTACAAAAGTTAATTCACTGGTGACCGTATTAAACTCATTTAAATGATCAGTAACTGACCCACCTTCTACCATTTTCATATTAAATAAACGCTTCATAAGAAATACCTTATTCGAAGCGGAAGGATTTTCATATAACTTCACCAGGGTTTCCATCAACTCTTGAGTTGTCTTTGATTTTGTAATATTGAATGCCACTGTTTGTGCCAGGCATAAACGAATACTGCCAAGAGCCTTTCTATCCAAAATCTTCCAGTTCTCATCAGACATTGTTGCGGGTTTCTTGGTTTTCCCTTCCAATGGCCACCATAAATCCTTTTGATAGAGATAGTCCTCCATCTGCATCTTCCATAACTGATAGTTCTTCCCATTAAACTTCTCAACATTCTTACCCTCATCTGCCATTACTCCCACTCAACCGTGAGACCTTCCTACAGACGATAATCGAAACACAACCCGCTCTGATACCACTTGTTAGGGTTAGAAAGGCATATATCTAACAATTAAATGCAGATTTAATTAATAAATAGAGAAACTAAAACACACACAGAATAAATCATAACACAAATTTAACGTGGTTCACCCAATCTGGGCTACATCCACCAAACCGCAACAATCCAATACTTTTATTATCCAGTGCAAAACTTATTACAATCTTGCGAATAATCGCGTTTTTCATCATACTGTAATACCCATCCGAACCCCTTTTTAACAAGCTTAGAAGCTTCCAGATTTTGGGTTCTACAAAATCAGATTTTTCCTTTTTTGTTGATTTTTCCCTTTTTCGGTGATGACGTGAAAAAGTAGGAGGAAAATTTTTCTCGGGGGCTGCCACCCCCAAACCCCCGCCCAGGGCCCGGCCCAACTCCGACCCCGGCAAGGATACGTGCCGGGGTGTATAGTATACCATGGGCTATATAGTACAGCATGATCAGTCGCCACATACCAACAATCTTTTATCTAAATATGAAGTCTACACTAAATTATTTTATCAATAGAAAAATGTTATCTTGAAGGTTGGCTTAAATTGCATCTTAGATCACAATAAAATAAATATCAAAAGAGTGGGTGTAAACATGGGTAATTGCTTGTTAATAGATTATTAAAAGATATATTCTAACATCTATTTGGGATATGTTTGTTGTTGATAATCAAAGATTTAAGTTGATATAGGATGAGTTGTCATTTCATTTTCAGGGCATGACTATGATTCTTTATTATTGTTTGATCTTCAAATTAGATGGTATCCTTTGATGGTCCACTGAGGATGAGAAATTGGGAATATTTATTGTAGTGGTATCCTTTGATGGTCCAAATGAGAAATTGGGAATATTTATTGTAGTGGTTAAAAATTGTTAATTCAAGGTGATTCATGTTATGTGCAAAATTTGAATAATCAATAGATTGAATAGTATATCTTCCTATTCTTAATTATGATGCAATTTTATTACCAAGTGCAAGAATGATGCAAATTTTGGTAACAATGTTTGTATATATATAGGCCATAATATAGAGTGATATTAAATAAAATAAAAAAAAAACATTCCTTATAAGTATTTGGGGACCAAGATCTAAAGGTAACTAATATCCTGTAAGGTGCCCAAGATCTCAAACACTAGAATACTTGATATGTGAAAGTTGGGATTATTAGAAATTCATAAACAAGGAATTTTCTATAGCCAAGGGTTGATTATTTGAATGTCCAAGTGTTTGGAGTTTTGAGTAGACAATGGTGGGAGATAAATAAGATCTTACCTTGAGTTCATTATACCTCTATGATGAGAATCTTAGTAAAACAAGATGGTAAGGAAGTCCAGGTTAAATCTCTAGAAATAATAACACCTTATAATAGGATCCAAGAATAAAATACACCTAATAGAAGATTCAACATACAATCACTTAATAAAGTAGGTGATAAGGACTTCATTAATGAAACTAAAACCATACTTGTACCAGATTGTTGCATGATTAAATAGAATGAAACTATCATTTATTTCAATGGTTTTGTAAAGATTAAGAGATAAATATAATTGCAATCATATAGTATAATATAACCTTATATCTTATTGCTTACTAATAATTTTATAATTAGTTATAGGTTGTTGGGGTGAACTTTTCATAATTTGTGAATGAAGACTTTTGAAATTAATGAATTTCAATAGATAATAAAGGATATTAAGAGATTAATAAAATATTTGTTGGTGTAAATAGGTTTTTTACCTATCTAGGTCCTATTTACATGTTAAGTCCACTTAGGTCCTAGGAGTATGAAATATTTTTTGATAGTGTTAGTTATCACTAGATTTTATCTTATCTTTTGGAATTTATGCTTGTGCCCTACTTGAAATTTAATATTTGTTGAGATAGTTGTCTCATTATACAAGATTAAGACACATGCCAAGATCTTGTCTAATCCTATCCCATAACTTTCCTTTATAAGCAAAGCATCATATGTACATCACATATTTAATCTAGTAATCTTGCATCCATAATCATATCATGATATTTCTACCATTTCTCTCTTATGTAAGTTATTGTTATCTTGCAATGATCTTGGGATGTTGAGGAGTTCACCATAAAATTGTACATGGTATTAGAGCTTTAGTGCTAACATTATTCCAAATCAAATGAATAAATCATATCTACATCTTCCACTCATGAGGGACGAAAGTTAAAGATCCCCCATCACCATCATTGGGTGATGTTTTTGAATCTTTTGATGTAGAGAAAGATAAAACACAAGAATCTTTAGGTTTAGAATGTGAGATTTTGTACTCTCCCAGAAAGGAGGGTGTAAAATATAATGAACCCCAATCATAACCAAAACATGCATTTGAAGATGAAGAAATATCATGATCATTTGCATTTGAATCTTTGGACTTCAATGGCAATTAGAATCCCCTTTGAAACAAGGTGTAAAGTCTAACGACCCCCAATCATCATCTAAGAGTTTTGTTACAGGTGGAATATAATCATGATTATGTTCAATATGTATTAAGAGAGTTGGAAGCACGTCATGTTCGGCTTTGACTTGTGAATTATAACTCTTTTCACTTTTATCGTGTATATCTTGTTATTATATCCATACTTCATCTCATAGTGAAGAGTAGACGGGACTCCCTTCATGGCGTGAATCCATGGTTTACCTAGGAGAAGATTGTATGAAAGAGGTCCTGACATGATATGGATAGGGGTAGGAAAAACCAAAAGCTCTACCTTAATGGGTATTGTGATAATTACTCCTAATGGTTGCTTACTAACATTATCAAAGACACAAATATTAACATCATTAGGCTCTATAATATTCTTACCCATACCTAGTTTATCTAAAAGATCAATGCTACAAAATCTAAGATCCAATCCATTATCTATGAGGGTACACGTAACCCCAATTTTATTAATGACCACTTTTATCTTTAAATATTCATGTTTATTTTGGATCTCAAGCAAGGGTAATTCATGTTGAGGGAATGTAATACCCAACTTTGTCACTTGCATATAGTCAAACAAGGTTTTTACATCATTCAGTTTGACAAAAGTTGAGACATCAATCTTTTGCAAGGCCTCTTGGAGCATCTCGTGGTATGTAGGCGATGTCTGAATCAAGTCCCAAAGGGAAATATTGGATGGAGTATTACAAACTTTCTCAACAAGATTATATTCTTTACCACTTTGCCGAGGAATGTTATATGTGTGAGCAACTGCGTGATAACTTGGTTGCTACAATGCATGATTACTAGTGAGTTGTTTTGCAAAGTTTAGGATATGGCCTGGAGGTTTGGGAGGTCATATAATGAGAGGTGATTTAGGAGGTCCAATAATTAAAGGAGTTTTAGGAGGTCCAATAATTAAAGGGGATCCAATTATCAATTGTGCGTTCATAAATTCAACTGAGTTATCTACTTGTTAATGATGTTTTATCGATGGGGGATATAATGTCACCTTAGCATCTTCATCTATGCAATCCATCTTACTGTCTTTTGAAAGAAATGTATCAATAATTTCATCCTCTTGTGCCACAATATCTTCCCAAGTAGGAGAGATATTGGGAGAGAAACAACAAGATTCTCATGATGCTCAATGATTGGATCCTCTAACACCAAGATACCTTCTTCACAAGTAGGTGAGGTATCGGGAGAATCTAACAAATATGATTGTCATGATTGTCAATGATTGCATCCTCTTGCACCAAAAAATTCTCAAAAGTGGGGGAGATGTTTGGAGATGAATGAATATTAGGTAAAGTGATATTAATAAATGTGTTAATGATTTCATTCTCTTGTATCAATATACTCTCACAATTAGGAGAGATATTGGGAGAAGAGGTAACACGTTTTCATGATTATCAATGATTGCATTTGTTGGAATGTTAGAAGACTTAGTGGATAATCTAGGCGAGATGAAGTCCCCAAGGGAATCATCTAACATATCAAAGTCATCACAACTAAAGGGCTTGGTAGCTATATAATGCACTTGCTAAAAGAGATCTAACATGATTAGATTACTATGATTTCTCCAAGATTAAGATCATTAATTTCCAATTTCCAATTATGTTTATTCTTGTTAATGAAAATTATAATAAAAAATAAACCTAGAGACCTGCTATAGAAACAATTCCAAAAATCAGAGTCCAGATTTGTAGAAAGGAAATAGATATAAGTCTACACCTGAAATATAAGGTAATTCTAGCTGGACAAGGGCACCTATGGTGCCCTAGTCTGGCAGGTTTTTTTATAAAATTAAAAATTTGGGACTGATCTACAGTGTCTTAGGGTCCTATGTCTTAGAGGTTCAGGTTTGAAAGTTGACAAATTTCTAGAAATGCACCAAAACCTAATTTTTCTATATGAATCACATATATGAATGCAATTTTGGATATTTTTAGGACAACTGAAGATGTTGAAATGACAATTCACAAAAAATAAATGTTTTAGTTGATTGATTTTTCCAAAAGATACAAAAAAGTAATGATTTTTGACCTTTTGAAATGAAAATACTATGCAATTTTGTCACCTTTTCAATGTTTTTCACCAAAATATGTATGCATAAATGGTAAAATAATTTTACAATTAATTTCCTCAATAAAAATAATTCAGATCTAAGTCCTAAACATAGAAAATCAGATCTAATTTTTTTTACAAATTTTTTCAAATTATTTTTTATTTTTTTATGATGAAAAACCAATGAAAAAGAATAGCTTTTTGAAAATAAATACAAATTAACACCAAGATTTTTGAATAAACTAGTTTTTAAATTCAACTTTTAGATTCTATGCAATGAAAAATTAGAAAAATTGTAAATGTAAGGTATGTTGGGTTCACCAAAATGTTTTGTTGAAAAAGGGATCCTAGGTCTAGTGTATAGATCACTAACATCAATCCATTTTTAAAGAACATTAGGATGCAAATTAACAAGGAGATTAGATTGACTTCCAACCTTGAAGGTTCAAGTCAATCAACCTTGGATCTGATTCTTTAATACCTTAGAAATTGATTGAAATTGATTTGATTTTATTGACCTAATGAAACTATGAGACCTAATCCATAAATGTAACTTTTCTAAATTAGAGAAACTATAAAACCAAATTTCAACAACAGATCTAGAAAGAGAAGAGTTCTATGTACTTGTCACACAAATTTGATCTTGATTTTGCTGGAAAAATACGCTTAGGGTTCCTATGTCCAGAGAGATAAAACTACAATCTTCTTCCATAGTCCTCATGTCCCCACTCTAAGGCTTCTTCCTTTCGGATCTCAATATCAGATCTTCATTAGTTGCCAAGATAATTGAGTTTCCATATCTTATCAAGTTGTATGGTTTGAATGCAACAATAAACCACGTGAACATGAAACTTCATGAAGTAGTCATAGAACAAAGGGAGAAAACTTGTAAACCATATCATGTTACATTTTCTTCTACCAACACCTCGAAGCGCTAAGATATGTCAAGTAAGGTCTTCTTCACAAACCCAAATGAAAAGACACAACAACACCCAACTATTTAATCTCTAAGATCAAACAAAACATATGTATCTCATACAACCAACATGGATGTAAGCCTCTATAAAAAGGAAGATCAAATTCAAATCCATTCCCTAATCAAGAATACACCCAACAGAAACAAATAAAATCATATGCACAAGGAGATAAACATGCCAAATACTCCTCAAATGAACTTTTTAGAACTATCAAACATAGCTCAAGATCCATATCTATGAGAAGAAAAAGTATAAAACATGATGCATTTGAAAGCAGGATGGGAAACACCTCTCAGATTATTATCCATCGAGTAGACCAAGAATGGGGAATGTGATTGCTCTTCCATGATACACCAAGCCACATTGACTCTATTCAATAGCAATATCCTCCATAGGTTCATAATGAACTCACATCCATACCTAGGTGAAGGATCCTCAAACTTCCTATTGAAACCCTTAAAGAGTCTGAACAAAAGCCTCACCCAAGTCTCCAAGTATCCATGAGTACAAGTGCATGTGATCAATCCATGGTAAGCTCAAAATATAACACCACACTCACATGAAGCTCCCAATAAAATGACCAATATACTCAATACCAAGAGAACTATGTAGAATGCTATCAAAACTCTAACTACACATCTATAGAATGAAGAAAACATCATGGCATCATGATTCAATAGTATTATGTCAATATTCTAATGTGCAATCAAGAGTCCTCCATGGAACAAAACCAAAACCATCCTCTCAACCAAGGATCACTTGTCAAAAATTGACAAGTCATAAACCTGAAACCTCAACCAAAGACTCAAGAGTCCTTTGTCACTAACCAAGATTTCAACATCTCCAATCACATGAAGATAACCATCTCCTATCAATGAAACTAAAAATTTCAAAGAAACTACAAAAAACAAGATCTAAGAGCTCCCCCATGACACCAAAAACCATTGCAAAATATCATCTATCACCAAGTGATTTGGACTCATCACTGCCAAAGCTCCCACTAAACCATGCTATCGATATCTACATGGTATCGTGATAACAATATCCTAAATGAAGATCACCCATGACCCACACACTCTCAATTGCAATCCCAACTTCATAGAATAAATTAGAACCAAGATCTTCAAGCTAAGAAGATACAACCAACACCAAAATATCATTGTCAAAAGATCACATTGAATTGTGTAACCAATCTATCCATGACATCGTGATAAACCACATGCTACAAGTCCCGATAATTGACTATCCAAGCACTCTACTCATTCATCCTCTCATCTTAATGAAACATACCAATGCAAAAATGACCCAACAAGGTCAACTAATTGAATCTACACCAACATTGAAAAGACCCATGGATATAAATAATACACATTTGAGTCATCCCACTACAACTAGATAGGCGGCCAACCCACATAACAACATAAATCATAGATCCTCAATCAATAAAACTTGCAACTCACAATCACATCAATAACCTAAAAAATGAGATAATCACAAAGATAGTCTATAGATCTCAAGAATCAAACACTAGATCTCTTGTAGATACGATTCTCCAAGCAAATCCATTATCAAGTACCATAATCAATGAACCAAACAAGCATACAAGTGATAGGGACAACTTCCTAAATCTGAACCACAGCACCAGGTTTGTCAATTGCATATGTGATCATGTTGTGCTAATGCTCAAATATATATGAATATCTATGACACCATAATAATAACTATTTTCATACTTGTAATTAACTCTTTTGTTCCAAGACTCCAAGTCTCACATGCATATCAATCAATGTCCTCAAAATAAAAGACAACCTATGTACTTACCACCATCAAAGGAAAAACTCACAAAAACACCTATAAACATGTATTAATAAGCATAAGGTCTAATAATTTATTAAACCATCATATATGTCTCATTTAAACATGCACACCCTCAAGATTTTTCCTTCCAATTTGCCTGTATGCTCACAAAATCACACCTTGAATCTTAGGATTCTTTAAGTGATCAGAAATTTAAATCCTCTTTACTCATGTCCAAGTCAAAAAATCACATGATCCACTATACAATAATCTACAAGTACTCTCTATCGCCTATTTGCAATTGAAAATCCAATTATGCATGTGAAAGTTATGACCAATTAATCATTCTAGAGTAATCTCTATGTTTATGTTTTTTTTTGGAAAAACTAGTAAAATATGACAACCAAACCTATACCACTACATAGTGCTTGGAGAGATTATTTTGACAAATATTGGAATTCAAAAATTTGATGCTGTGGGTGAAAGTTATGCCCCTAGAAGAAAACTGATCCATTTAGACTAAAGAGGGGTAAAAGTATCCAAAATTACTGCATAATATCTCACAACATATCACCATAGTTCTCCCAAGTCCACCATAACAAACCATGTGAACATGAACCTTCAGGAAGTAGTCATAGAACAAAGAAATTAAACTTGTAAATCATATCATGTAACATGTCCTTTTTCCAACACCTCAAAGTGCTAAGTTGTGTCAAGTAAGACCTTCTTCACAAACCCAAATGAAAAGACTCAACAACACCCAACTATTTAATATCCAAGATCAAATAAAACATATGTATCTCATACAACCAACATGGATGGAAGCCTCTCTAAAAAGGAAGATAAAATTCAAATTCATTCCCTAATCAAGAATAATCCCAATAACATTTCCTAAATTCCTTATCAATGGATGACATCATAAATAAAATCATATGCAAAAGGAGATAAAAATGTCGAACACTCCTCAAATGAACTTTGTAGAATTATCAAGAATAGCTCAAGATCCATAAATTTGAGAAGAAAAAGCATAAAACATGATGCATCTGAAAACAATATGGAAAATACCTCTCAAATGATTATCCATCAAGGAAACCAAGAGTGGGGAATGTGATTGCTCCTCCATGTGATAAACCAAGCTACATTGAATCTATTCAAGAACAATCACCTCCATAGGT
Organism: Sequoia sempervirens; assembly: GCA_007258455.2. Lineage (NCBI taxonomy): Eukaryota > Viridiplantae > Streptophyta > Pinopsida > Cupressales > Cupressaceae > Sequoia > Sequoia sempervirens. Next base: position 457,863,654 of record VDFB02000017.1, read on the forward strand.
TCATTTTGAACTCACATCCATACCTAGGTGAAGGATCCTTAAACTTCCTATTGAAACCTCTAAAGAGTCTAAAAAAAGCCTCACCTAAGTCTCTAAGTATCCATGAGTACTTGCACTTGATCAATCCATGCTAAGCTCAAAATACAACACCACACTCACATGAATCTCCCAATAAAATGACCAATATATACTCAATACCAAGAGAACTATCTAGACCACCTTCAAAGGTCCAAATACACATCTATTGAATCAAGAAAATATCATGGCATCATGATCCAATAGTATCATGTCAATATTCTAATGTGCAATAAAGAGTCCTCCATGAAACGAAACCAAAATCATCCTCTCACCCAAGGACCACTTGCCAAAAATTGACAATTCATAAACCTGACACCTCAACCTAATACTCAGAGTCCTTTGTTGCTAACCAAGATTTCAAAATCTCCAAGCACATAAATATAACTAGATCTCCTATCAATGAAACTAAAAAATTTCAAAGAGATCTCACTACAATAAACAAGATATAAGATCTTTCCCATGACACAAAAAACCATTGAAAAAGATCATCCATCACCAAGTGATGTGGATTTATCACTACCAAATCTCCCACTAAACCATGATACCGAGATCTCCATGGTATCATGATAACCATATCCTAAATGAAGATCACCCATAACCCACACACTCTCAATTGCAATCGAAAAACCTTCATAGAATAAATTAGAACCAAGATCTCCAAGCCAAGAAGATACAACCACCTCAAAAATATCATTATCAAAAGCTCACATTGAATTGTGTAACCAATATATCCATGACATTGTGATAAACCAAATAATACAAGTCTCAATAATTGACTATCCATGCAATCTACTCATTCATCCTCTCATCTTAATGCAACATACAAATGCACAAATGACCCAACAAGGTCACCTCATTGAATCTACACCAACACTAAAAAGACCCGTTGATATATAAATAATACACATCTCACTACAATAAAATGGGTGGCCAACCCACATAACTGCATAAATCATAGATCCTCAATCAATGCAACTTGTAAACTCACCATCACATTAGTAACCTACAAATTGAGATAACCAAGAAGATAACCTATAGATCTCAAGACTCAAACAATAGATCACTTGCAAATATGTTTTTCCAAGCAAATCCATTATCAAGCACCATAGTTAAGGAACCACACAAGCATCCAGGAGATAAGAACAACTTCCTAAATGTAAACCACATGACCACATGTCAATTGCATATGTGATCATGTCATGGTAATGCTCAAATATATATGAACATCCATGACACCATAATCATTATTTTCATACTTGTAATCAACTCTTTTGTACCAAGACTCCAAGTCTCACATGCATATCAATCAATGTCCTGAAAATAGAAGTCAACCTATATATTTGTCACCATCAAAGGCCAAACTCACAAAACACCTATAAACATGTATTAATAGGCATAAGATCTAATAATTTATTAAATCATCATATATGTCTCATTAAAACATTCACACCCTCAATATTTTCCTTCTAATCTATTTGTATGCTCACAAAATCACACCCTAAATCTTAGGATCCTTTAAGTGATAAGATAATTAAATCCTCTCTACTCATCCAAGTGAAAAAGCCATGTGATCCACTGTATTGTAATCTACAAACACTCTCTATCACCTATTCAAAATTGAAAATGCAATTTTGTATGTGAAGGATATGACCAATTAATCATTCTAGAGCAATCTCTATCTTCATGATTTTCTTTTGGAAAAAAAAGTAAAATATGGCAACCAACCTATACCACTACATGATAGTGCTTGGAGAGATATTTTTGATGAATATTGAATTAAAAAATTTGACACTGTGGGTGAAAGTCATGCCTCTAGAATAAAACTGATTCATTTAGGCTAAAGAGTGATCAATGTATAGGTCGTATGACTGACCATACAATTAACATCATGTTGACATCAATTAGAAGTGTTACAATAGTTCTTTAGGCGACAACAGTGGTGAGTTCGTAGCACCCAAGGTGGAACATGGTGGAATAATTTAAATTGTTTCAATTTTTTCATTTCAAAATTTGAAGCCCATGGGGCTAATTGCAAGCTCCTACGATTAGGGGTTGGAGCTAGGGGATTAGCCCTAGTGGCCTAGTGACAACCACTGGCAGGGTTGACAACCTCATATTGCCTTGTCAATTATTTGGCACAAGTAGTACCCATTTTTTGCATAGGGTACAAGGGGTTTGTCGACCCCCTATTATTAATTTTTATTTTTATAACAAAAAATATTTAATTTTTCATGTGTACGCTATTTTTTATTTTCAATGTAGATGAACTATACAACCATATGACCATATGACAACAAGGGGTAGAAAAAATATTCTGGTTATAGTGGCCAAAATAAGTCATTTTATTTTAATATTCATCTCTCATACCTCTACATCTAATGACGAGATTCATTTTGTCTCATAGGGTCATTTATGAAACTTCCCCTATAAAACCCTCATAGTGAACACCAAGAAACAACTTTTTTTATACCTCATTTTCAAACCATAGATCTATAAAAATCATCATAATTTTGCAAACAACAAAACCTCAAACCTAAAATTTTCAACATGCACAACATATCTCATACCTTGAAATGACTAAAATATCTCAAGCATTATCATGGCTTCAACTTTGCATCAAATCTACTCATACAAGGGTTATGTCCAAACAAGGATGTCTCACATTCCTCAACCAGAACTATGACTTTGATTCCACTTGTTAGGAAAATCAATATAGATTGATCAAACTATTTTCTACATAACTTGATGAGAGAAATACATGCATACAAGCTTATAGAATAATCATATGCAAAGATCATAGACATACCACAAGATAACACAAGATATACCTTAGGAAAACCCTCAAGAGGGAAAAATTCAGCCTCCAAAATTATCCACGCTCAATATATTATTTAGCAATGACAATTTTACAATGTATTTATGTAGTTTCTATGAATACTTTTAGAACATCAAGCTCCTCCAATGCAATCTCCGTGTGTCCAAGCATGTATCACACATCTCATGCCATGCTTCACATATTCACTCTTCATAAGATAGTTCAATACAATGATAATCAAGCCAAACAACCAACTAACCAACCTCAACCACTAAACATGTGTTTACTTTTATAGAATCAAGCTCACAAAAAATAACCAAGTGGTAAGGTAAAACCTTGTGTTTTAGAACCACGAGTACACAAAACTATTGACCACAACATTTATTTTTTCGTACTATTTTTTTTTAGTATTAAATATTTTCTCATGTGCAACCCACACATAAAATATCTAACCAATGCCACATACGTTTTTTACAAGTGAACCCAAATAAATATTTAATATGGCTATACACATCACCTAAGATGCAACAAAAATATATATTTGTTTTACTTAATTAAAATAATTCTTTCTTGTGTACAAGGTGTACAACACCCTATTCCTAATTGTGTGGTATTACCTTGTTCATTAATAAATGATACAAATATTAATTTTTCAAGTTTGATTTGATGGATTGTAAACATTGTCGAAGTATGGCATCATGTTTCTATTAATCTTTCAAGTTTGATTTGATGGATTGTAAACATTGTCAAAGTATGGCATCATGTTTCTATTAATCTTTCAAGTTTGATTTGATGGATTGTAAACATTGTCAAAGTATTGCATCATGTTTCTATGTTTTTGATGAGTGTCTTTTACCACTTTCAAGAAACTAACTCCCACTTTGATGTATGCTCACAAAATCACACCCTAAATCTTAGGATCCTTTAAGTGATAAGATAATTAAATCCTCTCTACTCATCCAAGTGATAACATGTCAAACAAGAAAAAGGAATAGTATGAAAAATCTTGGAAAAGGAAAGAGCCTTAGAAAGTTTGGAGAAGGCAACATGAACTTTTTTGATAAGCAAAGTGATATCTGCACAATACCCCTGTTTTTGGTTGATGGTGCTTTGATAGTGATATGTTGTCTTCACAATATTACATGGTCTATAGTTGTGACCTTGATAAAGTACAATGATCTTCAATTACCATTTTCCATTCTATACATTATGTTTGAATTGTCTCTTTGTCTTAAGAAACACAATGGATATGATAACTATCTTGACCATATTGATAAGGAGGTGATCAAATGTGATATGGAATCATAGGTATGGAATATGAGGTGATTTGTCTTGACTCTTGAGCATTACATTCAGATGCTTTGAGATTAAGTGGCACTATGCAGACAAGGTGATGATCATGATATAGTGTTATATGCATAATAGAAGTGTGGCAGTCTACTCGTGCTATTTATATACACCTTACACATTGTGATAGGTTTGGCTTACATGGTGACAATGGTTTGGTAATGATTGTTTTATTGAATTGAGAGATATTATTGTGTGTGATTGGTTGATAATTGTTATCACAGTGCTTGAAAATTTTCTATATATGTGTTCTCTTTGCTAATATATTGATACTATTTTGTAAGTTGCAGGACAACCTTGAGGAACCCTTCTTGCTTAGGGTGATAGTACAAACTTGTCCAGACTAATATGCAGTGGTATTAATGCTTGGTGAAGTACTTTGCACACAATGGAGTACTTTGCATAATGATCTTGATGATCTTGCATGAACATATTGATATTTAACAATTGGTGTAGCCAAGATAGTGATTTACATTAATTTTGGTCAGTAACACTGGATAGTATTTAATACAATGGTATTAATCCTTGGTGTGACAGTGCTGACAGTGCTCGTGTATGACAGTGTTAATAGTGGGATCTTCTCACAGTGCCCATGTCCTCTTCAACTCTTTTCATGAATGGTGACAAGATAACCAGTGGATCTTGGTGGTGATGACTTATGGATAGTGGTGGATCTTGGTGGTGAGGCCTTGTGTTCTTTTTTGCACAATTGTGATCAGTTATCCATTGGGATAGAAGTGCAGTTTGATGATCAGTTACATAGTATTTGTTACTCAAAATATTTAGACATCTTGCTTAGACAGTGATCTTTCTTAGTTTCACAGTGTTATCTTCACAAAATTTAGTTGCAAAGTTATGGTGCCAGGGGTATGATCACAAAAATATCCAGTGTCAGTAATTTTGAGTAGGTCTTTTGACATATTTGTTGCTTAATTTCTTAATGTCAAAGTTTATTTTTATTTGTCCTTGATACAAATTATTTGTTGTTATTGATGAAATTGTGAGTTTTTCATAGCTGACAGTAGGTCCATGTCAAAATTTAGTAACAAGGTGTAGTGTCTATGGCATATAATTCTTGTGACAGTGATTTAGCCATTGTTTTCATGATAGTTGTTTGTTCTAGTGGACAGTCACACGAAGCGTGAAAATACATTCATCCACAATAAAGATAACTTATGGTGAAAAATAATGGATGACATTCTATGGTCAATGAAGACAATTGAAATGAAAAGTGTTGCATTCTTATAGTTAAAATGACAGCCTACACACTCACTAAGAAATAAATGAAAATCATTACCAATGTCACAATTATTAAAAGGATAGTCATAAGTTCAAATGAATTTTTCATATTAAACACACAACAGTGGATTTGGGTATTTCATCCTTCTTGTCTTCTTATATTTGGTGCAAAAGGTTGTTCACATTGGATGTTCTCAGTGTTCACTGTATTTTGTTGAAAGTCAAAATATCATGATAGTCTTGATCATGTTGATCTAATGGCAAGTAATTAAAAGGTCAGTGATATGAATAGTCAAGAGTTGTTGGTTGGTACACAATACAAAATCTTGCACTCATTTATCTTATTTAGTGGTTTTGGTGAATTGGTCAAGTGTTGTGAGACAGTGGTGTGGCAGTAGGTTGTAAATTTCTTGTCAGTATCGAAATAGTGTTACACATCTTTGTTCACAGTGACAACCCATTTTCCATTTGCTTAAACAATGCTTTGAACTAACTGTGTTTTGTAGTTTGCAGCGTTGTTACTATGACACTTGGATCTAACAGTGATTTGTTGTGGTAACTTTGCTTTTGATGGTACTTGACTGTACTTGAAATGACAATCCACAATAAAATGGCTGAGATAGTTTGTTGTGGATAATGACATGGTGAAGTTTTCTTATGTCAGTGGTTTGCATTGTTATTCAATTGCTCTCAGTGCAAAGTATTGGTATACATAGTGAGTGAAATCTACTATCAATTAGGGGGAGTGAGTGCTACTTACAATTGTTGTCAAAGGGGGAGAAGAGAAACTAGGTGCAATGATTGGTTTTTGACATCAATGCCAAAGGGGGAGTTTGTTGGCCATTGATTTTTCATTGATGTCAAAGGTTTAAAGGTGTATTTAATGCAAATGTGTTGATATTGATTTGATATGTTAAAGGTTCAAAGGTGTATTTAATGCAAATGTGTTGATAACTTGATGTATCCAAAGTGAGTTGTTTCGAGGAATCTTGCACCTTATGTAAAATGGTGAAGTTCATATTACTTCAATGGTTCACAAGATCATGTTGCTCTTGCAGTTTTCAATGTCAATAATACCTAGTTTTCTCATTATTTCAATAGGGCACAAAGTTGCTTGGTTTTAGTGTGAAAATGGTGGTGTTGCTTAGTACACACCCTTTCTACTATGTCATGATGATATTGATGTAATTATGCAAGAGGATGTAGTGGCTGGAGTTTACAAAGCATTGCTTCGAGGCAGATCTCAAAAAAGTATTTCGGTGTTGACCACTACTATGGCAAAGTGTTGATCGAATACTGATTGGTATCTCTTTTAGAGACCTTGAACTTCTTTTTCAAGCTTCAAAGGGATGCAAATCTATTATTATAATGCTTGCTCCTTGAGGTTTTTGTGTTACTTAGGTTTTCTCATACAAAGGGTTTAATGCACATTACTTGTCAACACCTACGCCTAAGGTATATCGACCTAGCAAATATGTATTTCAATTCTTTAAGATATCAATGGCTATCATTTATCATTTAAAGAATCAACCTAGCAGGAGGATATGATCTAAGGCCGATATTTGAATGGTTTTTGCAACAACAATTTCTCAATGGCTTCTTTTGACAAGTATCTAAGGTTTGATTATGTGCAATTTTGAAACCACAATGATGTTTGATGGTTTTTCAAATATGTTTTTGATAAACTTGTTGATAGCGGTTGTATCCAGTTATAGTTTTTGTGATCAACCACCATGAAACAAAGGTTTGATAAACTTCAATCAAGTTTTTGATCACTATGAAAAAGTGACATGAGACAGTGAAAAAGTGTTGAAGAAAAAATGAATTAATCTCTCTGCAAGTTTATTGTTGGATCATATATATGAACTGAAATGAATGATTTGTATGCAAATGTAGAAGTGAAATTTCTTGTGTTTCAAATCTAAATGAAACATACAAGAAATGAAATGCAAGGTACTTTAGTTTCAAATCCAAATGAAACTTTTAGGAAATAAAATGTTTTAAAACAGAGAGACCCTTTGATCCTTATTCCTTCCAAGATTAACAAAGTGATGTAAGGTCATGTCAGTGAGAAATAGATTGAACTTTTTCCAATGAGGCTGCAATTAGTGAGATTTTTGTATTGCTAGTGAGGTTGTAATCAGTGAGATTTTTGTATTGCTAGTGAGGTTGTAATCAGTGAGATTAATTTTGTGTCAGTGACACCTGATAATTGCTAGTGAGGCTATAATCAGTGAGACTACTGTTGTGCCAGTGAGGCCTAATAAGTAAACTTTTTGAGTGGGTTTTGCTCCCTATACAGGGTTTTCCACTCATAAATACTGTGTTGTGATTTTTCCTGATTTGTGATCTATTTGTGCATACTCAATCATACTTGTTCAAGCTTTTTAGCTTTTATTTCATGATGCTTCTCTCAACATTTGAATACCTATGTTACTTGAAATTCATATGCATAAGGTTGTGAAAATTAATCAAGCTAGATTTGATTTGTAAACCACTGATTCACCCCCTGCTCTCAATGGTTTTGTACTCCAACATTGATGTGTTAAATATTTAACTCACCAATAGAGACTGACCCATAAAAGCACTCAAAGATAGGGATGAATAGACATTAACCCATAAAATGCAAAGAACATTAAACAATATACATTAACCCATAAAACGTAGAGATGAAAAAAACTATACAATGACACTATAAAAGATATAGGAATTTACAAATGCCTCATTTTTTGCTTCAAGTACGATATACATAAACCCTATCAATGGACACAAATTCCACCCTCATCAAACAATTTGAGAAAATGAACAAACAACACAAAAATGACTGTAAAAGATATAGGAACTTACAAATGCCTCCTTTTTCACTTCCAATACGATAGATATAAACCCTCTCAATAAACACAAATTTCACCCTCATGAAATAGTCTGAGCAAATGAATAAAGAATGCAAAGAATCCTTTGCTCCATAGACTTAAAACTTCACACCATAGGCCATTAATTACGCCTGTAATTCAATATATTCACAATAAATCAAAATTAGGGACTAGTAAATGCATAGAACAACAAACAATAGACGTTAATCCATAAAATGTAGAGGTGTGAAAAACTATAAAATGGCAATGTAAAAGATATAGAAACTTACAACCGCTTCATTTTTCACTTCCAACATGAGAGACATAAACCCTATCAATAGACACATATTTCACTGTCATCAGACAATCCGACCAAGTGAATAAACAACACAAAAATGACAGTGTAAAAGATATAGGAACTTACAAATGCCTCCTTTTTTGCTTCTAATGCGATAGGTATAAACTCTCTCAATAGACACAAATTCCACTCTCATCAAACAATCTAAGAAAATTAATAAACAACACAAATGAACATTAGGGATTAAATATGCATAATGTTCTCGTTAAAATGCCACACATGGACTAAGACACTAGGTGCGAAGGAATGACTACATCAAAGAATATTAGAAAGCCATGAAACATTTCCAAAAGCAAGAAAACATTAGGGATTGAGGAACTTAGAAACACCTCATTTTTCACTTCCAAGATGATATACATAAACCTTGTCAACAGACATATTTCACCCCCATCAAACAATCTAAGCAAATGAATAAACAACACAAAAAATGACAATGTAAAAGATAAGAGAACTTATAAATGCCTCCTTTTTCGCTTGTAATATGATAGATATAAACCCTCTCAATAGACAGAGATTTCACCCCCATGAAAAAAATCCATTGACCCTCTCAATAGACCATATTACTCAACAAATGACTTTAAGAATCCATAGGACTTTCTAGGCCAACCATGCTGGGAAAATAGGAGTTGTGAAGATACAAAATGTACCTATCACAGTTTCCATGCATCTGGCTACCTCATGCTTGTTCAAAACCTATCTGAGAAGTATGGTAAACCATAGCAACTTCTTTCCAATTCCCCCCATTCAAATTTAGAATTGGGGGAATTGGAAAGAAGTTGATTTGGGAAGGAAATTGGTCTTTTACTTTGTAATTTTGCTTCCAAGACGCTAGACATAAACCCTATCAACAAACACAGATTTCATCCTCATGAAACAATTTGAGGTAGTGAATAAACAACACAAAAATTGCAATGTAAAAGATATAGGAACTTACAAATGCCTCCTTTTTCGATTCCAATACAATGGATATAAAATTTGTCAATAGACATAGATTTCACGCTCATTAAACAATCTCAACAAATGAATAAACAATGCAAACAATCCTTTGCTCCACAGACTCAAAAATTTACACCATAAGCCATTAATGGCATCTGCACTTTAGTCTATTTGTAATAAAATGAAAATTAGGGACTATATATGTGCAATGTCCTCCTTAAAACACCACACGTGGACATAAACATTAGGTGCAAAGATATGACTAGATCAAAGAAGATTAGAAAGCCATAAAATATTTACAATAGCAACAAAATATAAGGAATTGATTTTTTTTTTTTTTAAAAAAAATTGAAGATGATTACAAAATAAATTGTCTAATGATGAAATGTTTGTCATAGCAAATTGATGCATAAAATGCAGAGATGCAAAAAATTATAAAACGACACTGTAAAAGCTATAGGAACTTACAACTGACTCATTTTTTGCTTCCAACATGATAAACATAAACCTTTTCAGCAAACATAGGTTTCACACTCATGAAACAACCTAAGCAAGTGAATAAACAATGCAAAAATGACAACATAAAAGATATAGGAGCTTACAACTACCTCATTTTTTGCTTACAACATGATAGGCATAAACCCTATCAATAGACAAAGATTTCACCCTCTTCAAACATTTTGTGCAAGTGAATAAATAATGAAAAAATGACAGTGTAAAAGATATAGGAACTTACACATGCCTCCTTTTTTGTTTCCAATACGATAGATATAAACTCTCTCAATATACACAAATTTCATCCCCATCAAACAGTCTAAGCAAATGAATAAACAATGAAAATAATTGTTTTCTCAATAGATTCAAAACTTCACACCATAAGCCATTAATGACACCTACACTTCAGTCTATTTACAATAAATGAAAATTAGGGACTATATATGCACAATGCCCTCGTTAAAATGTCATGCATGGACATAAACACTGGATGTGAAGGCATGACTATATCAAAGAACATTACAAGGCCATGAAACATTTTCAATAGCAACAAAACATTAGGAGTTGATTAAATTTTTCTCTTTCTTAAGCCGAAAATAATATACAATTAGGAAAATACAAAACCACAAGAAAAATAGCAACAACCAATGAGAAAATAATTATAATTTTTTAAATATGAAGATGATTACAAAAAAACATTGCATATTGATGAAATGTTTCTCATAGAAAATTGATCCATAAAATGCAGAGATGTAAAAAACTATAAAACAACATTGTAAAAGATATAGGAACTTACGATTGCATCATTTTTTGCTTCCAATACGATAGGCATAAACCCTATCAATAAACACAGATTTTACCTTCGTCAAACAATCTGAGCATGTGAATAAACAATGCAAAAATGAGTGTAAAAGATATAGGAACTTACATTTATGCCTCCTTTTTTGCTTCGAAAATCATAGATATAAACTATGTTAGCACCCCCATCAAACAATTTGAGCAAATGAATAAACAACCCAAATAATCCTTTGCTCAACAGACTCAAAACTTCACACTATAAGCCATTAATGATACCTGCAAGCAAAACATTAGGAATTGATTAAATTTTTCCCTTTCTTACATTGAAAGTAATTTGCAACAAAATGGGACCCATTACCGTGTTCTTCAGATATAGGGACTTACAAACACCTCATTTTTTGCTTCTAATACGATAGACACAAACCCTATCAACAGGCACAGGTTTCACTCTCATCAAACAATCTAAGCAAATGAATAAAAAACATAAAAAATGACATCGTAAAAGTTATAGGAACTTACAAATGCCTCCTTTTTCACTTCTAATACGATAGTTAGAAAACTTTTCAATAGACACAAATTTCATCCCCATCGAGCAATTTGAGCAAATGAACAAGCAATGCAAATAATTCTTTGTTAAATGACATACTTAAAACTTCACACTGTAAGCCATTAATGAATTGGAAAGGCATATAAACTATAAAAATTAAATTGTAAAAGATATAGGAAGTTATAGATCCAAATAAATGCATAATGTCCTTGCACACAAAAGACATGTCAACTACCATCAACAACTATAATGTATGGCACATGAACAATGACTCATCTGAAATACATGTAATAATGAGCATAGCGAATATGAAAATCTTATACTCAATAAATGTCAAAATATTAAATCTATTGTCATGTTCCACCATGTTATGTCTTGGAAAAGTGAAATATTCTCTTCATATATTTGATCAAAGTAAGAAATAAAAAACAAAGGAGAATCTAATCGCCTTATATTTTTGTATTTTATTGGAATGAGAAAAAAGGTAACCCACTCAACAAATGATAAAATAAAATAAGATAATAAATAAAAAATGTGAAACAGTATTTGATTAAAGTAAGAAAACAAAAAAGGAAAAAAAATCTAATCATTATTGACATTATATTTTTTTATTTGATTGAAAAAAAGAAACCAAAAATACTTCACTCACTAAAATATTAAATTAATAAACATGAAGTATTTTCTTCATATATTTGAATGAACTATGAAAAATAAAAACAAGGAATCTAAATATTTGTACCTACTTTATTAAATGAAACACACTAAATTAAAATATTAAAGGCAACAAACTCACCTAAATATAATAGACAATCTAGTCTAGTCTAATCAACACACTCAGTGTAAAGTAAATGTGGAGCATTCCAAACAAGATGTCATTGTTTGAGAGACTTGGTTTCATGATTTATGAGATGTGCCACCATTTTGCAATGAAATTGGTAAATTAGTATACTGATCACCTACTGTCTATTGTTCATCCATTTTCAAAGCCACAAACCAAGTTCTTTAAAACATCACTACAAACAAGGCCATAATCATTTACTTGCTTTCCAATTCTTGGAAGAATACAACATTGTATGTAAAAGCATTAGGCATCTTAGCATGTATATCTTCTATTTCACACACAAGCAACATTGGTTCGATATAGGTTTTGTTTCATCATAAACATGTATTAGTATGATATGCACATAATAGAAAACGTAATCCACGAAACACTACTAATAATTGTTTCTGGAATGGCAAGCAAAGTTGTTTATATCCATAGAATATATATTTGAAACAAACCAATAGTCAATTGTGAAATTATATGGTGCAAATAAGAAGTTAAAATAAGTCATTAGATTAGTCTTCATTAAAGTATTAATAAAATTGTCTTGTCATTGATATTATCAACAAGAACCATGTTATGCAATTTCTTTGATGTCTTGCTTATTGATATTGTTTTGAGCTACTATGCTCTACTACCTATTTCCTGCAACACAAACAATAAGCATTATGCTTCTCACAATGTAGTTGTTACAATATGCTATGAAGGAATGAGAATCAAAATTGCAATACTGCAGGGTAAGCACCTATGCTAAGCTATGAATGTTTTCTCAGTTTGGTGGAGATGTCACGGTGCTTCCTTCTATGATAATTCATATAATGCAATTATCCATTGCAAGTGTGAATGTTCCTTGTAATTGAAATTTTTGTAACAAGAACATTATTGCAAACATGTCTTTCTTGCAATTTTCAAATGATATTGTAGCTAGTTGCAAGAAGCTATTTTGTAGCTACTGTTTGTGCAGATAACAGTCCACAACTCCATCTGTTGTTTGAACAATGCATTGGATAAAATGCATGTATTCAAATTTTGTGTCAGGTGCACATGTTGTGCATCATGCAAGATCATTCCGTGATGTTTGTGTTAAAAAAACCCTTTGTTTACATGATGTGCAAACTAGTTCGTATGGGGACAAGTGGACATTTTTAGGCCTCAATGTTCCAGTCACCTAGAATGATAATGCAAATGTAATTAGTGAAAAATTACAAGAATGCAATTTCAGAAGTTTTTTACAGAACTTGTAAACAGTGTCACAATAGCAGGGCACGCATGACAAGTGCTTTGAATCAAAAACCTGTACTATTATGTGAAATGTGAATGTTTTAGGTGTTTACTTCCATGCTTGAAGACTTAAGTGGTTCTAGGGAGGCTTTTGTAGATGCATCATTGAGCTCATCAATGAAGTTGGACTCTGTTGTTTTCATTAGACTTGTGCCTTTTGCCCCAAAACGAACAATATTCCTAAACAATATGAAGGGGGTTTTTGCTGATGCTAGGATCAGTTAAAGTGTGGTATAGTGCCTTGCATAGCTGGTGGGGACTATAACCTATAAAATATAGAATTGTTCAGATGGATAATTCCAAGGAAAATTAGTTTAAGAATTCTATGACACTAAACTAGATTAGAAATTGTATGTTCTAAAATATGTACATTAATTTAATCAAAAGGAGACTGTTAAAATGTAAATGTTGTTAATGTATATAGGTATCTTATAAGCAAGTACATTAATTGTACAAAACCTCTTACGATAGAAAAAACATCATGGGACTCTCCATCTGTAACTTGCAACTCATATTGCATTGGCGCTTGATGGTGACTAGTAACAACTATGCCAATTGTTCCAATAGAGTAGTTGTCATCTGATTAGATGAGCTGCAAGATGGTTGTGTTAGGAATCGGTCTACATTCCTTACAGACTTTGTCAATGGATTGAATGGTGCTTTGATGGGTTAAAACAAGGGAGTATTCAACATCTCCTCTTTCATATTGTGTTTTTTTCCTAATGACAAAATTTGTGAAACACACACTTGTATTTGGCAATAAATGTGACATAAATGTGTCAATTAGTTTGTTGTTAATGTTTACAATGATTGTCATTTGGCCATGGCTATCAACCAAATCAACATGCACAAATGTTTCTTTTGGTGGTGAGCAAGGATTTTTGGTAATAGAAGGGCCATAAATGGCTAAAATATCGCCTTCAAATGCTAAAGCCGATTGTTTTGTGCATATTTCAAGTATGCTCGATGGCTGCACAGTTTCTGCCTTTAATCTGTACATTCCAATTTGAGCAATGACAAAAACTATATGGACACTTAAGAATACACAAATTCAACCTATATATGAAACAAATGGGATACAAAACTTGCCTCTTTTCTTGTTTGTATATGACTAATCCATTTTGTGTTCTGTAGGAAATGTGGTTGGTGTCCTCTAAGTGTTTCTGGCAATATATGCAATGAGATATTTGTGTCAAGAACAAATTAAAACAAACTGAAAACAAAGCATTAATGAGATCTAATATGGTTTTCAATTTTGTTGGTGTCAATTGTTAAGCATTTACCTATTTGTAGATGGTCTGAGTGTTATGTCGTAGGTTGGAAAATGTTAAGATATATGTTCTATGAACTAGTAAGACATGTGCACCTTGCAACCATTAATTTAGAAAGTTGATATCCATAGAATAAATATTATAAGAGTCTGCTTCAAGCTAGTTCTACGATGCATAACAATTTTGACTTTGTGATTTGTTTGTAATGAAGAAATCTATGATGTGCATAGCTATAGTAATATTTTGCATAATATCATACCTGCTTCAAAATAGTTGTTCAGTCATTTGCAACAACATAATCATGTGAGATATCTCCAACAGTATGATTGGTAGTGTTCTCTACCAACAATAGCCAAAGGTGAAATCTACATGGGTAGAAAACATAAGCAGCGAGATACGAATCTTATATCAACTACAGTGGAGAATATAAATGACAAATCAGATAACACTCAACATAAGTTATAGTATAAATTAAATATTATCTGGATCTGTTTGAAGTTAGTTTTGGAATTCATAACAATATTGATTTTCTAATTTGTTTGCAATGAAGAAATATATAGTGTGCAAATATTTTAGTAATATTATGTATGATAACATACATGTTTCAAAACAATTATATAGTCATTTGCAACAACATAATCATGCAAGAAGTTTACAAAAGCATGATTGGTAGCCCTCACCGGGAACAATAGAAAAGATGATATGTGCATAGGAAGAATAGTGGTAAAATAAGTGTTCTAGTTAGAGGCACGACCAACATGAAGAACAATTAATCCAACAATTCTTTTATACTTACACAAATTGTATGTTGGTTTCTTGCAGCAACGAGAAGCAATGATAATAGCACATTGCAGAGAGAATGTTGATAGTAAATAGTTGCTCTTAGAAAACTATATACTATCTTGTTCAAATGATTGTATAATAGCATTAAAGCTGGTGTGAATACATGGCAACATGTGCCAAGATATTAAAATTCTATTCCCTAGGACTAGAACTGAAGGGATATTGCAAAGTGGCCTGACCAATATGTATCTAGTATTCTGAACTTGATAGTAGCTACTTCGATGTTATATATCCATAAGTGATCAAATAGACTACTTGCATGTGTTGTTAGCTTGCCAACAATCAGTGACAGTTTGTGTTGTTACATAAATTCAAGAAGAAGTGATTTTGTTCTTGTGGATTGTAACATGTCAATGTTAAAGTCTCCAGCAATAATCAATTTTGAATTAGGTGGAAATGAGGTAACATTGGTTTGTGTTAAATTAAGAAGATCACGAATGGGTGCATTCGGTGTCAAGTACAAATTTATGATGCGCAGAGTAGTGTGCACATGCAATATGTCAATGGTTATTTATTCTAGATATTTTGTCAAAAAAATGTGAAAGTTTTGCACTGGAATTGTTTTCCTACAGCATGTCAATAGGCCGTGAATACCTGTTGTAGTATAGAAATTGCATGTTTTCTCAAGGAAGCCAATGTGGTCGAGCACATTGTGTTTGGTTTCTTGGAAGCAAAGGATAGTTGCTTAGAGCATATCATGGTCATTGGTTATTTCTTGTGAATGTAGTGCAAAGCTACGTGTATTCAAAGATCACATGGTAAAATGACTTGGAGAGATACACAAAAGGCTATGTTGTACTTTCCACTGCGCTGAGGCCATAAGGTGTTGCATTTTTCCATTTACTTTTTCTAAGACTTTGAAGTTTTGTTCTTGTAGTTTATGCATGAGATACAATGACTCCATGTTTCTTGCACATGATAAGGAAGTGTACACAAGACCATGTTGATAGACCTTACATGGGTCAAAAGCAACTGTGTCCATTGTGAGACCTTGTGCTTTATGAATAGTTCTTGCACATGCAAGTTGCAAAGGAAATTGTGCTTGAGTGAGTATTTTTGCACCTATCTTGACTTTTCTAATTATTCTTGGTATAGGTGTCCAAGAAGGCATAATACATTTTGTGTATAGACTTTGAATTTTTTATCGATGCAATTTTCCAATAGTGGAATCATTGAATTCTATCCAAACAATGTCTTCTTCCTTGGTTGTATGCAATTTGAAGATGCCATCTGCACCATTGACCAGTCCATCTTGTGTTTCAATGTTGCCAGTAATCAATTCTACCAAAATATCTTGCTTGAGAAAAATTGTGCTAGGCAATGATGATTTTTGAGGTTGAACTTGAATGCTATCAATCATTGTGTCTTTTTTATCAACCGCCTCTAAAACATAAAGCTTTCTTGATAAGCAATCTAGCATTTTTTTGTTGTGCATGTTGACTGCTATATTTTTGTGAAACAAGTATGTGAATCGTGGATCATTTGGAGGTGTCTTATAGCACATTGCATTCAGGTAGCCAACGTCTTGATTGGTTTGTTGACCAATCCTAGCATGATTAAGTATGAAAATGAAGTGTTATTTTTTTCTAATTACACTACACAATTCAAAGCACTTGAAATTATCGATCCAAAAGAAGTATGACATTTTCTCCTTATCTATTATTGGTTCTTTGAATATCCAAGTATCGAATACAGGTTGTTCTTGGTAGAAGTCACCACAAAATATGACATATGTGTTTCCAAAAGGTGTTGTGTGTGTGTGTTTGATTTGGTGAAGTCTTATGTCAATGTTGTAAATCATTTTTGAACCAATCAATGACACTTCATCAATAAGAAGAATTTGTAATTGCTCTAACTTTTTGCTTAAGGCATCAGCTGTGTTTGAATCCAAAGGTAGCATTTTTGAAGAATTTCATGGAAACTGGAAGATTGAATGTGAAGTAATGCCACCTGCATTGAATGCAACTTTTCCTCTTGAAGCAACAATAATGCCTTTAGGCTTGAGTGGATCACTGTCTAGTTGTTTATCATAGAATCAAATCATTACTTCAAAAATTGTTTTTGTTGTGAAGGTTTTTCATGTGCCAGCTCCACCTATCAAGAACAAGTACAATGGTTTTTTCAAAGCAATTATTTTTGTCATTAGTATGTCCTTTAGTATTGATTGTTTTTCTTTGTTCAATTGTCTTCATAGTTTGTAGTATTCTTCGTTGCTTAGTAGAAATGGATGTGCAATCTCTAAAAATAGTTTTTTGCAGATAGAATCCTTGAGCTTTGTATTTTTCATATGGTTCAAGTCAATTATGATGTTATACTTTTCTATGCTATTCTCATGTTTTCCTCTATCGATTTCATCTGCAATGTTTATAGTTGGGCAGTTATTGTTTTTAGCTTTTGTGTGATCTATTTTACAGATCTATGACAATTGTATTGAATGCGTAACAATTACAATTAAAGAAATCCAAATTACTTAATCTAAATTAACACACGAACGTGATTAAGAATGATGAAAATAACAAAGTGATGAAAATAGAATGAGAGAAAGAGAGATGCAAACAAAGTTGATAACGAAGTTCATCGTAAAAATGACTACGTCTCTGGGCCCCTCTCCAATGAGTGGACCGATCTGATTACTTCTCAAGAAAATTAGTACAACATGTTGGCATAATCTCCCCTTGGTTTACAAAGAAATTTGGCAAGCCCTCCTTCAAAGTGTGCAAGAGCAACCTCCTAAATAGCATGAAAATCGAGCAAAATTTCTCCAAGGAATTTTCTTCTCTCATCAACACTTAGCTTCCATCCTAACCTTCTTCCCCTTTTTATACACCAATATTACCCCAATTACTTACTAACCAATTGATTTTACAATATTACCCATACAAGTACAAATCTCCCATAATCTCCCTTTTTTTACATATGAAAACAATAATCCCCGCCTTAAAATAATTCTCAAATCTTCAATAATTCGTTAAAGCCCTTTAACATGTTATTCTTGAGCCTTAGAGGTTTTATTTCAACCTCTTTAACAAATTGGAGGATTACAAATTTTAAATATTTGGGTGAAAATTTAAAAATAAGAGATTTTGGTTTTCGGCTTTTATCAAAAGCAACCGATGCCAATATAATTTTAAAGCCATTAATTTATTTTAAGCCTCCTTAACTATCATGTAATGGGCTTCTAAAATTTTAAAAGGATTAAAATTATCATTTATAGGGATTATTATATTTAGGAGAATTAAATCTGATTTAAAGATTTATGTATACGAAGGTATTTTCCTTTTCATGAAGAATGGGAAGGAAAGAGGGTTTTAAGGTATGGATTAAGCGATCAAATCCCACTAAATCCTCATTATTATTTTTATTTTTATTTTTAAACCATACATTTGTTTTTTTTTTCCTTCTTCTAATAATTATGGTTTAATCCTTATTTATGCCAACTCACTACTCCTGCCACATCACATGCCATGTGTCCTGCCAAGTGTCAAGTTTTGGTGATGCCACGTCATCATTTTGACCAAAACTTTGACTGCACATAATTCCTTCATATGGACTCCAATTTGTGAGAAACAGACATCATTGGAAAGCTCTTGACGAGCTCTTCGCATTGATATCATCTTTGAGCACTTTTGATGATGTTGAATTTTGACCTTTTTCTAGTTTGAGCCCCTGAGTTGATCGACGTTTGACCAAGCATAACTCGAACGACGCAACTCCGTTTGAGTTGTGTTGGAGTTAGGAATCTAAGCTCTTCCTAGTGATGTTGATTCTAGAGATAAATGAGAAACTTCAAATTCTGATGAAGATCCTCCAGATCAATCCTCCCCACTGGAGAGCTTTTGGACCTCTAAAAGCTTGATTACTCAGAAAACAAGTGAGGGTAAAGTTCCATCACTTTACCAATCTCCATCCATTTTTCCTTGCTTGGATTCATCCCCTTTAGTCCCACTCTAAGGTATTCAAAAACTCCTCTTTGTGAAGTCCTAATTTTTCTATCTAAGATGACATCCTCTGGAAACTCTGACATGTACTTTGGTGAAAGATCATCAACTGATGGAACCTAAATGTATGTTTCTTCATCCAGTATCATCAAAGGCTCGTACAACTTCAGATTCTCAACATTGACAACCAAATAGATGTGCATGTATGGAGGAAGATTAAGGTAGAAGGCGTTGGTTCCAATATTTTCCAAGATCTCAAAGGGACCATACCGAATCGGCTTGAGCTTCCTTCCTTCGCCTTTCATTCTTTCCTTGCTGATATGTAACCAAACTCTATCTCCAACCTGAAAATGGTGATCACTACGATGCTTATCATGTCGAGCCTTGTATTTGGCTTGATTCTTCTCCAACTGTGCTTCCACTACTTGATGAATTGCTTGGAATTTCTAGATGAACTTTAAAGCCTTCTTTGAATCATGGTGTCCATCTTCAACATCATCTTTCCCAAAAGCCAAATCCATTAGTGTTTTGGGAACATAACTGAAGCAAGTCTCAAAAGGAGACCTCTTTGTAGAAGAGTGTGCCACATGGTTGTAAGCATGTTGCACATAATGAAGACTCTCAACCCATAGCTTGGGATGTTTGTTGCAGTAACCTCTGAGTAGATGCACGACTGTCTTATTCACTACCTCTATCTATCTATCAGTCTGCAGATGAAGATTGTACTCTTCTTCAATCTAGTGTCCATGAGTCCCCACAAAGCTGGCCAAAATTCCCCTAGGAATCAAGAATCTCGATCCGATACAATAGAAGTAGGTAACCCAAATTAAACCCATAAAAATTGAAAGTACATCTGAGTTGTCAGTTTAGCAGTCACCTATTTTTTACAAGGAATTAAAATACACATTTTGTTGAACCGATCAACTACTACATACAAATAATCATGTCCCTTCCTAAACATAGGTAACCCCCTAAAAAAATTCATTGAAACACTTTCCCATGGATGGGATGGTACAGGTAGAGGTGTGTACAACCCCAATTTCATATTACTAGGCTTACTTGTTGCACACATGACACAACCTCTAATATACTTAGTTACAATTTCTTGCATACGAGGCTAATAACAATATTTCTGCAACTAAGTCATTGTTTTGTTCACCCCAAAGTGTCCTACAATCAATGACATGTGTGATTCTTTGATTACCTACACTTGTTCATCTTTTGGAATGCATAACTTTCCCAAGTGATACAACAATTTATCTTGCACATAGTAATCTTTCTCTTCTACATGTTTTCCTGCAATTAGAGCTGAATAGATTTCCTTAAAGTCTTCATCGTTAGCATATTGTTCTTAAAAACTTTCATGTACCATGGAACTACCTTTAAGGATAATCAAATCATTCATAATAGGAGGCCTAGAAAGCATATCAGTTACTTTCTTATGGGCTCCTTTCTTATACTTAATTACCAAATGAAATTGTTGAAGAAAAACCATCCACCTAAAGTGCCTACTTTCTTGCAGTTTGGATTGTGAATGCAAATATTGAAGTGGTTGGTGATCAATTTGGATTAAAATTTATTTTCCCATTAAGTAGTGTTTCCACTTTTTAACACTTTGAACTAATGCATAAAGTTCCTTATCATAAGTAGGATAGTTAATTACTACACCTGAAAAGGTCTCAAAGTGATAGCATATTGGTTTACCTCCTTGTGTTAGCACTGCTCCCATGGAAAATCCACTTGCATTTGTCTCAATCTCGAATGGTTGGTGTAAATATGGTAAAACCAGAATTGGTGTTGTGCTCAACTTTTCCTTCAAAGTGTTGAAGGCCTTCTACTGTGGACCTCCCCATTAAAAAGTTGTCTTCGTACTGGTCAATGCGTGCAATGGTGATGCAATGTAGGAGAAGTTTGCAATGAACTTCCTCCAATACTGGATTGCACCTAAGAAACTTTTGACTTCAATGACTGTACTTGGCTTAGGCCATTTTAAAATAGCTTCTAACTTCATAGGGTATACTTTCAATTGACCACCACCTACGACATAACCTAAGTACACTAAAGATGTCTTAGCGAATTTGCATTTAGATATCTTTACAAAGAGTTTTTCTTTTCTCAATACATCAAAAAATTTCTTTACATGAATTACATGATCTTCCCAAGTTCGACTAAATACAAGAATATCATCTAAATAGACTATGAAAAAATCATCAATAAAAGGACGAAAGACATCATTCATGACTCCCATAAATGTAGTTGGTGCATTGCAAAGCCCGAAGGGAATGACCAACCACTCGAACAGTCCCTGTTTTGTCTTAAATGCAGTTTTCTAAATGTCATCTTCTACAATTCTTATCTGATGATATTTGCTACACAAGTCTAACTTAGTGAAATAAACTGCATGTTTTAATTGATCAAGTAAATCATCTATTCAAGGAAGAGGATACTTGTTCTTTACCGTTATCTTGCTTAGGGCTCGATAATCGATGCACATTCTCCAAGACCCATCCTTCTTTGGAACCAACACAATTGGAGAACCATAGGGAAATGTACTAGGACAAATGATTCCTTTTTCAACCAACTCTTGAACTTGCTTCTTGATTTCCTCATTCTGCAAAACTGATAAACGGTACATGCCAATATTTGGAAGAGGCACATCCTACTGCAACTTGATTTCATGTTGTATCTCTCTCTTAGGTGGCAACCCCTTTGGCTCCTGAAATAAGACATCATAAGCATAAACTATTTTGACCATCTCAGTTTTATGCTTTGGATCACACCCCTTAAAATGCTTCAACTTTTTCATCCTCTTTGGGTTTTACAAGAATTAATACAAAGTTCTTACTAGAATTGACCAATCTTTTCATCTGACCAACATTAACTAGTGCAAGATTAGTCTTAACTTTGTGTGCATGTACAATGTATTCTATCCCATCCTTAAAAAGATGATACTTATTCTCCCCCCTATAAAAGATTTATTTTCTATCATATAGATAAGGACTCCCTAACACAAGCCCAAAAATATCCAAAGGAACAACATCTACCTCTACCTCATCAACAAAGTTTGTAGTGATAGCAAATTTCAATTTACATTTTTTTGTTACTTGTAGTTGAGAATCATTTCAAACCCATCCAAGAAGATATGGTTTTGGATGAGGTGTTGTAGCTAGATTAAGTTTCTTTACCACCTCTTCAGATATTAAGTTGACTTGAGAACCTGTATCAAACGGTGTATCAATCTTAGTGTGCTTAGTTACAACTCGAATATGAAACAATTCATTTTGTTGTTTATCAACTTTAGGGGGAGTAGATACTTTACTTGTTCTTGCATTTGCATTAGAAACATTTGCATTAGAAGAGAGAATTATACCTTTCCCTTTACCTTGGACACCAACAACAACAATCTTTGTTTCATCTCCAGATTTGAATCCAAGATCTTGTTGAATCACTACAATAGTCTTTTTCTTGCCTTTATTGCCTCTATATCTTTTCGACCTTAATTCGGGATGCAACTTCCAACACTTTGAATCATCATGCCCCTCTTTCTTGCAATGGGAGCATGTGGGCTTATCACCCTCCTTAATTGTAGTTGTCTTCTTCCCTTTTCCTTTATCTTTGCCTTTTTCTTTACCCTTAGACTTCCCCTCAAATTTAGATGGTTTATTTGAGAAATTATCACAGAAAGTGTTCTTACCCCTTGACTCTAAATGAGTGGCTTGGACTGACACTTCATCCAGATTGCTAGGACTCAACATTAGAATAGTGTGTCTTAGGTAAGAATGTAAACCACCTATATACTTAAGCAAAGTATCCTGAGTATACAATGGAAAATTTAAAGCAATAGCCCATTTTCTAAAATCACGGGTGTAATCTTGGATAGACTAACCCTTACCTTTCCTAAAGGTTTTCCAAATCATTGTTAATTGTTGCATATAATCTAAAGGATAATTTTTTTTTAAGGGCAACAAAAAATTCCATCCAAGTCATATTAACCTTACCATGGTGAGCAATTTCCTCCCGAGTCCTACTCTCCCACTAGGTGAGAGTTGTACCTCCCAACCAGAGAGTGGCTAACTGGATCATAGAAGCATCTTCTGTTAGGCCTTGAATCCTACAATACACTTCTACCTGTTGGATCCAATCATCTAACTTTTTGGCATTTAACTCACCATAGTACTTAGGCAATTCAAATTTTACATCCAATTTAATAATAGGCTTAGACTTTCTTTTGAAAGGATTAATAGTAGTAGAAGAGGAAGAAGAAGAAGGGGAAGATAGAGAAGAAGGGGAAGATAGAGAAGAAGGGGAAGATGGAGGAGATGGAGATTCTAGAGCTTTTTCTTCTTTGTCCTTTTGATCTTCCTTCTTTTATTGCTTCGATGAATCTCCCTTTTCGCGCTTCTTCTTTTCTGCATAAAGCTCTTCCACCATAGCCTTCATGTCAAGAAAGGCTCGCTAAAAAGACTTATCATCAAGCTCTTGCTCAGTATTTTTCCCAGCTTCAGTTTCTTCCATTCTTGGCAAAGTCCTTCATTTGTCAATCTCAGGATTATATTCTTCAAGTTTGCCTTCACCTCCCCGTTTCTCAGAACATGTTAGCATCCAATTCTGCAATACTAGTCACACAAAGCTTTGATACCAAATTTGATTTGTTTTACATATCTGAGACAATTGCATTGAATGCGTAATGATTACAATTAAAGAAATATAAATTACTTAATCAAAATTAACACACGAACGTGATTAAGAATGATGGAAATAACAAAGTGATGAAAATAGAAAGAGAGAAAGAGAAAGAGAGATGCAAACAAAGTTGATAACAGAGTTCGTCGTAAAAATGACTACGTCTCTGGGCCCCTCTCCAATGAGTGGACCGATTTGATTACTTCTTGAGAAAATTAGTACAACATGTCGGCATAATCTCCCCTTGGTTTACAAAGAAATTTGACAAGCCCTACTTCAAAGTGCGCAAGAGCAACCTCCTACATAGCATGAAAATCGAGCAAAATTTCTCCAAGGAATTTTCTTCTCTCATCAACACTTAGCTTCCATCCTACCCTTCTTCCCCTTTTTATTCACCAATATTACCCCAATTGCTTACTAACCAATTGATTTTACAATATTACCCATACAAGTACAATTCTCCCATAATTTCCCTTTTTTTACATATGAAAACAATAATCCCCCCCTTAAAATAATCCTCAAATCTTCAATAGTTCGTTAAAGCCCTTTAACATGTTATTCTCGAGCCTTAGAGGTTTTATTTCAACCTCTTTAACAAATTGGAGGATTACAAATTTTAAATATTTGGGTGGAAATTTAAAAATAAGAGATTTCGGTTTTTGGCTTTTATCAAAACCAATCGATGCCAATATAATTTTAAAGCCATTAATTTATTTTAAGCCTCCTTAACTATCATGTAACATGCTTCTAAAATTTTAAAAGGATTAAAATCCTCATTTATAGGAATTATTATATTTAGGAGAATTAAATCTTATTTAAAGATTTATGTATACGGAGGGACTTTCCTTTTCATGAAGAGTGGGAAGGAAAGAGGATTTTAAGGCATGGATTAAGGGATCAAATCCCACTAAATCCTCATTATTATTATTATTATTATTTTAAACCATATGTTTGTTTTTTATTTTCTTCTTCTAATAATTATGGTTTAATCCTTATTTATGCCAACTCACTACTCCTGCCACATCACATGCCATGTGTCCCACCAAGTGTCAAGTTTTGGTGATGCCACATCATCATTTTGACCAAAACTTTGATTGCCCATAATTCCTTCATACAAACTCTAATTTGTACGAAACGAACACCGTTGGAAGGATCTCAACGAGCTTTTCACATTGATGTCAACTGTGACCACTTTTGATGATGTTGAATTTTGACCTTTCTCTAGTTTGAGCCCCTGAGTTGACAAAAATTTGACCAAGCATAACTCGAGCACCGTAACTCCGTTTGACTCTGTTTGAGTTGCATTGGAGTCAGGATTCCAAGCTCTTCCTGGTGATGCCAATTCTGGAGACAAATGAGAAACTTCAAATTTTGACGAAGATCCTCTAGATCATTGTGGAGGCCTCATCAATGTCAACCCATTTAGAAATAGTTTGTGCAATGAACATCTTTTTTATATTTGCATTTTGTGCTTTGTTTGTGTTGAATGTTGCACTCCATGTTTCATATCCAGTTAATAAGGTCTATTCGCTAGATCTGAAAGACACATACAACATAAGTTTTTCTCTACAATAATTCTTAGGGTCAATGTGCAAATCGTATCTTTCATAGCATATGATCTGTGGAGTTACTCTTTTTTGCAGCTTTTTGGAGTCTGCAGAGTAAAAAGTGGTGTATTCAGCCAATGACAAGTTGTCAAGAGCTTTTGGTCACTGTGTGTATTTTTCTATTATAAATGCACACATGATGTTTTCAAAACCGTCTTTCTCTTTTGCCAATAGCTTAGGGATTTTTTAACATGTAAACTCTACTTTCTAATGGTGTAGTATTGATGAAAACAATTTTCCTTGAGCATTTATGCAATGGAAATGAGAGAATGATATGAACATCTTGATGAATGTACATTTGTTGATAGTTAGGCAATGCATTGCCAAGCTTCCGTATAAATTGCACCTTTCCATCGTAAGTAGCGGTGTATTGTTGGCGCAATTTCCGAAATGCAAGAGACAATGTTCTATCTTGTTTTGCCATATATAAGCTACAATAAGATGCAACAACATATGCATCTAAAATAAATTGTGTATCTGTATTTGCATACCATAGTTTGGACACTTTCTTTGCAAAGGAATTTATCCAAACATCAGAAGGGTCTCTTTTCAACATGACAATTTTGCATGAAAATGTTGATCGGAGCATTATAATGTAGTTATTTTCATCCATTTCCAATTCCTACAAGAAAATTTGAAATAAATGTTCCTTTGTGTAATGTTTGTTTTCCAATTGCTTAAAAAAAATTTTGCTCTCTCCTTGATTGTAGCATCAGGCACTGTAAGCGATTCTAAAATTGTTATTTTGCTCATTGGAGGGAAGGGGAAACTAAATCTGCAACTTGATTTTTTGTATTTCTTGCAACTCTTTGTATGATGATGCATTTGTATTTTAGTAAGGTTTGTATCAAGTAGCAATGAGTCTCATGAAATATACTTTTCCACAAAGCTTTCTATTTCACTATTTGAGAAATTTCCATATAAAGGTGCATCTTTTATCCATAGCAAAAAATGAACATGCTTGTTGCCTTGGTTTTGGAATTCTGTAACAAAAGAATAGTCTGTGACTTGGACAAAGAGCTCATGGTTTTTTAGCATAATTTTTTAGAATGTGTTGACCCTATGGTTGAAATAACGACTACAAAGTACTAGATTCTTTCTGTTTTCAAAATCCAAGTCCCTATCTTCTATAGTTTCATTAGACTTCAATTTTTGCAAAATAGATATTTGGTGCAAAGCTTTGCACAATGGCTGACAAAAATACTAAACACTTGTTAATGTTTCAAAAAAAATTGGAGGTCCCAATTGTCTTATCATTGCAAATATGTTTTTTTAGTGTTTTCAAGATAATCTAGCAAGGTCTAAATGCTTTTTAATGTTCTATAGCCCAATGGAGATCTTAATATTTTTTCAAGCTTTGTTGGATTGCGCACATCTTTTGCAAGCAATTTTTCACCTTTCAATTCAGCTTTCCTTATGCAAATCCATGCCAGTGAGGATACTTGGTGAATAATAATTTTAATAGCTTTAAAAAATATATTTGTTATGTGTGTGGAAAAGTCATTGTCTTTATGCATAAGCTCCCATTTTGCTATTTTTTGGTATGTCAATTTTTTAGTAATGTCAGTTGGTTGAGCCAAACCATAAAACAAAGTTGGAAAGTTCATCTCCTCCGCATACATGTCCTAGAAAATACCAAGAGGTTTAAACCCTTCTGATGGTGCAATTTCAATGATTGGTGTGTCAAGGTCTTTGATTGACTATGTTTCATTAAACCAATGTATAACTGATTTAGTTATTGGTTCTTCATCATCTCCAGATGTGTAATCTTCCATACTTGGTTCTATTTCAAAATATGTTTGATTTTGTGTTGTCCTCTTTGCCAACAAGTCATGCCACTCTCTACTTATAGAGATGTTCTCTTTTGTGTACAACTGTGTTTTGGATAGGGCAATTAAAGAATTCATGACTATAGTAGGTATAACATTACCTTGTGCATATGCATTATCATATTCTAGCTTTCACTTCAATATAACTGCCACTATCATGGTTTCATCTAGTTGCCTAGGCAATGCTTGTTTCACTTTATCAAAATCTAGAGGAACATTGATGATTGTCCCAAGCAAGCCATATTGAGCTCATTTATATCCCAATTGCCTGATCTATGCAAAAGCTATGCACAAAGACACAAACCTTTCCTCTAGAGTAGTCAAGAGTGAACAACATCTATTTGTGCATTTCGTCTTATTCTTAAGGGCATGGAAAAATATGGGATCTTACCATCCAATGTGGCTTTTATACCTTGTTTGCAAATGGGTTGTCCTATCGCTATATTTTTTTCATCCATCTAAATAGAAAGCAAGGACAAATATTTTACAAGTGCAACATCAACTTTATGAATGTTGTGATGGAAATGAAACATGTCGCAAAGAGAGCATGGTTGAATGGGTGTATCGTTTATTGTTTTCAAGTATGAGTTAATAGATTTTTGGACTGTATTTTTTTTGTGTATATGTGTATTGCTTTTGTTGGTCGACAAGTAGTGTTTATCTTCTAGACCATAGAATATGCATATGGCCTATGTTTCAATTTTGGAAAATGGAAAGCATAAGCCTTTTGTGCACTCCACATTTGTTTTTTCAAAGAATGTAATGATTGTTTTTGCTTGGATTTTGGCTACTATTGCATATGCAAATCGTAATGTGTTTGCGCACTGTGCATTTGTCTTTTTAAAGAATGTAATGATTGTTGAGACATTGGCTTTGGGGTAGCCTTGCAGGACTAAATTATTCTTGTGAGATTGGTAGTGGATAGGACAAAACTATATTTTGTAGTCTATGAAACATTTGCATGAGACACTTGCGCATTGCGGATTTTTTCTTTTAGGGAGCATAATGTCTCATGTGATTTTGATTTTGTTTTAGTTGGTGTATGTATTGTTGTAGTTGTTTGTTTTTTATGAGAACTAATTACATTGTTTGTTGTTTCCAATTCTGAAGTGCTTGTCATATGTTGAATACAAAGTGGATCATTGATATGGATGTTGTGAGTCAATTGTTCTTTTGTTCAAGTGGTTCATAATGACAATGTCTCAAGCTACTTGCAAAGAAAATTAAGTTCATATTTTTCTTGGGCTTCATGCAATTAGAGTATGTTCGGGCCTTGGGATATGGAGATGCTTGCCATATGTGTATTTTTGTAGAAAACATGTGGGACAACCATAGTGCACAAAATTTAGACCCTTCAAGGCCACTTTACGTATATGGAAATTCCAATCCTAGAAACCAATGATTGTATTTGCAATAGATGATTGTTGCTTCCTATGCTAGATCGATCGAAAGTGTCAAAACAAGCCAATGCATATTTTTTTTCAACTATCAATGCATTGGCCAATGACTACACCATAAATAATCACAAAGCAATTGGATAAAATTGTTCAACAATCAAAAAAGCTATAGCAACATTCATGCTTTTGCCACATGTAGTAGAAAATGTAGCCAATCTACAAAGTCCAAGTGTATCAAACGCATTTGCTATTTTTTTCCAAGTGTTTTCCAAGTTGCAATATGTGATTTTCAAATGTGGTTGGATGTTTTGGATGCAATTGTATGTATTTAGCCATGAAAACACAAGCTCATAGTGGCCAACAATAGAAATTGTATCATGGAAAAGAATTGATATTGCAGGATTACATGCATCCTTGTTGAAATGTAAGTACATTGTTTTGTATGTTAAAGACCAAATGCATATGGGTATGTTTAACTAGTATCCTAGCCATTTTAGACAGAATATATCACCCCAAAGCCCACTTTCACCTCTATCATTGATATCTATGGTTGAAAGCCTCATTCTTCATATATACGTGTTTTTGTCATGTATATTATGCAATTCCATTAGCAATGCTTGGTGCAAAACAATGTCATAGGAGCCTAAAGCTATAGTGTAATGGTTGTGAAGGAAATCTAAGAAATGATCCACAAGACCATTGCATAGCTCTTTTGATGTATAATGACAATGAGAAAAAACATGCATTGTGTCAAATAAGCAATCACCAACTTTGTAGTTGAATGAGTCAATTCAAAAACAATGTGCATGGTGGAGAACTTCATCGATTGACATGAAAGGTGCATTCACACTTGGTTTTTAGGTTTCTACTATAATTGGTTGTTGTGACAGTTTGTGTTTTAAGATGATTGTTTGTAAGAATATTGCTAGATTTTGTGTCGAAGGAAAAAAAAATACAAATTGTATTGACGCTATTTAGTACAATAATTACTATAAAAATAATATGCCAAGCTTGAAATGATGAATAGAAAGAAAGAAAAATTGAATAGGAAATTACTCACTGCAATTAGCAGCAATGCATAATTTGTAACTATAGCCTTTGATTCACTACTGTGCACTAAAAATCCTACAAGGCAAGAACAAATTCTTAATATCAATTCATGTGACTAAAATGAAACTTGTTCTAGGACTATTGAGTAGGGTAGTGGATATTTGAAAACAGGAAAAAGAGAAACAAGGATGATAATCTATTACTCACATTGATTAACAACAATGCAAAATGTGTGATGATATCATGCAATTAGAATTCCTATGTTGTCCAGACCCTTCAAAAATGAAGGCAAATAAATTGAGCAAAAGCAAATGTATCAAGGAAAAACAAATAAACTGAGAAAAAGAAAATAAATTGATCAATTTTGGTATTAATCTTGTTATAGTTTTGAAATCCATGTATGGTTTCATCTTAGCTACATATATGTGTACATAAAGACATATGCATATATATATAAGTTAGAGTTTTGTATGTGTTCAAAATGTGCTCTGTGTTTCTCCTGTGTTGATCCTATGCTTGTGCAGATCTAAAGAGTTGTAGTTGATAATATGATGGTGATATATACCAATCTATAGCTTCTGGTTTGTTGGATTGAGTAAGTTGTGTTCACCGATGTGTGAACTGTTTTGATAGAGTTGGTTTTCTGTGGACTGGGAGAAATGTTTTTCCTTCGTAGTCCTCCACTGTTCTATTTCAGATCTTGCAGGTTTGGAATATATCTTATAATGGTTTTCTCTAGGTTATGGCAAAGATACTTGTGGTTTGGTGATTCAGAAGTTGAGTTTCAAAGTTGTATGTGTTTGCATAGTCAAGATGAATTGATGGAAGGATTTCGGTGTTCAAAGGTTGTTTCACTTGCTGCAGATGTATTTGAAGGAACCTAAGATGTGTTCTCATGCATAATGAAGCATGTTTCATTTTTTGCATGTTATCTTCTTGTTGGAAAGTGTGTACATCAATATTCATTTGTGTTTTCATTAGGTTTGGCCGATCTGGTGTTTACACTTCATATAAAAAAATATATAATTGAGGAAGCGTGTGGTTGATCTGAGAAATTATTTTTGGGTCTTGGTTAAGTGTTTTATTGGTCCACTCTCATTCCTTTCCACCGTGGGAATTTTGAGTTGCTGACCTAATTTGAATTTCTAAAATAAAGCTTAAATGTGGCCAACCTTGGAGAAAGTTTATAAGGTTGAAGATGGTATAAATGCAAGTCGAGTTGCGAAGGATTGTATGATGCAAAATAATGAAGTAAGCCACAAATAAAAGATCAGAAGTGTGCAGAAGTGAGGCAGTAGTACTCCATTTTTTTAGATTCCTAAAAGCAATGAGCTGAAGGTTTCTACAATATTTTGATCAAGGTTGTGGATGTGTGTAAATTGTTGTGGTGGATCTTTTGTATCTATAGGCAGTGAGCCTCCCTGTTGGATAGTGAGTCCTTTTTGTAGGCAGTGAGTCTTTGTATTTGGACAGTGAGCCCTCTTCTAGGTAGTGAACCCTTGGCAATGAGCATTTGTATTCAGGTTTTGCTATCTCTTTATATTTTGATTTAATCCTCACCATGGTTTTTCCCTCATTGGGTTTTCCACATAAAATCTGGTGTTCATTGTGTTGATTTTACTTTCTATTATTTGCATTTCATGTTCATACTTAATAATAAAATAGTGTGGTTATGAAGTTAATAAGTGTTGAAGTTTTGAGTTTAATTTTGGGTGACAACTAATTCACCCCCCCTTCTTACTTGCCCTCTGCCTTTTAACAATTAGTATCAAAGCTTTGGTTCCTTCATGTAGAGCTTAACCGCTTAAGGAAGATTTGATGGCACATAATTTGGCGATCTCTATGTTCAATGGATCTAATTATGAGGAGAATGAGAAGGCGAGGTATACTATTTTCAAAGCTCTATCTAAAACTAAATGAACTAAGGTTATTTCTTTGGACACTGATTATGAAGTTTGGAAGAAGTTGGAAGATCTTTATGAAGGAAATAACAGAGTGAATTTGACAAAGAAGCTGGCGACAAAGCATAGATATGAGAATTTGAAAATGGAAGAAGGTGAAGATTTTGCAAGCTATTTCCAGAGGGTTGAACTTGCAACAAATGATGTTAGAAATCAAAGGGGTAAATTGACTGATGAAGATATAATTGAGAAGATCCTTATAACCCTTTTGGAGTGTTACAGTGATAAGATCTCAATTATTGAAGAAATGTATGCTCCTAAGAAATACATTAAAGAAGAGCTATTTGGTACCTTGTTTGCATTTTAAATGAGAAAGTTTGGAAAGGAGGAAAAGACAAAGATAAAATTTAAAGCAACAAAGACTGAGGATGATCTGGATAGTGATGGTTTTGATGAGTTGGAAGCGAACTTTACCAGGAAGTTGAAGAAAGGTACCAGTAAGTGTAAAGGTATGTTGCCCTTTAAATGTTTCAGTTGTGGTAATATTGGTCATTATGCTTCAAGATGTCCAAATAAGTTTTACATAAGAAGAACAAGGATCACAAAGATAAGGATAGAAAGGATAAGAAATATAAGAGGTTGTATTATGTTAAAGAAGAAATCAAAATCTGTGATGATGAATCTGATTAAGAGGGTGATTATAGTGAATGCTTGTTTTTGGCTTTGGAGAGTAAATATGTATCTGCTAACCCTAGAAAATGTGCAAGAAAGAATGCTTTGGAGAACAAAAATAATGAGATGGAAGGTACTTTGGTCACTGCCTTTCATGCTAGACAGGATGAAGACTACTGGGTGATTGACAGTGGATGCTCTAATCTCATGACTAGAGATAAAAGTAAGTTAACTAAACTTGAAAAGTATGATGGTGGTTTGGTCATGTTTGGCAATGATTCAAGAGCAAAGATTGTTGGTAAAGGTTCAATTAGATTTGATGGAATTCATAGCACTGATAATGTATATTATGTGAAGATTTTGAGGCATAACCTTTTGAGTGTTGGTCAAATGTGTAGCAATGGTTTTAAGCTTGTGTTTCAAAATAATACCTGCGAAATCAAAAAAGGATCCAAAGATATGGTTGTTGCTAGAAGGAGAACTCATGGAAACATCTATCAGGTTAAGGGTGTTGATGGTCAGTTCCTTGTATCTCAATTCAATGAAAGTTGGTTGTGGCACTAGAGGATGGGACATGTAAACTTTGATAATCTGGCCAGGATTAGTTCAAGAGAAGTTTTCTAAGGTCTGCCTAGAATCACAAAGCCTACTAATACTATTTGTAGAAGGTATCAGTTGGGGAAACAGACAAGATGCAGTTTTAAGGGAAAAGATAAATCTACTACCGGAATGCTGGAGTTAATTCATATTGACCTCTGTGGTCCAGCTAGAATAGGAAGGCTAAATGGTGACAAGTATTTCATGCTCCTTATTGATGATTATTCTCAAATGACATGGGTTTCTTTTCTTAGAGAAAAGACTCAGACTTTGGATAGGTTTAAGGTGTTCAAGGCAAGAGTGGAAAATGAAGTAAACCTAAGAATCAAATGTTTGAGATTTGATAAAGGTGGAGAATTCACTTCTAGTGAATTTAATACATTCTATGAAGAGCGTGGCATACAAAGACAATTTTATGCTTCAAGAACCCCTTAGTAGAATGGGGTAGTTGAGATGAAGAATAGGATGGTACAGGAAGTTGCAAGAACCATGATGAAAGAATCAAATGTAACAGATGTGTACTGGAGAGAAGCAATACACACTACTATTTATGTTCTTAATAGATTTCAAATTAGAGGCAACAACGCAAAGACTCCTTTTGAGTTATGGACTAGTAAGACTCCTACTGTGAAGTACTTTAAGGTATTTGGAAGCAGATGTTACATTAAAAAGGATGATGAAAATCTTGGAAAGTTTGATGCTAGATGTGATGAAGGAATTTTGCTTGGGTACTCTACTACTAGCAAAGCATATAGATGCTTCAATAAAAGATTGAGGAATATTGTTGAGAGTGCTAATGTGAAAGTTGATGAGGACATGCACAGACCTATTGAGATAAGTGAAGTTGAACTTGATGATCCTATTTGTGGACAAGTACCTGAAGAGAATAAGGAGAAGGAAGAAGAAGTACAAGTAGAAGAACAAGTTGAAGAAGAAGAAATATCAGAACTTGCTATTAAGACTCCTAAGTATGTGTAGAATAATCATCCAGAGGAATAGATAAATGGAGACAAGAGTGAAGGTGTGAAGACAGTAAGTAAAGTGGTAGCTGAGGTGAATTTTTGTTCACTTTCTAAAATAGAACCTAAATCTGTGTGTGAAGCATGTGAAGATGAGAGTTGGGTTAGAGCTATGAAAGAAGAGTTGTAAAAAATAGAAAAGAATCAGACATGGGAATTGGTTCCTAGACCTATGAATAAGAATGTAATTGGTTCAAAATAGGTGTTTTGGAATAAGTTGAATGAAAATGGTGAAGTTATAATAAATAAAGAAAGAATTGTATGCAAGGGATATTCACAAGTTGAAGGCATAGACTTTGAAGAAACATTTTCCCATGTGGCTAGAATGGAAGCTATTAGGATGTTTTTGGCATTTTCCGCCTACAAGGATTTCAAAGTATATCAGATGGATGTCAAGTCAACATTTCTGAATGGTGAATTGGAGGAAGAAGTATACATGGAACAACCTGAAGGATTTCAGTTATTTGATAAACCGGATATGGTTTGTAAGTTGAAGAAGGCATTGTATGGACTGAAGCAAGCTCCTAGAGCTTAGTATGCAAGATTGGATAGATACCTGACACAACAAGATTTTAGCAAAGGCTTTGCTGACAACAATATTTACTTCAAAGTGCAAGGTAACAAAATGTTAATAGTGGTGGTTTATGTTGATGATATCATCTTTGGTGGAAGGGAAGACATGTGTAAAATATTTTCAAAAGAAATGCAAAAAGAATTTGAAATGTCCATGATTGGTGAGCTGAATTTCTTTTTTGGTCTTCAAGTAAATCAAACTAATAAGGGTATATTCATTTCACAATTGAAATATGTGAAGGAGATGTTGAAGAAGTTTGGAATGGATGACTCCAAACCAGTTAGTACTCCTATGGTAACCGGATGTAAGATAAGTAAAGATGATGAATCTGCTAAAGCTGATCAGAGAAAATACAAATCTATGATTGGTGGGTTGTTGTATCTTACTGATACTAGACTAGTTATTATGCATACAATATGTTTAGTTGCTAGATATCATGTAGATCCTAAAGAGGCACAAGTCACAACTATAAAGAGGATATTTAGATATCTTAAATGTACACCGGATTATGGCTTATGGTATCCTAATGGTGTTAATTTCATCTTGAGTGTTTATACTAATGCAGATTGGGTTGGTTGTGTGGATGACCGGAAGAGTACCAGTGGAGGTGATTTCTTTCTTAGAGGAAGATTGGTTTCTTGGTTGAGTAAGAAACAAGACTCTATTTCTTTATCCACTGCAGAGGTAGAATATATTGTTGCAGCATCTTGCTGCACACAGGTTTTGTGGATGAAGTAAACTCTGAAAGACATTAGAGTGATATGTGATGAATCTATTCCTATTTTCTATGACAACACAAGTGTTATAAAAATTTCAAAGAATCCGGTGATACATTCAAGAACAAAACACATATCTATCATATATCATTTCCTGAGAGAAAAGGTGTTGAAGAATGAAGTCAAGCCAGAGTATGTGACAACAAAGGAACAAATTGCAGATATATTTACTAAGGCTCTTATGAAGGATAATTTTGAGTATCTTAGGGAGAGGTTGGGGGTCATTGGCCCTCCAAACTAGGTGCACATGAAGGTGCATCAATCCAGTGAACTCATAGATTCTTTATTTATCTAGACTGATGAATGGGTCTACTCTGCCGGGGGAGTAGAAAAGTATTTCATTGTTGTAGTATGGGTGTACTCATAAGGGTGAGTAATTAGAGTTTTTGATCTTTTCCATTGATGTCAAAGGGGGAGAGAAATTCATGTGAAAAATAGTAAGAAAAGGAAGAAAATGTTTTCTCCTGGAATATTGTGTAAGTTGTTGTCTTTGATGGTTTGTCACATCATGTGTTGCCATCAATGACAAAGGGGGAGATTGTTGCAAGTATGAGCATGTTTGGTGGTGTTGTCATTAATGTTGTCATTGATGTCAACATAGTTCAATATGTTTTAGATTGTGCTTGTATAGTTGAGATGTTGTGACTACATGGAGCTATCTTTATGATGTTGCATATGTGTTGAATTGATGGATTTCCTAGTGCTTTTGAGAAAATTAATAAATAGTGAAGTTAGAGTTTTGTATGTGTTCAAAATATGCTCTGGTATGTGCTCCATGTTTCTCCTGTGTTGATCCTATGCTTGTGTAGATTTGAAGAGTTGTAGTTGATAATATGATGGTGATATATATTGATCTGTAGCTTATGGTTTGTTGGATTGAGAAAGTTGTGTTCACCGGTGTGTGAACCATTCTGAAAAAGTTGGTTTTCTGTTGACTGGGAGAAATTTTTGTGCTCCACAGTCCTCCACTGTTCCGTTTCAAATATTGCGGATTTAGAATATTTCTTATAATGGTGTTCTTTGGGTTTTGGCAAAGATAGTTGTGGTTTGGTGATCCAGAAGTTGATTTTCAAAGTTGTATGTGTTTGCACAGTCTGGATGGACTGATGGAAAGATTTCGATGTTCAAAGGTTGTTTCACTTACAGTGGATGTATTTGAAGGAACCTAAGATGTGTTTTTGTGCATAATGAAGCATGTTGTGTCATCTACATGTTATCTTCTTGTTGGAAAGCATGTACATCAATGTTCATTAATTTTTTCATCAGGTTTGGCCGACCTGGTGTTTACACTTCATATAAAAAAAATCTAATTGAGGAAGTGTGTGGTTGATCCAAGACATTATTTTTGGGTCTTGGTTAAGTGTGGGAAAGTGAGGCAACAATACTCCGTTGTGTTAGATTCTTGAAAGCAGTGAGTTGAAGGTTTTTGCAATCTTTTGATCAAGGTTGTGGATGTGTGTAAATTGATATGGTGGAGCTTTTATTTTCTTTTGTATCTATAGGAAGTGAGCCTCCCTATTGGACAGTGAGTCCTTTCTGTAGGCAGTGAGTCTTTGTATCTAGATAGTGAGTCCTCTTCTGGGCAGTGAACCTTTGTATTCAGTTTTTGCTATCTCTTTATATTGTGAGTTAATCCTCACTGTGGTTTTTCCCTCATTGGGTTTTCCATGTAAAATTTGATGTTCATTGTGTTGATTTTACTTTTTGTTATCTGCATTTCATGTTCATACTTAATAACAAAATAGTGTGGTTGTGAAGTTAATAAGTGTTGAAGTTTTGAGTTTAATTTTTGGTGACAACTGATTCACCCACCCTCTTAGTTGTCTTGCACCTTTTAACACATGCATATATACATATGCATATGCATACATATATGCATTAATGTAGTTGTAACCTTGGAATTTCTAAGCAAATTTTGCTTTATGAACCTATAAATAGTAGAAACTTTTCCGAGTAAAAGGGTATTATGCTTTATCCATTTGGTCCAAGAAACCAAAGGACAATGTGCAACATCCAAGAACAAATGGATATTACACTATATCTGTGTGCTACAACAAGTGAAACTATGAAGTGCAATATGCAAGAAAATTTTGTTTTCTCAATTCCTAAGGAGCAAATTTTTTGCAATGTCCAAGGAAATTCCACTGTCCCAACATGTAACTAGCAACAATGTTCCAAGGTCCATGGAAACTATGCTCTACCAAATTCTTGCAACAAAATTGTATTTGCAAAATTATAGTTTCTCTTGCTATGATTAAAAACATAAGTGAATGTTTCTAATACGGACTTTGGTGACTAATTAGTAGTAACTAGAGCATAGTAGTTATGACCAACATCAATGCCTAGATAATCATAAAGGTTTCCAATTCTATGAGCCTGGCCAATTTCTTTAAGCTCCACTTTGTGAGCGTGAACACCATCCTGTCAAAGGTTTCTTCTCTATTGCACTTGATTCCTATAGCAAAACTTGATCCATTACAAGTAATTGGAAGAAAATGACTGAGTCCTTTTATGCATAACTACAAATATAAGTGAAATATTGATTGAAATATGCAATTACCAACTACACATAATATCTTTGATGAATGGCATTGTAATAATATACAAGCAAAAGATAACAATAATGAATAAAGCACAAAGCAATACACTGTTTACATTTCTAAAATTTTAATGCTTATTGTACTATGATTTAGATCTACAGAAAATTTGGCTTTAGACTCAAATTTACTAATAGTAACTAGAGCTTACCTTGCTCCAGTGCAACTGAATAAGCATTTGGGCTTTTCCCATCAATGACAACACTATCACAATTACATAAAGATCAATTGTTATCAAGTGTTTTCCTAAGTACCTACACATAAGTAGGAGAAGGCTATAATTGCAAGGAATAGCATAGGAAAATAGACTTGATGCATGACTATAGTTGTAATCTAGTAGTTTTTCTATATTTAACCAGGATAATTTTCTTGCATAAAAAATAGGCTACGATTGTATAAAATAGGAATAAAAAATGAAGTCAACTTGTAAATTTAGAACACAACACCTCATAAAGTTTATCTCCCATGTATTCACATACGCAGTAGATTTTCTAAGTAACAACCGCCACCTGAGAACAACAAGGCACATATCAATCTTAATAATGAATAGAAAATATGTATAAAAATGCATTTCAATTTCCAACACCCAACATTAGAATGAGTTTTAGACAAGGCATGTGAAATACTATGAACAACACCACCTATCCACATAAACATTTGTAGTCAAGGCACATGTATGGCAACAAAACATTAGCAATAAATAAGCCTATCACAATTTACTGTGCAGCTATGAGGTACTCGTTATATTTTGTGGAATCATTTTATCAATAGGGTATTTTGGCTCTTTTTTGCAACTTTCTCATTGGTTGTTGGTATTTTCTCATTGTTCCCATGCTTATTAATGTGTTAATTGAGAATCGTGCTAGCAATGTTAATTTTTTTCCATGCTAATGTTTCCAGGATTATTTTATTAAAAGGCAATTTTGGCCTTTTCTTTGCAATTTTGTCATTGGTTGTTTCCATTTTCCTCGTGGTTTTGTGTTTTTATAATTACTTTAATTATTATAATTAATGTAATGAATTCCTAATGTTTTGTTGCTATTGGAAATATTTCATGACTTTGTAATGTTCTTTGATAGATTCATGTCTTTGCACCCAGTGTTACTATTGAAATGTGACATTTTAACAAGAACATTGTGCATTTACTATTAGCACATTTTCATTTATTATGAATAGATTGAAGTGTAGGCATCATTAATGGCTATTGGAAATATTTCATGGCTTTTTAATGTTCTTTGACATAGTCATGTCTTGGTAGCGAGTGCTTTTGTCAATGCATGGTGTTTTAACAAGGACATTTAGCATTTGCTAGTCCCTAATTTTCATTTATTGTCAATGGACTAAAGTGCAGTTGCAATTAATGGATTATGGTGTCAAGTTTTAAGACTATTGAGAAAAAATTATATGCATTGTTTATTCATTTGCACAGATTATTTGATGATGGTGAAATCTGTCAAAAAAGGAGGCATTTGTAATTCCCTAAATCTTTTACACTGTCTTTTTTGCACTGTTTATTCATTTGCTCAGATTGTTTGATGAGGTTGAAAGCTCTATCTATTGAGAGGGTCTATATCTATCACGTTGGAAGCAACAAACAATGTGTTTGAAAATTGTTATATCTTTTACACTATCATTACAAAAAAAATTTGTCCCTCTAATGGGTTAATTTATGTTCTTCCTTATCATTGAATGCTTTAATGGGTTGATGTTTCTTGTTCAGTTAAAGACTTAACACCATAATTCATAAATGTTGAGTTCTTTGTTGACCACCATTAGCAATGTAAATAATCTTTTGTCTGCCATGCATGCATGTCAGTTGCTCTTCAATCTATCAATGGAAAATTAGATCTAGATAAGTGCAAAATTTGTCATTGTAAAATCTGCAATATTTCATCAATATGCAATGTTTTTTTGTTAGGAATATCCAGTTCTTCAATGAGATTACATTCATAATTTTCTATCTTTCCTCTTCATTTCACTAACTAAGAATGGAAGTAGTCTTTTGTCTACACGCACACATGCCAACTGCACTTCAATCTATTAAATGAAAATGAAAATGAGGTCTAAATAAGTGCAAAATGTCTTGGTATAAAATCATTCCATCAATTTGTAATGTTTTGTTGCGATTGGACATATTTCATGGCTTTGTATATCTCTGTTGCTCCCTATCATTAACTTCTTTTATGCGTTAAACTTTGCTAATCAGTCAAATACTTAACACCGTGATCCATTAATGATGAATTCTCTATTAGCCATCACTAAGAGTGCAACTAATATTTTCTTTATCACACATGCATGCCAATTGCACTTAAATCTATCAAATGAAAATTAGGTCTAAATAATTGCAAAATCTGTCGATGTAAAATTTGTGTCTGTTGAGAGGATTTATAACTATCCTATTGGTATGCATACTGTAACAAATATCTCTACATCATTTTAAAGCACTTGTGTTGTTTTAACCATGTTTAGCATCTCAGAAAGGTTTTTCATAATTTTCTCATGATGTTTGTAACAATTACTGATGCGAAGACTATTTTTTTTGCGTGCTATTACTTATTCATATATTGATCGAAAATCATGCCACTAATGTTTATCCTATGGTTTGTGGCATTATTTTATTGAAAGGAAGTTTGGTCTTCTTTTTTTTTGCAATTTTCCCATTCAATTCAAATTAATAGTGTGTCCATGAAACATATATAGTCATTGAAACATGTCTATCTGTTCAAGATATACCTCATGATCGATGTATTTTTTTATCCATGGAAATCATGTATATCTTCAAGAAATAAGACTTCTATCCAAGATGTCTATTTGAAACTATTAAAATGAATTTTGGTCTTTTTTTTTGTATTTTTCTCATTTCTTGTTGATATTTTGATTCTAGTTTTGTATTTCCCCAATTGCAAATTATGCTTGGGAACAATGAATCAAAAAATTCATCAATTCCTATTGTTTTGTTTCTATACACATGTATTCACTGCAAGTGTTTCTCTAAACACATTGCATTGTTGATAGTAGTTCGTGTGTCTTGTGTTTGTGAGCATATTTTGCATATATTTAAATCTAATTTTCATTTATTGTCATTGAATTGAAGTGTGGTTTCCATCAATGGATTATGGTGCTGAGTTTTACAACTGTCACCCAAAGGATTCTTGTATGTGATATTGAAAGATGTCTATGTATTCAAGATATATGCCATGTATCGTGTATATCTTGATGCATGGACCTCATGCATATCTTGAATAGATAACAGTTCTATTCAAGATATCTAGTTCCATTGTTTAAATTGAATCTTAGCTCTCTTTTTTTGTAATTTTCTCATTGGGACTAGATATTTTAGCCATTATTTTCTATTTTCCAAATTGTAAATTATTGTCAAGACGAAGAAAAGAAAAAATTTCATCCACTTCTAATGTCTTGCTGCTTTAGACATATTTTCACTATGAACATCTGTGGTCGGTAGGTCACATTGTTGATAGTAGTTAACATGCCCAATTGGAAATTGGAATGCATCTTTACATAGATTTTATTTACTATTAAGATTGATAGGTGCATTGATAATAGAAGCACTAGCTTACTGCTACAAGGTAACCAATAGATGTAGCTACTAAACTCAAAAATCACTTTAACCAAATAGGATTTTAGTGTCTATGATTTTAGGTACCTATTTGAGACAGATTTTTCCAACACTTGAGCAAGCAACACCAACGACTAGGTCCATGTGAGTAGGAGAAATATGTCCCATAGTATACAACACTATCATAACTATGAGTCCAAAAGCAGCAACAATTGCCAAATGAGCTAACACATTGTCTCTTGCATCTATCATTACTTGCCAACACCCAAGCAAAATTAAAATAAAAGTTGAAAGAATGTCTACTGCACTTCGCATAAATTGCATCAACTTCATCAAATAACATGCAACAAGCATATGTCCATAACATAAAATAAGTATGAATTGTATTTTAATCACAAAATATGATAAAAAATAAATCTGAATTGGAATCTAGTACTGAATCCATGCATTGGAAAAGCCTAGAAAGATTCATTAGATAGATTGTAGGCTTGTAATACATCCATAAAAAAGCATTAGAAGAGTGAATGAGAAAAAATGGGAAAAAGATATTGCATTGTTCATTTTAGCTTTAATATTAATCTCCATACTTCATAGAATTCTAGAAACATTTAAAAATGAGTATATAACATAAAATAATAAAAATGTTACTCACATATTAGTTGAACTTTTCAATGCTTATTTCTACTTCCTCATTAGTGGACATTGTCACAGATGCAAATCCTTTTGGAATTCTAGTTTCCCTATCTGTGATCAACTACAAAATTGTCTCAAAGATGAGGTTACAAACTGTGAGACGAGGATACCAGTATTGGCCAAATTACGCTTGATCCATGAAGAATCGAAGCATAACGGGGCCACTAATACTCAAATCTCAACAAGATCATTCAAATAAAATTGAAACCAAACATTTATCAAAACCTAACATACTAAATTATGAAAGCTTTTAAAACATCTACTCTAATCCATCTAAAACTTATCCCATTGTGGAATTGGTGTCGTGTTGATGTAAAACAACAACCCTTTCCCAATCCCATGATTAGTGAGCCTGTTTTAGTCGATTCTATGGAAGAGAATCTATTAAACCATTGTGATTGATGTATGAAAACCTAGTTTATTCTAAAAATGAACATGATATAAGCTAACTTACCATGATTTTATGCTAAATGATGAAGGTATACAAATGTTAAGCTAATGCTAAACTAATCTAAGCTAAAATTATGCTAAAAGATGAAAACCCTAATTCATATACAAACTAAGAAGGATGCATGGAAGCCATTAATGGATGCTCTAAGCTATTATGCAATGAAAATGAACTAAAATAAGCTAACAAGTGAGTAAATTGAGAGTATGGATGCAAGTGAATTCATTAGCATAAGTTTGCAATTGAAAGATGGATCCATTTGTCTCCAAATAGTGTTCTATTTATAGGACAACAAATGAGGAATGAATGGTTGAGATCAAAAAGTTTAATCAATGGTTCAAGATGAAGGGGATGAGAGGCATGGATCATGGATTCTCATCAATGAATGAGAATGCATGATGAAAGTTAATCAAGGGCTCACACTTTCCTCAAACAAACACACTTTTGACCTGCTCACACAGGTCAAAGGTATAAACTTGCTCAAGAGGTTGAAGATTTAGCTTGTTCAAGAAGCCAAGTGAGTTGATTGGAGGAGAGAGAATATTCCTTTTGGATGAGGAAAAAAGGTAATTTACAAATTAAAACAAATTTTTAATTGTGCAAAAAAGAGGATAAGGAATATTCTTTGCTTAGAGGAAAATTACTTTAATTGCTAATCAAACAAGATTTAATTTATGCAATTAGGGGATTTGGAGGAATTAAAGAGATATTTATTAAATTAGATGATTTAATAAATAGGGGAGGGACAAAATGATATTTAATTAGATAAATTAGGTTTATTTAATTAAATAAGATGACTTAGGAGATTAAATTAAATATTTTGATTTATTTAATTTAATCAGATGAAGTGTTAGTGCGAAAATAGATGAATTAACCTAATTAAATTAATTAGGATAATGGATGAAAATGATGAAATTAATTAATTAGCTAGGATAATTAAATCAATTAAGAAAAAAGAGGATGGATTAAAGAGGAAATGATGTTAGCAAATCTTATTTAAATGTATGATATCGATTAGGACATTTTTCAGTGTCTGCATTTTTCCTCTCTTTGAAGTGAGGTACCTATTGCTTCGATTCAAAGAATAACGCTTTTTAGATCAAAACTATTGCTTGAATAAAAAATAAATTTTATTTTTATTTTTTAGATGCCCTAATGGAAGGATAAAGTTGACTCCCTGTCCCCTCGAGAAATCGGGCAAAAATTTCAAATTTTGGGTTGATTTCTCGACAAAAGTTCAAAAGTTGCCCCAAGGGTCCATAAAAGCTCTAGGATGCAAGAATAATGCAAAAAATGCAAAAAATGATGAAAAATTAGGTCCATATTGGAAAAATTGGTGAAAATGCTAATAAACTGCATCTTTAAAGTTAAATTAGGGCAAAAACCCCTAAT
Organism: Sequoia sempervirens; assembly: GCA_007258455.2. NCBI lineage: Eukaryota > Viridiplantae > Streptophyta > Pinopsida > Cupressales > Cupressaceae > Sequoia > Sequoia sempervirens. The sequence continues at coordinate 457,908,087 of VDFB02000017.1, forward strand.
TTTCTAGCTTAAATAGGCCAAGAAGGGTCATTTTCAATTCATTTGTGCATTCACACCTTAAGGAATTCTTGCGATTTGAGCTCTAACCCTCCAATGAAATGGCATGCTGAGAGCTTCCTAGGCACATCTTCGATTGAGTTTGAGAGTTCCAGCGGCTTCCAAGGGCAGGACCACCGGTATGTGATTTGAAACCTGATTTGAAATTTGAATTTTTTATGCATTTATGATGCTTTAGAATTTAGATTCTAGTGGTGTTGCTATATAGCAATGCCCAAACTAAAATTGGCGATGCCAACATCATTTATAGCGACACATATTTATATAGTGATGCTTTTCTCAATTTAAAATTAGGGTTTCTAATTTTAAATGGTGACGCAGGCTTGTTTGTCGACACACTTGTCGATTTAAAAATTAGGGTTAGTTTAGGTCAAAAGCTAAATCACAATGCCAGCTTATCTAGCAACGCATTTTCTAATTTTAAATTTTAAATGCATCGGGAGTCGCTATTTGAAATTTGTATATAGCAACACTATTGTAAATAGTGATGCTTTTGTGATTTCTGAGTCAGAAATTTCAAACAACTCCAAATTTTGATGATTTCCTAACGTCGTGTGCTTCACGGATGTAGGAGATCTTCCCACCATTGATGTCGAGGGAGCACAGACCCACGTTTTTGGAGAGATTAGGTGATCTTTTAGAGTTACGCCAAGAGCACCTGGGAGAGATTGGTATGTGGTAAGTTACATATGTACTCATGATTAGGACTCATTTGGAAATGATGATAGCTTTGTGTGAGAGATGGCACAATGAGACCTCGTCCTTCCACCTTCTGATGGGGGAGGCAACAGTTACCTTGGAGGATGTGTGGAGGATATTGTGTTTTCCTATTCACAGTGATCGCATGATTTATGACATCGATGCCAGGTTTGATGCATGCCTTGAGGTGATGGAGATGAACCAAATTGCATTGGTCATATCTCATATTGATTTGGAGACATACAGAGGTCACGTTCTGACCTTTAGATTGATCATCACAACCATCATTTTGGGTTTGGTGGCTCCAAACAGACGTAGCAAAGGATTTAGCCCAGGATGGGGCTTGGTGTGGCACCAGATGCTGTTCAGGAGGACTATATTTGTGTGGGGGTCTGTGATGCTAGCCTCCTTGTACCATGATTTACATGATTTTGTTTATTGTGATGGAAGAGCCATTGGTGCGAGGGTTACTCTGCTACACTTTTGGACATGGGAGAATATTGTCGTGCTTCGGTCGATAATTCATATGGCAGACATGGAGCCAGACTATCCTGTCATTTGGAGATATAGAGGTTCCATCACTCTGAGGCTCATTGGATAGATTAGGATCCTGTACTGGAGACAGGTTATAGATGATATGACAGTTTTTCGTTGGCGTCCATGGCTTTAGATGTCGCCATGGTTTGATAATATTCAACAGCTATATTTTGCTAGACAGAAATGTTACATTCAAGGTCAAGAGCAAATGATGATCGAGAGATATCTTCCTGATAGAGTGGCGTGACAGTTTAGGGATGTACAGGATAGGCTTGACAATGCATACAGGGCCATTTTTTTGAGATTAGCAAAAGAGGTTCCCACATGGGGACCAACCATTCCGCCTTCAGAGGCTATTGAGAGCTTAAGACAATTGGTGGCCCAGCCTTAGGCATATGATCAGGGTCAGCTAGTAGTGCATACCACTCCAACATATGATGCATGGTTCGTCCCACTTAAGCGACTGACAGATCTGGTAGATCTTCCTCCTAGAGGGAGACCAAGAGGTAGGGGAGCTAGAGGTAGGAGACAAGGGGGCTAGGATGGCCATGAAAGACATGTTCCAGAGGATCCTCTCATTGAACAAAAACCTCTTGTTCAACCATAGGTACAGCCTCAAGTGCAGCCACAGATGTAGCCACAGGTACAACCACAACTAGGACCACCACGACCAGATGTGTGAGACGCACAGATTCAACAATTGCAGTAATAGGTGTAGACATTGACTGGTGAGTAGGATTAGGCCTGCCAACAGATTTTGGTCATTACTACTAAGCGAGACCAAGCTTGGTAGTAGGTGGTTGTAGTAACAACAGAGAGAGATCAAGCACTGTAGAGAATTTAGGCTGTCACAAGAGAGAGGGATTAGGAGGTGGCCAGGAGGCAGCAAATTGAGGTGATGGTGGTAGTGACACATGGTCAGACCGTGTCAGCGCGGTTATATAGAGAGGTTGTTATAGAGGTTGCATACAACAAGAAACATTATCATCGTGATGTTCCACTGGCTCTTCGACAACCATATTTTTCACAACATAACAATGCACACCCTCGAGAAGAGGATCAACCTGAGAGGTAGGCTGGAGAGGATAGCATCCATCAAGGCTATCTTTTTGATGTATAAACAATTTTTGATTTTTCCCCATTCTTTATTACTGATATACATTCATGGGCTCCTTTTTGATAGCCTCGTGGATATTGTACTTATCATCGATATTCATACACTAATCTAGATTTTGTACCATGACACATTTTTTGATATATATATGATACTGATACAAATTATTCATGCTATGATGTGTGCACTTTATTTCATGTATGGATGAATATGATATGGATTCATTTATTTGATGCCTATGTGATATGTGATGATCATGATATGGATGTATGTAATGTTATGTTCTTTTTCATTATCTTTTCATGATATGATATGGATGGATGATTATGATATGTAGATGTTATGGATGCAAATGATGTGGATGTATTTCTTTTTGTATATTTTCTATGCATGTTTTATGATGACGATGTATGCATATGGATGGATGGATGCAAATGCTTATGATATGCAATGATTTAAGATGCTTAGAATAAAAAATCTATATTATTAATCACAAATCAAATGATAATGTATAATGTATGATGTGAAATGATTATGAGATGCATGTATGCTAATGGTTTTTGGATGCAGGGTGGATGCATTGATGATATTTTTGTTGACTATCATGATACTAGGTTAGCACTGAGAGAAGATAGAATAATAAAGAATGAATGACCATCAATGATTATTGCTTCAAAAGATCCAACAAGTCCATGATCCATCAAGAATTTATTAGAGATGGTGACGAGACAATGCAAGATGCAGGATGGGGTGCTGACACTTTAGGATTGGTATTTTTTGTCATTCCTTAGTATTTGATAGAACACATAGATACGATGCATCAAGGTATTGATAACCAGGACAACGTTGTATCTAGTCTAATGGACTTTGACTCAAAAAGTAGATAGGATAGTTCTTGTTCACACTTTGACATACGGAAACATCATTGTAATGCAAGTTAGAAGCTTAGAATATACTAGAACAAAGCATACACAATAGTCAACAATATACCCTAAACGAGCTTCCTACACACAACTAAGCAAGTATGTGCCAAGATTATTTTACAAGAGTATCCACAAGCACAACAAACGAAAGATAATGATCGATGCCCCATTCCTTTCTTTCTAAATAATTTTGTTTAGACATCATTGAGAGGTCCTTGGAATGGGTCACTTAAGATAAATCATGAGAAAAGATCAAAGACAAACAATCAGTGTTATCTATAGCTCTTGCCTAGTTTAAGTTTAGCTAAGGTGATGTTTGATACTTATGTCCATCACAGGAAGGATACATCCTAGGATATGTTGATCAAGGGGTTGTTTGATGTTGGGATGATGATTCTAAGATGATCCCTCACCGTAAACTTCACTGACATATTTACCTATGATTTAGACATTAGATTTTGACTTTTAGGTCTGCATTTTATGACTTGTTATACTTGCTTTCTACTTGTTTCGCCAAAGGTTGAAAGTGAAAATCGTTTATTATGGGTGAAATTTTATTGTGGGTGAAAGTGAGATGGGATGGATGGGATTTTGTATTTTTTGGAATATTTCAATGTTTTTGGTATTTTGAAAAAAATTTGAAGTTGTTTTTGGTCTTTTTGGAAGTTTATATGAATGTTTAGGATTTTCTAATTTTTTGAGGTTGTTTAGGGTTTTCTGAATGTTCTGAGGCTTTTTAGGTCTTTTGAATGTTTTCTATTATTTTTGTGTTTTCCATTTTCTGAATGTTTTTGTGTTTTCTAAATATTTGGATGTTTAGGGATTTTTTGAATATTTAGATGTTTTTTTTTTCGTGAGAGTTTCTAAGTTATCTAGATGTTTAGGGTTTTCTAAATTTCAACCAAGAACCTAACCTAAAAACCTATCCTAGGGGTCTCGGGAGCTAATCATAGATTAGCCTTTCCTACATTATACACGCAAAGACCACATAGTTCAACTGTCTCAACCCATTTACAAGATGAAGATATGAATAGATGAAAGATGACTTTATGTATGAATCAATGATGACCTTTACAAAGCTTAGTTCTTTACCCTTTTATGGTTTTTTGATGTTTTCTAGATGTTTTGGATTTTAGCCTTTACAATTTTATGAATGTTTTTTGGATTTTCACTGTACATAATTTTGCAAATGTTTTTGGATTTTTTGGATAATATTTTATGAATATTTTTGGTGTTTTCTAATAAGATATCCCATTACCTCAAGATATACAAGAACCCAATTGTGACGCATAATGAAATGCCCCCAATGTGACATGTTAGCCTACTTCGATAAAGGCAGGATAGACTGGCCTTGGGAATATGCTAAGTAATGCTAAAGGGTTCATGATACCTTACAATGACAAGCCATGATAAGGATGCATATGAGGGATGAATGGTGATGAAAAGAATGATAGGGCCAAAAGAGCCAAAGAATAGATGGATATTCTTTATTTACGCAAGGTGCCTTTTTGCCAAGTTTTCACCAAGGTACTTTCCCAAAGCACCACCAAAGTGGTTTTCACTAGAGGATGAATTTTTTTTTCTTTTTTTGGATTTTGATAATTTTTTTATTTTTTTGTATTTTTTGATTTATACCCTTCAAGATTAGGCATAAAAAATTTTAAGATGCAAGTTGTTGGTTGGCTCCTGTAAGGGTTCACCTTCAGGGGTTGATAGTTGGTATGCTCTTGATCCATAACTTGTTGTGATGACAAAGGGACCCAAACAATTAGGCTCAAAATTTCCTTTGTTGTCTTGATTTGTAAGGTTCTTTTGATTTTTCTTTAAGACAAGATCACCTGCCTGGAACGACCGACATTTGATTCTCTTGTTATAGCTCCATTTTAGTCAGTTTTGATACAATTGAAAGTGATTAAGGGTGTCAAGACAATGTTCATCCAGGAATTCTAGCTCATTCATTTGAGACACTATGTATTCTTCCTCAGTTATCAGATACTACAATGACACTCACAATGATGGGAGCTCCACCTCGATAGGAAAGATGGGTTCTGATCCATAGACTAGGGAGAAAGAGGTTGCACCTGTAGGTGTTCAGATATTGGTTCAATAAGCCCAAAGAGTAGGTTTTAGCTGTAGATGCCAGTCACGACCAGCTTCATTAACTGTTTTCTTAAGGATTTTCAGGATAGTTTTGTTTGTTGCTTCTGCTTGGCCATTGCCTTGGGGATAGTATGAGGTAGAGAATCAGTGTTGGATATTGAATTTTTGGGACAACTCTTTCACATCCTAATTTTCTTGAATGGTGTTTCATTGTCTGAGATGAGGGTTTGTGGAACACCATAACAAAAAATTAGGTAATTTAGGATAAACTTGGCTATCTGCTTCCCCATTATGTAAGTCATAGGAATGGCTTCAACCCACCTAGTAAAGTACTCAGTGGTGGTTATGATAAGCCTATGGCCATTGGATGAGGTTGCAGTGATTTTACCTATGAGGTCAAGTCCCCATTGCAAAAAATTCCATGGTGTGATCATTGGTTGCAATTCTTGAGCTGGAGCATGAATCAGATCCCCATGTACTAGATGCATTTTCACACATACTGATGAGCTTTGTTTTCCATGGTTTTCCAATAGTACCCTATCCTCAACAATTTCTTAGCTAATGTTGTACCACTAGAATGGGACCCACATATGCCATCGTGTACTTATGTTAAAGTAGTTAAGGCTTCCTCTTGGTTAAGACATTGTAGTAATGTTCCTTCAATGCTTCAACGGTAAAGGGTATCACCTAGGATCACGAAATGAGATGCCTTTATGACAAAGGTCTTTTTAAGGTTCAGGGTGATATCTGATGGAAGGGTTCCTCTATTAAGGTAAGTAAAGATGTCATGGTACCATGGGGATACAGGAACAACAATGACACACGTGAATTCAAATTGAGAGATTTCAAAAGTTGGTATGGGGAGTTGTTCTACCAAGAATTCACATTGGAGGATGTTGTTCGACATGTCTAGTAATGATCCGATTGTTGCCATGGCGTTTGTTGCTTTATTGTTTATGTGAGGAATCTACTCAAAATTTATGTCTATAAAAAGATCTTTGAGATTCTCCACCATCTTCTTGTAAGGAGTGAGCTTGTCATCTTTAGTTTGATAGTCATCATTGACTTGGTTGATAACCAACCGTGACTTTCCATAAACTTTCATCTCTTGAATCTACCACTGAACTGTTATCCTGAGACCTGAGATCAAGGCTTCGTATTCAACAATGTTATTGGTACATGGAAATGATAGCCTGTATGACTTTGGGATGCAATCACCTTGGGGGGTGATGAAAAGAATGCCTACTCCTTATCCATGTTGGGTGAACGATCCATCAAAGTACATTTTCTATTGAGCTGTGAGATTAATAAGGAACACTAATTCATCAGGAAACCCAAATATTAAAGGGTTCCCATCATAGATGGGTGCTTCTACTAGCTGGTCTATGATCACTTGTCCTTTGATTTCCTTGCACTCCACATACTCTAATATGTCAAACTCTATCAAGATCATTACCCATTTAGCCATCTGTCCCATGAGGGTTGCTTTGGATAACAAATATTTTAATGGATCAATCTTTGCGATGAGTTTGATTTGGTGTGACAACATATAGTGCACCAAGAGGGAGAGAGTTGATAACAGAGTTCACCAAACTCTGGCTACATCTATGGATCTATTTGAACACGAGTCATTCTATTCCTTCTTCCGCAAGATGTTGGGACCTTCCCACAAGTGTTTACAAAAAGAACTACCTTCTCCTTAAACAATGATTCAAGAAGGCATCTTACACCTATGACCTTACTCCAGACATCAGAAGGATGAACTCATTACAATGTATACTTTACAAATCTCATCTCAAAACTACAACAAAGCTTTGAGCCTTGAGCTAAGCCTACAACTCTCCTCTCCTAAGTCACAGTCTCAAAATCCAATGAACCTAAAATCATTGGAAGGATCTTGCTGACACAATCTCGACACAACTTGAATCGTGTCAAAAGGAGATTGTACGTGCGAGTTATGCTCGGTCAAAGGTTTAGTCAAATTGAGTACCAAAGGCCAGTCATAGGTCAAAAATTGGTCATCTCCAAGTTGGTCAAATTTGGTGTCAAATCGAAGTGCTCATTCAGACGATTCTAACACTGCTTGAATCATGCAAAACAGAGTCTGTATGAGTGAGTTATGGCCGGTCAAAGTTGCAAAAAAGAATGGGTTGACCAAGTCAACTGATGATGTGGCAGGTGGTGACGTGGCAGATGCTGACATGGCATATTGCAGATGACGTGGTAGAATCCTGAGGTGACACTTGGTAGCGACGTGGTACGGCATAAGACCTAGTCCAATTACAACTTGATACGTGTCATTGAATGGGTGAATAATCAAATGCCACGTGGCATGCCTTCAAGGAATGAGTTGGTTCACTAGTTGCCATTTTATTTACCAAAAATATTGTATGGGATTTGAACCCATAACCTCATATCTTCCATTTTTCTAGCCAACCGATGCACCACACCATGCGTTTTGCTAGATAAGAGACGTCAGTTAGTTTTAACAAAGGAAATTCCACATAAAGGGGATCATGGGGGTCAAACCCAAGACCCCTCCTTCACAAACCTTTCCCACTACCATTTCATCAACAGATTTCTTGGCAGCATAATTTAGGAGGTAAATATCTTTTAAAGAACAACAAAAATAGAAGTCTCTCTATATTTAACATTTTAACCCCTTAAGATGTTTAAGCCCGTTCTCAAGATAATTATAAGGGGCTTAAAATAATATATAAAGAATTAATAACCCGATTGAAAGATTATGTAAGCGATTTTAATATTATTTTAAGGGGATTTTCAAAGATTTTTGTAAAAAAATGGGAGATTGGGATATTTTTGAAAATCATATGGTTTTAAACCATATTTGGAAAAATTTATGTATAAAAGGGGGAATTTTAGCATTGTACGACATTAAAAATTCTCTTGAAGAGAATAATTGTGTTATGGAAAAATTATTGCAATTGTGAGAGTTTGAGGAGAGAGAATTCTTTCAGAGGAGATTTTTGTAAACACGAAGATGTTTGAATTGTCTTCAAGTGTTGAGAGAGATTGTGAGGAGAGTCTTATGTAGGTGGAGCTTGGATATTGTAACAAGGAATTTTCATTGTTTGGTGATATTAATAAAGTGGTCTACCTTGAGAAGCGGACCCAGAGACGTAGTCCTGATTAGACGAACTCCGTTATCAACCTGTGTCTAATCTTTCTATCTTCTATCTCATTCTTCTTCTATCTCCTATCTTACATTCTCTCTAATTTCATTTCAATTTATTTTTCAATTTAGTATTTGATTTCTAATTACAACATTTTAGTAATTACTAATTTCATTGATTTATGTAAAAGTGAACCTATTATGTAATTTCAACGGTTAAACAACATAGTCACACAATTCTGTTAGGATCATGAATAATTGTAATTGAGGTTAAATACATTTGAATTGTAAACTTCTAATTACATATCAAATTGGTATCAGAGCCCATTTTGCAGGAAATTACATAAGTGAATGTTAATGAGGTTGAAATTGAAGCAAGGAGAAGGTTCACTTACAGAGTTCAATCCTAAGATCGAGAAACGAAGGCCATCAAAAATGTCATAAATGGTAACTGAACATGAAGTTCCAGAGCTCGATGAAAGAATATTTTTGAAAGATTTTCTTGAAATGAAGCCTATGGTGGAAGTTCTTTTCTAAGAGAGGCAAGAGCGATAGAGGGAAAAAAGAACTCGAGAACAAAAAGAAGGTGAATCTTCAAAAGATGACAAAGGTAAAGGAGTAGGAGGTGGTCGTGACCCTCCTAAACCTCCATCCCCATCCTCTTCATCTTCTTCATCCTCTTCTTCTTCTTCTTTCTCCTCTTCATCTTCTTTTTCTACTTCTTCCCCCAAAATGAAAAAACCTGTACAGTCTGAATCAAATTCACCTTTGTTAAAACTTGATGTTAAATTTGATTTGACAACTTATAATGGAGAAATAGATGTAGAAAAACTTGATAATTGGATAAAACAAATTGAAGTTTATTGTAGAATTTAAAAGTTTAGTGATGATACTTCAAAAATCCAATTAGCTACTCTTCACCTAGGAGGCACAACTTTAATTTGGTGGGAGAGTAGAACACAGGAGGATCTAAGTCGTTATGGAAAAATTATTTCTTCTTGCTTTGAGTTTATAGTTACATTAAAGGAATAGTTCTATCCATTAGGTCACATGCAAAAAGCATTAATGAATTGGCAATCATTAAAGCGAGAGAAAGGAAAAAGTGTGCAAGAATATACACATGAGTTTAGGAAGAGGGCTTTAATTTTGGGCATTCCATTGTACACACAAGAAACTTTGTTAAAGTACATAGGTGGATTACGTGAGAGTTTGAAACATACAATACTTATGTTTAATCCAACTAACCTTGATGAAGTTAATGTGCAAGCCATTCATCTGGAAACAAGCTCAAGGAATAGCCATGATGGTCTCTTAATGAACCCCAATATACACAAAGGGAGCAAGAAAGGGAAGGAGAAAATGCAGTGGATATCTACTATAAAGAAAGAGGAGGATAAGCCTTTTTTCTCACATTGAAAGAAGAAAGGGCACAAAGATGGAAAGTGTTGGAAATTGCATCCTAATAAAAAATTGAAATGGTTCAAGGATCGAAAGGGTAAGCAAAATACTACAACTATCGTGCATGATGTTGTATCATATTCTGATGATGAAAACAAGATCACAGTTATGGATGTAAAAAGTAACATTCTTATTGTCAGTACTAGTTCCCATGCTTCTTTTGTAAAGTGTAATAAAGTACATGTTGAAAGTATGAGGAATGAATTGTTTCATATAAGGGCTATTGCAAAATAAAATAAGATTGATACACTCATAGATAGTGGATCACAAGTGAATCTAATCTCTGAACAAATTGTTAAGAATTTTGGATTAAAAACAACTCCTCATCCTAAGCCATATCTATTGGGTTGGGTGCATGATAATGCTCGGCTACATGTGTCAAAGCAATGTGAACTCTAATTTGAAATCACATCCAAGTTTGTAGATGAGGTAGAGTTAGATGTAATTCCACTTGACATTTGTGGGGTGGTTCTAGGTAGTTCTTATTTGTATGACATAAAAGCCATTTTCTACAAGGAACATAGCAAGTATCATTTGTTTAAGGATAGAATTGAATATATTGTAAAAGCTCATCACATGAAGAATGATAGATCTATTGTAAACACAGGGCATATGAAGATGATTGTAAATGCAAGCAATGCTTTAACTCTCATATCTGTAACAACTAGTGATACTAAGCATGAAGATGATAGGGTGTCACAAACAACACAATGTGAGGATCAGTTGCAAGCACAGTTAAGCCTTCAGCCAAAGGTGGTAAGAGAGGGTTTGAATGATTCATTTTCTAACAATGTTCCTGTTCAGGAGATCCAACACGTTGATACTTTTTCCTTCACATCAGTTTATTCAATATTGTTGCTTATTATTCTACTAGTTAGTTCTATGTGGATGATGGATGTGATAGTGAATATTGATGAACATGCAATTGATTGTATCAACAAAGCTATCTCATATTTTTTTGTGTTTGTGTTGGGTCAGATGTTCAAAATTTCAACAGGAAGGACATATGATACTGGGCAAGTGGGGCAACATTTCCCTAGCTCAAATTGTATATAAAATAGACCTTTTGGAGGTCCAAAAGCTTATCAATGGGGAGGAATGATCCAAGAGGATCCAGAAGACCTCAAAAATTTTAGTCTCAGAATCCAATGAAACCAACATCATTAGAAGGAGCTCGCCGACATGATCCCGACGCAACTTGAATTGCATCAAAAGGAGATTGTACTATAAGGAAAGCTAGATGCAGAAACAACTCTCGTAACGCCAATACCTCAGGGAAGAATGCAAATATACTTTTAAATTTTTCAATTATGATGCACTTTGAAATAAATATCAGAAACAGAGAATTAGACAAACACATATGAACACTAGATATACATGGGAAAACCCTTACGGGAGAAAAACCCACCACACCAAGAGAAGTCACTTTGTACTACAATAATAAGGATTACATACAAGAGTTCTAACTTATCTTTCTGATGTCAGATTACAATAGCATTCACCAAGCACAATCTTGTACAAGAACCTTCAAGTTATAGTCAACACAAAATAGAATTTATCCATTGATACAATTCGAACTGATACAACAACTATTGATTGAATCAACCACCGAACCCTTGAGCATCTACAACTTCAAACTATATTCATGTTGTTCTTGTCTGTCGAGCTTCCTCATAGAACTGTCACAACGAACCAACTGCTAGCGGTTCACATTCAACTCCTCTCATTGGTCAAATACCAACCACGTAGATGATCATCACTCGGTCAAAAGAATTCAAACTCTATTGGCATCTCGGTGAGACACTAACAGTGTCTCGTCAATGCCACAAAGTCTTCATATTGGTATCGACATAAGTCCCAATAGTCGGCAGGACAAAATAGCGAATGCCATGAGTCATACCGAATCCATCAACTTCAAAAAAGCCTATATCGGCAAGAGATTCCACCGAGCTTACAACTTGTATCGACTTCAGTTTTCTATCAGCGAGACATATTGCTCTCGCTAAGACCTACCAAGTCTCCTTTTGTTACACCAAGCATACACCAGTCAGTGAGATTCATCGCTTTCACAGGAGATGATACCAAAGTCACAAGTTATACTGATCACCAGACAATAGTCGGCAAGACACATCATTATCGCCAAGAGGTTTCACGGAGATGTCACAAGTCATACAAAGCACACTAGTCGCCAGGAGTCATACCGAGAATAAACCACAACATCGGCAAGACATTTATCTATCGCTAAGAGTTCTTCCTGAAACCTTTGTGTTACATCGATGATTCCCGACAGCATCCGCTAGACTTCCGATAGCAACCTTGGTTGGAAAGACATACCCTCATCAGTAAGACATCTCACCGAGCAACCGTATGTTATCCTGATGAATCCAAGAAGAATCCCCATCGGCGAGACCTTCCAATGCCGCTGGGACTTCTTCCCGAGTGTTGAAGTCACTCTGAAGCCACCAGTCGCTCCAAAGTGTAACCTTTCAGCAAGACATTTGCAAGGTCACAACGACCTGTACAAAACATAATGCTACCAATCTACTAGTCGGCCAGTCAAGAGAATATCACACTGACTTGACTCCAATAGAGGTTTCGGCCTATGATGATTGAGGCATATTTCCAACAATCTCCCACTTGACGAAGATCACACAGGCACCTCCAGAGCACAACATAACTTACTGAAAATCATGGGCACTAAGGCCCATTGAACTGGCACACCACATGAACTTGTCTGTGCTCACTGGCTTTGTCAATGCATCTGCAACATTCTCCAGAGTATCAACTTTTTCCAAACTGACCATTCCATCCTCAACCATATCTCATACAAAGTGATACTACACGTCAATATGTTTTGTTCTGGCATGGAAAGTAGGGTTCTTTGCCAGAAAAATTGCACTCTGACTATCACAGAAAATAGTTATCTCCCCTGCATCAAAACCAATGTTAAAACACAAACATTTCGACCAAACTGCTTCTTTACAAGCATGAGTAGCTGCCATGTATTTAGCCTTTGTAGTGGACAAAGTGACTACAGCCTGCCGCTTGCTCATCCAGCTCACTGCACCACCATTCATCATGAAAATGTATCCACTGGTGGACCTCCTGCTGTCAAGGTCCCCTACCCAATAAGAATCCACATAGCCTCAAGTACTGAGAGTCCTCTGTGATTCAACCAAATTCCCATGGTAACACAAAGCAAAATCTGAAGTGCCCTTCAAATATTTGAAAACTCTCTTTACAGCATCCCAATGTGTCCTTCCAAGATTAGCCATGAACTGACTAAGAACTCCCATTGCTTGGGAAATTTCTGGCCTTGTACAGACCATTGCATACATGAGACTGCCAACTGTACTAGCATAGGGTACACTAGTCATTTCCTCCATCTCAGTAGAAGATTTTGGATAGTCCTCAACAGATAGCTTTGTTCCTTGCAAGACTGGAACCACTAGCTGTTTGCAATCATTCATATAAAATCTCTCAAGAACAGTCCTGATATACTTACTCTGACTGAGCCATAGTTTTCTATTCTTCCTGTCCCTGGTTATCTCCATCCCCATAATATACCTTGCTGCACCAAGATCCTTCATTTCGAACTTAGCAGACAACTGAGACTTAAGATCAGAAATCATTAGCTTACTATTGCCTATGAACAACATATCATCAACATAGAGAGCAATAATAAGAACTCAATCACTTTCAGCTTTATAATATACATAGTGATCAGATTTTGATCTCACAAATCCCAAAGACAATACAAAAGTATCAAATTTTTGGTACCACATTCTAGGTGACTTCTTTAACCCATACAAAGACGTCTTTAATTTGCATACCGGTTTTTCTTTACCTTTTTCAACAAAGTGCTCAGGCTGGGACATATAGATTTCTTCTTCAAGATCACCATGAAGAAATGTTGTCTTTACATCCATCTGTTTGACCTCTAATTCATACGCTGCTACAAGTGACAAAAGAAATCTGATAGATGTCAGCTTTGCTATAGGAGAAAAAATCTCTCCATAATCAATTCCCTCGACCTGGGAATAACCCTTTGCAACCAGTCTTGCCTTGTAATTTTCTACACTACCATCCAGACCAATCTTTTTCTTAAATACCCATTTGCAGCCCATAGGTTTTCTGCCTTCAGGAAAGGGCACCAAACTCCAGGTATCATTCTTTTCTAATGATGCCATCTCTTCTTCCATGGCTTCTAACCAAGAGATTGAGTTAGACATTTTAAATGCCTCTTTTACAGTCCTAGGCTCATCAGTGCTAGAAACTAAAGCATAGGCACAAGTAGAATCAATCAATGAGAACCCATACCTATCTGGTTGTTTTCTTTCTTGGGTTGACCTCCTCATTGGCTAAGGCTGAGGTTGTTGTTCTTCTTAACTTTCAGAACTGCTTGAGCTCTCCTCAATTTTAGGTACATTTTGAATTTTCAATTCCTCTTTCTCTGGTGTAGGAGGAATTTCAACTACATCCTTATTGTTTTCTAACTTTGTCTCTGACTACAGATCCAAGGTGGAAGGTTTCAGCTCATGAAAGATTACACTTCTGCTGTATACAACCTTCTTCATATCAGGATTCCAAAGCTTGTATCCCTTTATGACAACACTATAGCCAATAAAATACATTTGATAGCCTTGTTCTCCAATTTAGATCTTTTCACATCCAGTATATATGCATATGCCTCACAACCAAAGACTCGAATATGTCTAAGAGAGGGCTTCTTACCAGACCACAGGGTAGAGTTTGGAGACCAATTAATCAAGTAATAGTAGATACAGCAGCCCAGAACTTCTCCTCCAAGCCAACACTACTAAGCATACTTCGATCTCTTCATCACTGTCCTATTGAACCTTTCTACAACTCCATTCTGCTGTGGAGTATAAGGTGTAGTCTTATGTCTTTTAATCCCATGGTCTTTACAGTATCTTTCAAATTCATTAGAACATAATTCACAGCCATTATCAGTCCTTAAGCATTTTATTTTTCTACCAATCTAATTTTCAACAAGATTTTTAAATTCCTTAAATCGACTGAACACTTCTGATTTACTTTTCAAAAAATAAACAAATGCTCTTCTTGAATAATCATCAATGAACGACACATAGTATCTTGACTTAGACAAAGAAGGAACATCCACTGGACCAAATACATCCAAATGAATATAATCTAGCAAACCAGAAGATTTATGAGGGCTGGAATAAAAAGAAACACGGTGCTGCTTTCCATATATACAATGCTCACAAAATTCAAATTCAAGATTACAATCTTCAAGCCCCTCAACTAGGTTTTTGTTCTTCAAGGTTTTTAAACCTTTTTCTCCTATGTGGCCTAACCTATGATGCCATAGCATAGTCTTCTTTGCTAGAAGTTTTACTTCCATAGAGTTTACATAATTAGGGATATTTACCTCCATGAGCAGCTTTCTGTGACTTTTTAGAGACACTGTTACATTGAACAACCTGTGCATCTAGCTTGTACAGGGTACCAGTTCGAGCACCTCTAGCCAGCACCATAGAGCCTCTAGTCATCTTGTAGCCATTCCCAAAAAATGTGACTTGTACTCCAATATCATTAAGCTTACTGACAGATAGTAGATTTTGATCCAGACCTGGTATGTGCATAACATCATTGATCCCCTTCACTCTTCCATCAGGGAATTGGAATCTGACTCTTCCACGACCAACAATTTCCAAAGTTGAATCACTTGGTAAGTACACCTTTCCACCATCGTATTCTTCATACCTTGTGAACCAATCTCTATGAGATGTCATGTAGAAAGATGCTCCAGAATCAATTAGCTAGACATCATTTGATGCCTGTGTAGCCAAGGCTGCAATGAAGGCATTTGCATCACTATGAGAAGAGTCATTGTCGGAAGAATACTTCTTCTTCTTCTTCTCCTCTTTACAATCCTTTCAGACATGACCAAGTTGCCCACAGTTCTAGCACTTCACCTTGGACTTCTTGCTAGGAGACTTTGATCTCCCCTCTAATTTCGATTTGGACTTCTTGTCCTTCTTGCCTTTCTCTTTTAATCTTCCTTTGATAGCAAGAGCTTCCTTAGCCATCTCAGAAGATTTCCTTCTCATTTCTTCTGATAGAAAAGAACCAACAACATCTTCCATCTTGAAACTGGATGTTGTACTCCCTATGGCCATCACCAGATGATCCCAATAGTCTAGAAAAGAACATAATAATAACATACAATGGTTCTCTTCTTTAGTCTTTACACCAACAGATGTTAATTGAGAAATCAACATATTGAATGTGTTCAAATGATCAGCTATAGAACCTCCTTCCTGCATTCTCAACGAGTATAGCTTCTTCCTCAGGAACAGTTTATTCACCAAAGACTTCCCCTGATAAATAGATTCCAGTCTCTTCCACAAGGAATATGCAGTCTTCTCTTTATGCACATTGAGAAGAACGAAGTCTGCCAGATAGAGCCTTATCAACCCTTTAGACTTTCTATCTGCAAGGTCTCAATCTTCTTGCTTCATGCCTGTAGTTTTCGCTCCAGACACAACAATCCAAAGATCACGATCCACTAAGAGATCCTCCATCTTAAGTTTCCACAACTCGAAATTGCTGCCATTCAACTTCTCTATTTCAATCTTTCTTGATGTGCTACCCATCTCAATCTGTAATTAGAAATTGACAAACTTCTCTAGGACTCCCACTGAATAGAAATTGACACAAAAAACCCAACGTACCCACAAGGATAACACAACTGGCTAGGCTCTGATACCACTTGTAAGGAAAGCTAGATGCGAAAACAACTCTCCTAATGTCAATACCTTAGGGAAGAATGCAGATATACTTTTAAATTTTTCAATTACAGTTCAATTACGATGCACTTTGAAATAAATATCAGAAACGGAGAATTAGACAAACACAGATGAACACCAGATATACGTGGGAAAACTCTTACAAGGAGAAAAACCCACCACACCAAGAGAAGTCACTTTGTATTACAGTAATAAGGATTACATACAAGAGTTTTGACTTATCTTTCTAATGTCAGATTACATCAGCATTCACCAAGCACAATCTTGTACAGGAACCTTCAAGTTACAGTCAACACAGAATAGAATTTATCCACTAATACAATTAAGTTGATACAACAACTGTTGATTGAATCAACCATCGAACCCCCGAGCATCTGCAACTTCAAACTATATTCATGTTGTTCTTGTCTGTCGAGCTTCCTCACAGAACTATCACAACGAACCAACTGCTAGCGGTTCACATTTGGCTCCTCTCATTGGTCAAATACTAGCCACATAGATGATCATTGCTCGGTCAAAAGAATTCAAACTCTATTGGCATCTCGGTGAGACACTAACAGTGTCTTGCCAATGCCACAAAGTCTTCATATCGGTATCGGCATAAGTCCCACCAGTCAGCAGGATGAAATAGCGAATGCCATGAGTCATACCAAATCCATCAACTTCCAATGCGCCTCTATCGGCAAGAGTTTCTCCATCGAGCTTACAACTTGTATCGACTTTAGTTTTCTATCGGTGAGACATACCGCTCTCACCAAGACCTTCTACCAAGTCTCCTTTCGTTACACCAAAGCATACACCAGTCGGCGAGATTCATCGCTTTCACCAAGAGATGATACCGAAGTCACAAGTTATACCGATCACCAAACAGTAGTTGGCAAGACACATCATTATTGCCAAGAGGTTTCACGGAGATGTCACAAGTCATACAGAGCACACTAGTCGCCAGGAGTCATACCGAGAATAAACCACAACATCGGCGAGACATTTATCTATTGCTAAGAGTTCTTCCCGAAACCTTTGTGTTACATCGATGACTCCCGACAACATCTGCTAGACTCCCAATAGCAACCTTGGTCGACAAGACATACCCTCATCAGTAAGACATCTCACCAAGAAACCGTATGTTATCCCATGACTCCAAAAAGAATCCTCATCGGTGAGACCTTCCAATGCCGCTGGGACTTCTTCCCAAGTGTTGAAGTCACTTTGAAGCCACTAGTCACTGTGAGTCTCCCCGAAGCCTGATTGAATGGCCTGTCAGCCAGAGATCTCCACGTGGTGATAGATTACAACGACTGCATCTTGTCACACCGATAGGCTCCAAAGTGTAACCTTTCGGCAAGACATTTGCAAGGTCACAACGACTTGTACAAAAATAATGCTACCAATCTGCTAGTCGTCCAGTCAAGAGAATATCACACCGACTTGACTCCAATAGAGGTTTCAGCCTGTGATGATTGAGGCATATTTCCAACATGTACATGCGCATTATGCTCGGTCAAAAGTTTAGTCAAACTGAGTACCAAAGGCTAGTCAAAGGTCAAAAAATGGTCATCTCCAAGTTGGTCGAATTCAATGTCAAATCGAAGTGCTCATTGAGATTATTCTGACGCTGCTTCAATCACGCAAAACAGAGTCTGTATGAGCGAGTTATGGCCGGTCAAAGTTGCCAAAAAGAATGGGTTGACCAAGTCAACTAATGATGTCAACATGTGACGTGGTAGTGGTGATGTGGCAAGTGGTGATGTGGCAGATGTTGACGTGGAAGGAGCAAGTGGCGCGGCATACGGAAGATGACATGGCAAAATCCCGAGGTGACACTTGGCAGTGATGTGGTGGTACGGCAGAAGAGTTGGTCCAATTACAACTTGACACATGTCATTGAATGGATGAATAATCAACTACCACATGGCAGGCCTTCGACGAATGAGTTCATTCATTGGTTGCTATTTTATTTACCAAAAATATTGTATGGGATTTGAACCCATAACCTCATATCTTCCATTTTTCCAGCTAATCGATGCGCTAGACCTTGCATTTTGCTAGATAAGAGATGTCAATTAGTTTCAACAAAGGAAATTCAACACTAAGGGGATCATGGGGGTTGAACCCAAGACCCCTTCTTCACAAACCTTACCCACTATTGTTGCATCAACAAATTTCTTGGCGGCATAATAGGAGGTAAATATATTTTAAAGAAGAACAAAAACCAAAGTCTCTCTATATTTAACATTTTAACCCCTTAAGATGTTTAATCCTATTCTCATGATAATTATAAGGGGCTTAAAATAATATATACAAGATTAATAAACTGATTGAAAGATTATGTAAGGGATTTTAATATTATTTTAAGGGGATTTTCAAAGATTTTTGTAAAAAAATGGGAGATTGGGATATTTTTGAAAATCATATGGTTTTAAACCATATTTGGAAAAATTTATGTATAAAAGGGGGAATTTTGGCATTCTAGGACATTGAAAATTCTCTTGAAGAGAATAATTGTGTTATGGGAAAATTATTGCAATTGTGAGAGTTTGAGGAGAGAGAATTCTTTCAGAGGAGATTTTTGTAAACACAAAGATGTTTGAATTGTCTTCAAGTGTTGAGAGAGACTATGAGGAGAGTATTATGTAGGTGGAGCTTGGATATTGTAACAAGGCATTTTAATTGCTTGGTGATATTAATACATCGGTCTACCTTGAGAAGTAGACCCGGAGACGTAGTCCTAATTGGACAAACTCCGTTATCAACCTGCATCTGATCTTTCTATCTTTTGTCCCATTCTTCTCCTATCTCCTGTCTTACATTCTCTCTAATTTCATTTTAGTTTATTTTTCAATTCAATATTTGATTTCTAATTACAAAATTTTAGTAATTACTAATTTCATTAATTTATGTAAAAGTGAACCTAGTATGTAATTTCAACAATTAAACAACATAGTCACGCAATTTTGTCTGGATCGAGAATAATTGTAATTAAGGTTAAATACATGTAAATTGTAAACCTCTAATTATAGATGAATGGGTGAATAGTTCATCTCATAGCCTTACAAGGTTTTGTTGATGTAGTATATGGCTCTTTCCTTTTTATTTTCATCATGTTGTGCTAAGAGAGCTCCTAGTGCTGTTGGTGTTGTTGAGATGTACAGGATTAGTGGCTTGTTTGGTATCAGGCATGAGCACTAGAGGTGGTAGTATATAATCCTTGATTTTTTGGAAAGCTTTATCACATTTTTCATCCCATTTGTAAGTTATCCCTTTATGGAGAAGATGTGAAAAGGGATGAATCTTATCTGATAGCTGGGCTATGAACCTTTTGATGGACTCCAACCTTCCTTGTAATCCTCTCATCTACTTCAATGTCTGTGATGGTTCCATTTCTAGGATGGCTTTTACCTTTGCTAGATCGATTTATATCCCTCTTTGTGAAACAATAAAGCCAAGAAGCTTCCCTGATGTGACCTCGAACACACACTTTTTTGGATTCAGTCGTACCTTGTATTCTTCAAGCCTGTCAAAGATAGGTCCTAAGATTTGTATGTGCTCAATTCTCTTCTTTGATTTTTCCAAAATATCATCCACATGTAATCTTCAACTGGTTTATAGATCATGTCGTGAAAGATGAGGGTCACTTCTCTTTGATAGGTAGCTCCTGCATTCTTTGACCCAAATGGCATTACAAACTAGCAATAGGTTTCCCACAGACAAGTAAAGACAATTTTATGTTGATCCTCTTTGGCGATTATGATTTGATTATAGCCTAAAAATCCATCCATGAGTGACAACATTTCATTCCTAGCTGTTAGATCCACAATGAGATAGATGTTGGGAAGAGGGAAATCATCTTTTGGTCATGTCTTGTTCAGATCTTTGAAATTAGTGCATATTCTAATGCCCCCAGTGGGTTTTGAGACTGGTACCAGGTTTGAAACCCACTCAGGAAAATCTATCAGTCAGATGAATCCAATGTCAAGAAGCTTTTGTAGTTCCAATTTAACCAAGAGTGCTATCTGAGGGTGCATCTTCCTTAATTTTTGCTTGACTGGTTTGGCATCAAGATAGACTACTAAGTGATGTACAACCATTTTTGGATCAAGGCTCGGCATATCTATGTATGACCATGCAAAGTTAGCTCTTCTCTCCCTGAGAAATGTTGCTAGGTTCTTCTGTTCTTCTCCCAACAAGGATTCAACATAAAAACTAATCTTAGGTGCTTATTTTGTTCCCACATTGACTAGAGTACCATTTTTTGCTAGTACCGCTGACTTCTCTGGATGCATTGCACTAAGGGGGAGATTGAATGCCTCATCCTTGGGTGCCTCAGAGAGGTTTTCACCATTGGATGCATCCTTTGTTTTTACTATTTTGGGACCAGAGAGTGCCACTAGGTGGTTTTCACTCAAAGGTCTATATGTTAGTTGCATTTCATTTATTTTGTGACTGAAGGATTCAATCGTCTCCCCATAGTATGCCCCTATATCGAGCTCTATGTAGAAGCCTACTTTGTGATCTACCCATGATAAGTTGTCTTGGAGTCCCATGAATTCTGAGGTTGCTTCATCATTTTCAAATAAATCTAGAATCAGTGGTCCTTGTTGGTCCATGTCAATGAGTTGTGGGTATACTAGGTGTATTTCAATTGGTTGGTCATTTGTGACAAAGGATGTTACAGATATCATAAAGAGGGTGTTGTTCTCAAATAGGTCAGCAACATCAAGGGGAAAGTCATCTAAGGTTGTATCATGCGATGTAGGTGACCAAGAGGAAGCCTCAACTCTTTTAGCAGAAATACCTTTGCTAATAAGAGTGACCTTGCTAGTAGTACAACCTAAGCCAATATTTTTTATTCGTTTTTCAAGAATGATAGGTTCTAGTAAACTATTGTCATTCTTCCCTAGCTTTTCATTCTTGTTATATCTCATGCTCTACATTAGTTGTAAGCCTTTTTTGTCACCTTCCATGGGAAAAATAGGAACATGTTGTTCATCTTGATAGAGAAGTTTAGAGATATCTTGCTCATTGGCATCTTCTTGATTCAAGTCTCCCCACTTGGTGAAGGTAGTAGCTGCCATCTTGATTGTTTTTGGTTCTTTGGTGCTAGATGTAGGTTTCCCATGGGATTGAGGAGAAATAGGTAACTCTCCTAAGAAAAAGGTGTATTTCAATAGTTTTTAGTTTCCACAACCATCATCTTGGATCATTGCTTTGACGTCGGGTATGATTTTTACTATGGGCATTTTTGATTCTGAGGTAGAGGCTAGGGGCGATAAGTCAATAAATGAGCTTGATGGTGTAGGTCCTTCATCATTTATGGGTATTTGTGGGATCTTATAAAACTTGGACTCAATAATTTTGTAGCAGTAGAAAGGCTCAAGCTCTCCATGGATAGTGATTTCTCTGCCTTCAAAAGGAAACTTCACACACTGATGATAGGTTGAGGCTATAGCTTTTAGAGCATGGATCCAAGGTCGGCCAAGTAGTATGTTATAGGGAAGATCAAGATCAAGTACTTGGCATGTAGTCTCTGCAATAAGAGGTCCCACTTGGATTAGTAGTGCAATGCTTCCTTGTGATACTTGTTCTTGGTCATCATATGCCCTGATGATGGTACTCTTTGTCTTCTCAATAGTATCTTCTGAATAGTCTAGATTCTTGATCAACTACATGGTATAAATGTTTAGACCAACATCTCCATCTACCAAGACTCTTTTGAATTTTTTTTATAAATGAAAACATCAAGGTATAAAGCACAGTTATGAGATGGTTGTGACTATAAATATTACTCAAAGAAGGTAAGAAGATGGTTGTTGATATGCCCTACCATAGCTTGAAACTGATCAGTATCAATGTTCTCAGGAACAAATTACTCAAACAAGGCTTTTTCTAGTATTTCCTTGTGTGTAGGGGATAATCTCAAGAGTTCTAAGATTGATATTTGTGTAAGGGTCTATTTAAGCTAATCTAAAAGATTGTACTTGCTAGGGTTATTTGTAGGAAAAGTAGGCTATGTCCTAGATTGAGATGGGACAACTCCTTGAATGATTATTTTTCCACGTCGCATGGTGACTCCACATTCTGTACTAGCTCCTTTAATGGTGATAACAGTGATAATGCTATCATAGGAGGCAACTACATTGGAATAGGTATGATGTACATTGGTGTAGTCATTAGCTTTTTTATTGTTGTTTGCTTTGTTATGATCTGGCATATGAGTCTTGTATATCTTGAGATCCTGATTCCCAGCTGGTACCTCAACAAATATGGTATCGTTCTCTGTGAGATCTTGAATGATATTCTTGAGTTTCATGCAATTTTTTTTTATGTCCTTTGATTTTATAAAAGTCACAGAGATCATGCTTGTTGTACCAAGATGGCTTCTCTTACAGTTCTGGGTAGTTTTCAAAGTTGGGAAGTGTTATCAGATTTGACTCTACTAGTTTCTTCATGATTGTCTCGATGGGTTTTGATAACTATGTGTACTTGTGTTTGGGATAGTTGTTTCTATTACCGGTTTGCCTCTATTGCATGTTGGTGTTAATGATATGATTGTTTTGTGGTGGTACCGTTTGTTGCACAATTAGTTGGATTTTAGCAACTTGATTGTTATTGGGTCTAGGAGCACTTAGTATCACCTTAGCATCTACCACACCATCATTTGTTACATTTTTGTTCTTATCCCATACATGAGGTTTCACATTTGAACTAGTTGGACAGTTGTCTTTGTAAGCCTGAGTAAGATCAGGGCTCTTTCAATGTTAAGGGCTCTTGGAACGAGTTCATCATACGATGTGATGCATTGCATTTTCAAGTAGAATGATAAATTTGGATCCAGGTTGGCTATAATGATTCCCACTTGTTGTTCATCAAGAAGAGGCCACTTGATTTTACTAGCTCTTTGTCTCCATCATTGTAAGAAATTAGTGAAGGTTTCTCATGGATTTTGTTTAAGAGTGTACAACTCTTCTAGACTAATATCCATGTCAACATTGAAGGAGAAGTGATCAATGAATTTATCAGTGATTCCTTGAAAAAATTTGATACTAAGAGGCAAATGAGAAAACCAATCCATTGTAGTACCTGTTAAACTTCGAGGGAAGATGCACATTAGATATGAATCATTGTAAGCCACCTCCATGCACATGACGTTAAATTCTTTGATATGGTCAACATGAATTCATCTCTCTCTATATTTTTCAAACTTGGGGATTTCAAAACGAAGAGGGAATGGTGTCATTGCTATGTTTCGATCAAATGGGTAAGGACACAAGTTCTGTGTATGAGGTTTCTTTGTCTTTACCATGCAAAGGTCCTACATTTCTTGTGAGAGGGATTTCAATTGTGATGCTAGATCGTCTTGTGGATTAGGTGGAGGAACATATGGCGGGATGACAGATGAGTTATATGGGCAGTATGAAGGTGTAAGATTTTTTGAAAGTGATGAATATGTTCTTGATGCATTTGGATTGACGATGTTCAAATGAGGATAATAGGAACCTTGTTGCTATTGTTGGGAATACTATTGAGCTAGTAAGGCTTGTTGTTGGGCCTACTATTGGTGTTGTGATAATAAAGTTGCTTGTTGTGCTTGATGTTGCTATTGCGCAACTTGTTGTGCTGCTAAGGTTGCTTGTTGGGCTTTTTGTGTGATAGCCACTTGTTGTTGTTGTTGTTGTTATGCTAAGGTTGCTTGTTGAGCTTGATGTTGTTGTTGTGCTAAGGCTGCTTATTGGGCTACTAAGACTGCTTGTTGTTTTTGTTGTACGGCTTGTTGATAAGTTTGTTGTGCTTGTTGTAGAGCTAAGGCATGTTCTTGCAATGTGGGATCAGGTGGTTGTTGAGACATCTATGAAGGATTATGGACATTTATGTTTTGAGTGGGTAGTGGATTACTGGTGAAAGGTGGAGGGTTCCCTTGGTTTAGCATTCCTTGCAATATAGTAGAATGAGGTGGAGGAATGTACATTTGAGGTCCTGATTGATTTGGCATAGAAAAGGGAACTATGGAAAAGGATGATGTCATTATATTTTCCAATATAAATGACACACTAGGACCGTGAGTCCATTGATTGAAAATATTCCCTTGTCTTGTGTTTCAAGGATTACCTTGTGCAAAAGACGTAAACAAAGGATTCATGATCAAGGTATTCATGGGATTGATAGAACTTGTAACCAAGGGATTGTTTGAAGGTGGATTAATGGTGGATGATGTGGAAATGGTAGATGGAATGGAGGAACCCGCCGAAGGGTTGGATAAACATGTCCCTATTTTCATTGAGGGTTGATTCTATGATATAGTATTAATATGCCCTTGTGTTTTGTTTTGAGATATTTGGTCAGTACTGCTTTGCGTGATGGTAGGAATACTCATTGTACTCATAGGTGTGGATGAAGAAGGGTGTCCCTGAAATGTCAAAGTTGTGGTGGAATAATGAAGTTCAAGCGGAGTGTGTAGCTATTTTGGAGCTTTGGTAAAAGGAGGAGCACCAAAATTAGGTGTCCAGACGGTGGTGGGAGGTGGAGGATTAGTTTCAAGAGTACCCACAAGTGTACTATTTTCAAATGGTGAAGTGTGACCAAAATATTTAGCAAGGCTAGTTGTAAGACTAGGTATCTAAGTTTTATTTATCCCTTGTGATGGAGTTGCAAAATATTGTGTTAAACGCTGTGCTACAAACCTCAGGGAGATAGGAGCTACACTGTCAAAGGATTAATGTTCCAAAATTTCTTCCCTAGTGAGATCAAATGGGTTATTCATGACGTCTTCGATCTCATATGGTCCTAAAGGAGATGATGGTTGTTGTGATGCTGTAACATGACTTCTAGGATCAAATTCTAAAGTATTTGGATCATTTGAGGTAAATGTAATTTTGGTTTTCTCCATGATTCTCTTGTGTTGTGATCTTGTCTTTACCATAATTTTTGTGTCAGCTATGGGAGAGTTGTGTTGAGTTTTGTAATGTTTGAACTCTCTAGTTGACTCAAACCTAGGTAAAAGGGATGCTCTAAGTATTTTGGGAGCAATAATGATAATGTGGGATGAAAAGATGGGTGATGCGGGAATTGATCTTTGCAAACATTTTGGGACAACACTTTTGACTTGAATTTGATGTTTTGATGTTGGGATAAAGGATGCTAATGAACTTAGAAATATTTAGGGTAGACTTGTGACCTTCAAGATAAACTAATTCAAAGATGATAACTATCTTAACTAAGTGCATAGAAAAGGATACATTTCACATACAAAATAGCTAAGGTAGGAGTTGGTTTGATGTTTAAGTCCCAAAATGTTGGTGTATTTGAAATTTTGAAAAGATAGATGAAGTGAAGGATGAAGTTTGATGGAGGAGTGAGTGAATTGTTTGACCAAATGTTGACCTAAAGTGAACCTTTTGTTTTGATAAGACCAAGGTAGTGAGAATGATGCTATACCTCTAAAATGTTCAAATCCTAAAGATGCAATGATTTAGAAAAGTTATTAATCTTCAAAAAGGTGAGGGTTCTGGCTCATAAAGAACATGTACATGTCAGGATATTTCCTTAGTGTGCGTTCATAAAATTTTATCAACAACTTGTTTCTATTTGTTAAAATCTGAGAAACAGATTACAACCCAGAATCGAATTGAAAGAGATAGATCAAATAAACTGTAAAATGCAAATAAAATGAGCAGAATGACAGTGATACCGAGATAAAACTGATGTGAAGTTCTCCAAGGAAAAATAGCATTAGATTACTATCTCCAACTATTGAATTAATAAAAAACAAGCTAGGTAGCATGCTTATATAGACTAGAGAGAGGGAGGAGGTGGCAACACTGACCAATGAGGAGCAACCATCTATCATACTAAAGATAGTAAAGTTTCTTCCCAAGATAGCAAATGGATGCTCATATGTAGGAAGGTGACACCTCATAATCTTCTCACCTAATTAAACATGCTTTATTAACCTAAGCAAGCTTAAATAAATGTGTTGGAAAAACCTTATAATACGGAATAAAAAACCTACACTAACACCCCCCCTTAAGCATAGCTTAGGTGGGTACAAAGATGGGTCCTGACAAATCAAGCTTGATGAGGTACCCATGTACAATGAAATCCCCCCCCAAAGAGAATCCCCCCCATAAGAGGAATAGCCCCCCTAAATATAGAGAGAAAATACCCCCCCAAAATAGAGAGAGTAGAAAGAAGTCGAAGGAAAAAGAATCCCCCCCAAAGAGATCCAATGGTAGATGCTCGAAATTGGATGTAGAAGATGGTCCACGATCGTCGAACAACATTCCTCCCTTTAGGAAGAAACACAACCAAAGGTGTATGCACACTTTCTCCCCACTCCTGAAAGGAATATGTAGGAAGAACATGCAAGATGAATGAAGTCTTTGAAGTTGACTCAATTATTCCCATGTCGATGCTGAAAGCTGCCACAATCAAATCAGGTGTTCTAGGCCACACTGCTGAAGATGACAAATCAGAATCTCCTAGAGATTGATGTAGAGCATAAGCAAAAGACTCAAGTATCTCCTCTGAAGATATCTTCTCCAAATGATGATCCAAAGTATCCACACTCATGTCAAACTGTAGGGAATGATCATGTAGAGAATGAAGAGGAGGTTCAAAGTGTTCCCTCACAACAACTAAAGAAGAATCAACTTCATCAAAGAGAAGATGAATATCATCAATAGTGTCTCCCAAATCTGCAATATGTGTCTCTATAAACAAGTTTGGAATACCTGTCAAGAGATCATCCAAAGCTGAATCTGGAAAGACAATGAATGTCCTACTGCAAAGAATCACTAGAAACTTTCAAAGAAGCAACACTAGAATCTAAAGTAGCAACAGTAGATGGTGAAGAGGTATCAATGAATGTCAACCATATAAACTGATCATCCAATGAAGATATTTCCACTTGAGAAGAGGTATCATGAATCTTAGTAGGTGCTTGGTCATCCAAGGAAGCATCACTTTCAGATGGAGATTCAATGTCTCCATACAACTATTGGATGATGGTCCATGCAATGAAAGGGAACTCAGTATGCTCAATATGATGCAAAATATCCTTAGATATAGTAAGACATATTAGTCCATAGATCATGTCATTATTGTTAAACCATGCATTCTTCTTATCATAGTCACTTGGCTCAGGAACAAGTCCAAGGAGATAGGGTAGTAGATCTTGCTCAAGGCATTGATTCTTTATCCCTTTCTTCCAAGAAAAATAGTTCTCTGAATTTAGCCTTACAACAGATTTGTGAAATTCATTACTAATATCCATTATTAAACCCCAATAGTGGAACTTTATCTCAGTTCATGATTGCAATTAACCCCATTAAAATGTTTTAACTATGATGCATAAAATCATGTTTCTAAAATAGAATATGTGCTAACAAGAGTCAACACAATGAACCCCCTGTTTTCACTCAAACAAAGAACCCCCCCAAGAAAATATGATTTGGCACTTTATATTTAGTGCGTTTACAATTACCACCAGCAAGAAATACTGAGTGGACTTGATCTCAATACTATTACAGATCCTCAAAAGGAGCATATGCTGAAAATACAACTTAGGCACAATACCCAGTAAAATAAACAACACCACTACAAGCTACACAAAAAAAAATTCACTTTCAAAAAAAGAATCACCTTGATCCGAGGTTTTATGCAAAAGTTATGCCTCTTCGAAGTTCCCAAAACGAGGACTGCGTAGTGTCACGACTGAGAATCTGCAATTTCTAAAAAATATCTGCATCCAAATCAAAAAAGAACTGCACTAGTGCATAGAGCACAAAAAAATAGCCAAGATCAAAATTTTTTTTTGTGAAAAACGGAGTCCGTATGAGCAAGAATGAAGCATTTGAAAACTATCTTCAAATTTGAAACTGCCAACGGAGAGGGGTACGGCTGAAGCTTTCTGAGTTTGTTTCTGCAAAATATACATATTGCATGCAAAAACTAAAAGATACCCAAATGGTTTTTTAATGCGGTGAACAAAACCCATAAGGCATTTTTCTTGTAGATGTACAGAAGATGTAGCTCTAGTGTAAAATAAACACCTTTAGCAATAAAACATGGCTCCAGCAACCAAAAAATGGCATGCAAAGGATGTATCAGCTACCTAAGACAATCAAAGCATGCTACAACCTGCAATACTAATTGAAACACAAAGTATGCAAGTCGATTGACAGAAACAAGATTACTGGATCTTCATAAATCCTTTCCGATTCTCCAGATCGTTAAAAAAATGCAAGAGAAGAGTATATGGGATTTTACAAGATCTCTATAAAGAATCTAACCTTAAAAAACTTGCTCTAATACCATGTTAAAATCTAAGAAACAGATTACAACCCAGAATCGAATTGAAAGAGATATATCAAATAAACTGTAAAATGCAAATAAAATGAGCAGAATAATAGTGATACCGAGAGAAAACTGATGTGAAGTGCTCCAAGGAAAAATAGCATCAGATTACTATCTCCAACTATCGAATTAATAAAAAACAAACTAGGTAGCATGCTTATATAGACTAGAGAGAGGGAGGAGGTGGCAACACCGACCAATGAGGAGCAATCATCTATCGTACTAAAGATAGTAAAGTATCTTCCCAAGATAGAAAATGGATGCTCATATGTAGGAAGGTGACACCTCATAATCCTCTCACCTAATTAAACATGCTTTATTAACCTAAGCAAGCTTAAATAAATGTGTTGGAAAAACCTTATAATAAGGAATAAAAAACCTACACTAACACTATTTTCATAGAATGCCTCAATGCAGTTGTTGATTGATTTTGCACTACAATGTCTAAGCTTAAAGTGACGACCAGTTGACCTTCATTTAGGGATCCTTACTTTGCATGAGATCATCTAGTAAAGTGAACCTTTGTTTGAACAAGATCAAGGTAGTGAGGATGATGCTAGACTTCCAAAATGTTCAAGTTCTAGAAAATGAGAGGACATATGGGAATGTTCAAACCTTTTTCGGGCTCTCCTTGCTTGGGCATAAGAGTTTCTCATCAAAGTGTAACGATTGCGGTAAAATATTGAAGCCCAATTTTGACCATACCTTGTTCTATGATTCCTATGTCTAAAATGGAGTGCTGGAGATTTTCCCCTATGGATCTTGACTATTTGATGAATAATTTAGAGGAGTTGAGTATCATGAAAAAGACAAATATTTTGACTCCAAAAGAATGGATATAGTTCTGGACTGTACCTTGAAGCGTGTCTATAAAATTTTGCTACCAATTTGTTTCTATTTTTGTGAATTGCTAGAAGGTGTTTCTTAAGAGCTTTTGAAGTGAGATGCCTATGTCTAAAATGAGGACCTATATAGTTGGCTTAGGGATCCTAATTTTTTGTGAGATCATGTGGAAACAGTTTAAGTTTATGGAAGAAAGGAAGATATTTATTTCCACGTAGGTGGTGGTAATGTGGGCCTTCCAGCCTCGATATTGGTGTGTTCCTCTTCTTCATCTAAAATGGTTGATGTGTTTCTCCACTGTGTGTTTGTTTCCCTTTTTTTAAAAGCGAAGGTTCTCAAACTGCTAATTAGATCGGTTTTGTTCATCGTTTATGAGTTCAAATTTTGGTTGAATTATAGCACCTGGAAGATTAGGTTGTTCAATGGGAGAAATCAATCTCCAAATAGTCATGTGGGGTTCATTTGTCAATTTATCTTTTCTTAAGTGAATTGATTTTACCACAAATACTTGTCTTTGATTATGTTTCCAAAGAGATGTTTATGTCAAAAACACCATAACTTTCACAATGTCCATTTCGTGAAAATCATGATGTTAAAGCCATAATTGCCTATGTTATCTTTGGGAGAAATATAGGTTTGAGATTAATGTCAAGATATTTAGAAATTGCTAAGGATAAATCCTTGGGATAAGCAGTAATATCAAGGCTAACTCAAGAAGTCCATATTTGAGCCAAATTATTTGAAATTTGGAGGATGATAGTGAATGTTTGTTTTTGGATCATTTTGAAACCAAGAAAAGTGTTAAACTAACTCAAAATCATTTACAACCCTAGGATAGAAATGGCTATATTTGTTGAGTCCCCACTAGGATTTCTCCAAACACTAGACAATGTGAACAGTTAGAGATTTGGTGACACTGGCTCCCCTACATGGCACACACTTCTTGGGACCACCAAATCTCAAAATCCCTAAAATCCAAAGATTAAAAATATTTTTTTGTTTCTACAATTGAGTAGTACAGATGTGTTGCGGCTTAAGAACAACCGTTCTTGCACCAACAAATATTTTTAGGATTTTGGCATGCTAAACAAATGGGTTGTAGTAAGGGTAATCGGGGACATGGAACCTTATGAGCATCCCACGAGCCACTAAAGGATTTAATCAATCCTACTAGGGGCTCTTATACTTTTTACAGTAGTACCCCATTCTGAAAGACACTATATGGCTAGGGCCTACATACCATGAGGACTTGATAGTTTACTCTTATCCATTTATATATTGTTCCGAGTGAAAAACCGGTTGGAGTCACCTTTGAATTGGTCTTAGGAAAGCCCATCTAAAGATAAAAAAAGTGAGAGAGTACACTTGTAGTGTGACCACTCAGTTAGTGTAAAGCGCAAGGAGGGAGCACACACAATTTCTCTTTCTCACACTAGCATGATTTTTTCAATTTTAAACCCAATTGAAAGATGTGGGTGATTTTGTAAAGTGTTAGAGAATGTTTCTATTTCTCAAGGTTTCCAAATGGCACCAGATAATTGCATACACATTCACCAACAACGTTGAAAATCACAAAACATAGCAAATAGTTGTCAATTTTATCCTTTCAAAGCAATGACGAGTTCATTTTAAGCACCAATTGAAAGATGAAGTTTGTCTTGTTCAATTTTAAGCCCAATTGACAGGTGTGATATGAGGATTCAATTTTATCCAACTTTGAGCATTCATTTTAAACCAAATTGAACTCTAGTGAGTTTTCTGAAACAAAAAATAGAAAGCATGAAATTGGGTTATAATTGCCCCAAAGTGTCAAACGCTTGTTACAATCATAGAATTTGAGATAGAAGATAATTTCTTTACTTTCACTCCATGTACTTAAAACTTGCAAAACCCTATTAGTCTAACAACCAAAACACAGTCAGACATGCATCAGTGATCAGATAAACTAAAGAAATTATGTCACATGTCGAAAAAAACAACATAAAATTTCTTACCCTAGTTGGGTGTCATTGAACACAATAGCATCGTAGTTTGAGATATGGGTGTCACTTTGGTGAAAATGGGCATCACTCTGCAGCATAACCAATGAGCACAATCGCATCACTATTTTGATGAGCATCGTTGTTAACGATA
Organism: Sequoia sempervirens; assembly: GCA_007258455.2. Lineage (NCBI taxonomy): Eukaryota > Viridiplantae > Streptophyta > Pinopsida > Cupressales > Cupressaceae > Sequoia > Sequoia sempervirens. The sequence continues at coordinate 457,940,232 of VDFB02000017.1, forward strand.
GTGTCGTTGTTAACGATAGCGTCACTGTTAACGATAGTGTTGCTGTTTGGAATTTAAAAGCGTTGGACTAGTGAATTTGAGCATCACCATTTACATTTTTTGATACCTCCAGATTAAATACGTGTCACCATATTTAAATAAGCGTTAGCAGATTAAATATGCATCGGTGTTTTAAATTGACAGGGTGTCTCTATATGGCGACACTATTGAAATAGCGTCACTATTTGTAATTTGAGCCTCGATGCAACTTGCAAAACAACATAAAAATGAAATTTGAGCCACAAAATAGTTAGATTATCAGTTTTCCCTCCTTCTAGTGCCAAAATGTGAGACGACAATACCAGTATTGTTCAAATTATGCTTGATCCATGAAAAATCAAAGCATAATGGGGCCACTAATACTCGAATCTCAACAAGATCATTCAAATGAAATTGAAACTAAACATTTATCAAAACCTAACATACTAAATTATGAAAGCTTTTAAAACATCTACTCTAATCCATCTAAAACTTATCTCGTTGTGGAATTGGTGTCGTGTTGATGTGGAACGACGACCCTTTCCCAATTCCATGATTAGTGAGTTTGTTTTAGTCGATTCTATGGAAGATAATCGATGAAACCATTGTGATTGATGTATGAAAACCTAGTTTATGCTAAAAATGAACATGATGCAAGCTAAGTTACCATGATTTTATGCCAAATGATGAAGATGTGCAAATGCTAAGCTAATCTAAGCTAAAATTATGCTAAAAGATGAAAACCCTAATTCATATACAAACTAAGATGGATGCATAGAAGCCATTAATGGATGCTCTAAGCTATTATGCAATGAAAATGAACTCAAATAAGCTAACAAGTGAGTAAATTGAGAGTATGGATGCAAGTGAATTCAACAACATAAGTTTGCAATTGAAAGATGGATCTATTTGTTTCCAAATAGTGTTCTATTTATAGGAGAGCAAATGAGGAATGAATGGTTGAGATCAAAAAGCTTAATCAATGGTTCAAGATGAAGGGGATGAGAGGCATGGATCATGGATTCTCATCAATGAATGAGAATGCATGATGAAATTTAATCAAGAGCTCACACTTGCCTCAAACAAACACACTTTTGACCTGCTCACATAGGTCAAAGGTAACTTGCTCAAGAGGTTGAAGGTTTAGCTTGTTCAAGAAGCCAAGTGAGTTGATTAGAGAGAGAATATTCCTTTTGGGTGAGGAAAAAAGGTAATTTACAAATTAAAACAAATTTTTAATTGTGCAAGAAAGAGGATAAGGAATATTCTTTGCTTAGAGAAAAATTAGTTTAATTGCTAATTAAATAAGATTTAATTTATGCAATTAGGGGATTTGGAGGAATTAAAGAGATATTTATTAAATTAGATGATTTAATAAATAGGGGAGGGGTGAAATGATATTTAATTAGATAGCTTAGGATTATTTAATTAAATAAGATGACTTAGGAGATTAAATTAAATATTTTAATTTATTTAATTTAATCAAATGAAGTGTTAGTACGAAAAGAGATGAATTAACTCAATTGAATTAATTAGGATAATGGATGAAAATGATGAAATTAATTAATTAGCTAGGATAATAAAATCAATTAAGTGAAAAGAGGATGGATTAAAGAGGAAATGATGTTAGCAAATCTTATTTAAATGTATGATATCGATTAGGACATTTTTCAGTGTCTACACAAACATATGCTACAATGCATTAAATATAAATGTTAACCCTGGAAAAGAAAATGATATTGCAATTTACGTGGAGGATAATTTATCAACCTAGTCAACCATACAGAGAATATAGTAGTTAGGTTTTTGATTAATATATTTAACTATCAATATTTATTTTTTATCCTAAAATGAAGAAATTCTAAAGCCATTTGAAGTTGTAATTTATTGTTGAGCAAAAGTGAAAATAAATGCTACCATTCACATTTATTTCTACCCATGCTAGTTGCATATTTGTTTAGATGTATTTGTATACATCCATTGCTACTTGAACAAAGAAATTTGACATATGCTTACATGTATACATGTTTTTGAATTAGTCTACACTAATCTCTATGGGTTTCTTATTCTCCTTTTCAATTTTAAAATATTTTAACTTATTTCCATTTGATGGCTTTATCCATGACTTTATTTACATGTATATAGTAAGACCAATGCAGATTAAAGATATATATTTTTTCCATATACATTTCAGTACGCCATAGTTGAACTATTATATTATTGATTCTTTGTATAGAACAAATTGAGACCAATCAGTTATGTATCAATGAATATTCCCTATAACTATAAATGTAAAATGGAAAAGGTTGGTTAATTAAACATTTAATTAAGTTATGGAATTTAGATGAAAGGGATATGTCCTAGACTAATTAGGACCAGTATTTAGCTATAGATGACGAAGTTGATCGATTAGGGTTTCAGTCATGAATAGTCCTAGGCAATATTTTAGTTCTCTATATTTTCTCTGTGTTTGATACAATGCAACTAAGTGGTGTTGTGTGAAAGAAGAATTAAAAGTAGGATGGACTGAAATGAAGCTTAAGTGGCAAATTGTGCCAATTGCTTAGCGATTGTGATGTAATTGATGCCCCTTCAAGAGAATTGTTGAGTGAAATGGAACCTAATTGGTATGTTGAAAAGACACAAAAGAAAGCGACTTTAGATGATATGCATGCCATTAATATATAACTAAATGATTTATTAACGATTCATCTTGTTGATTCATGTCACTAGGATGATTAGATTTGATTTGTATGAATGTACGTCTAGGATAATGAAATCTTTCAATGATGGAAATGCAACTAAATGACACATGATGATTGATAAATGGTGAGGTAAAAAATGGAATAGATAAGAAAGACATGTTGTCATAGTGACTTCATGTGCAAGTAGCCACCTTTATTTTTTTGTAGCACTTAGTGTTATGCACCATGATATAAGAGACCATAATGACTATGAGTCATGTGAAAATAGACTGACACACTAATAGAATAGCGACCCAATAGACACATTGTCTTTAGCAATCAAAACAAAACATAAACCAAAGATAAAATAAATTAGAATATGTAAAAGTGATGCATCATATATTAGAAAAAGAAATCTGTGACAGAATTCCAAAAACCTATGAAGGGAATGACATCGTAGCAAAAGCTCAGCTGGAAGCACATACAATTGATTTGAAAGTTTTGAATTGAAGTATTGTACATGCTTATTGTGGATGTAATTGTAAGCTATTAGAACAATTGTTACATTATCTTCCTTTCAGATCTCATGGCATAGAATCCACAAATGCATAAACTGGTTCAAAACATACCTGATGAGGTAAAAATAACCTCATCATAATAATACCACAAAGACCTGGTTTATACATGCAAATATCTATCCTCTACCAATTAATTAAATTTTAGAAGAAATAATTGCTTAATTTTAGTAAGAACTTGTATAAACTTTATTTCTTTTGATTTCTTAAAGTAATTTTCCAATATAGATTTAATGGGATGCTTTAAGTGTTTTGTAGATAATAATCATTCAATCAAGTTACAAATTGAAGTATCTAGTTGGCACGTGCTCCAGAACAGTTAGAGATATATGCTGGAAATATGCTCCGGAACTTCAGGATGATGGACCGAAAATGTTGTTGTTCTTAAAAGATGTTATTTTTGTTATCTTTTGAATAAATACTTTATGGCTTGACTTAAGCCTCTTAAATGCTATGTAATAGGATTAAAGATAGACGAGTTATACATAGATCTGTTTTAGATATTTTTCAGTGGTTATCTATACCAGCTAAAATATAGCATGTAGTTACAGTTTTTCTATAAAAGATACAGTCGTTGGAAGTAAGATATACAATGAAAGTAATGTTATGCTGACATAATGTTTTTCCAAAGGTTTATAAATAAAGAGACTGTTATTTGAAATTCTGAGTTATGAGTTATGGATGATAACTATGTTTAATAGAGGTGTTCCCGAAATAGCTGTGGATGTGAGCTAAGAATGAATGTGTTGTCCCACAGTTGGCCACTTGACGGGAGTAGATAAGTGTTTTCTTTTGTTATACTGATGTTTTGTAGAGAGTTATTTGAATTCACTGTTATGAAATCTTAGTTTTAAAGTATTTGTTATCTTTTCAACTTTCGTAGCTTATGTTACTTACTATTGGAATTTTGACTGTTAAGAAAATGTTTTATGGATTTTTATAAGCTTTTATGTTCTTATAATTAGTTTCTTAGTTTAAATTGATTCTATGCTTTTTAACTTAGTTATTATGCTTTCTAAATTAGTATACTCATGTTTACAGTTCAAGCATTTTCTATTTTCTTAGGAATAGATTACTTTTTAGTTTGATAGTTAAATAAGTTGAAGTTAGAATTAATAAGGAACCTAAGGGAGATACTTTGGAACTCTTCTATTGTAGATTGCCTTGAACACTACCCGGTCGACAATTTGAATATTTTATTCTAAAGTAATGGGACCTAACAACAGCTTATCAATACCTTTTCACATTGTTGTAGTAGTAGATCCATGTCTTCAATGAAGGAAAGATTCCAAACAAAAAACATTTGGAAAAGACCCCTGCAAAATAAAAGATCATTGTAAAACACACTGTGTCATGCCTCTAAATAAATGGGGCCTGAACATCACATGTGTATCTAACATGTGGTTATAAACAATATACAGTGTGCAACAATTTTATCTAACAACTTTCAAAACTACCTTCTATATAGTTTCTTTGTTATAGGGGTTGATACTATTTAGTATTTTCTTCACACAAGTATGCATAAATAATACACACATGCCTTAGCCCATATATGCACATATATATACATACATATATATGTATACACACACATGCATACATATACACACACACACACATACACACACAAACACACTCTCTCTCACACACACACATATATATATACATACATACATATATATACATACATATAGATATATATACATACACACACACATATATATGCATACACACAAATATGTATACACATATATATATGTATGTATATATAATTGAATATATATATATTCACACACATAAATTTATATACATACATATATATACATACATACATAGATATATACACACAAATATATATGTATGTATATATACTTATATATATATACATATATATAAATACATATATATGTATCTATATATACTTATACATATATATATACATTCATATATATATATATATATATGTATATGTATGTATACATAAATATATGTGTATGTATACATGTAGATATATATATATACATATATACATACATAAATACATAGCATGTTAGCCAATGTAGACATGAACCTGTGATTTTGTTTTAATAGACAGAAGAACAGTTGGCATCAATGCATGGCAAAGGAAACATTAGTTGCATTGTTAATGGTGGCTAACACAGAAGTCAACATTAATGAATTATGATGTTAAGTCTTTAACTAAACAACATAAATTAACCCATAAAAGAACTCAATGATAGGAAACAACAGATACAGGAACTTACAAAAGTCTCATTTTTTGGTTCCAACACAATAGCTATAAACCCTCTCAAGAGACACAAATTTTACCTTGATTCAATGTTCTGAGCAAATGCATAAATAACGTAAATAATCCTTTGCTTGACAAGCTCAAAACTCAACACCATAATCCATTAATGGTAATTGCACTTGAATCTACTCACAACAAATGAAAATCAGATCTAAATAAATGCAAAATGTGATCACACATAAGAACCTTTTGCTTGATAGACATAAAACTTAACACCATAATCCATTAACAACGACTACACTTACACACACACATATATATAGACTGAAAACTCAACACCATAATCCATTAATGACAGCAACACTTGAATCTATTCATAATAAATGAAAAACATATCTAAATAAAGGAAAAATATGGTCATACACACAAGAACCTTTTGCTTGGCAGCCATAAAACTTAACACCATAATCTATTAATGATGACTACACTTGACTCTATTTATAATAAGTGAAATTAGATCCAAACAAAAGAAAAATGTGGTCATACACATAATCCAAATGAACTCAAATCATTACAAATTGATAATTTTTTTCCTTCATTGCTCCAAAGAATAAATTGCAATTGGGAAAATACAAAACCACGATCAAAACATCAACTACCAATGAGAAAATTACAAAAAAAATAGCACAATATTCATTTTAACAGTTCCAAATACACATCTTCAACAAAAGTCTTATTTGGTCAAGATATCCATGATGTACATGCATCAAAACATCCATGATACATCAGATATATCTTGAACAGATAAAAATCTTTCAATGTCTATCACTGTTTCATGAACACACAATTAATTTGGATTGAAAAAATAGAAAACCATGACCAAAATATCAAAAGCCAATAAGGAAATTGCAAGAATATAGCTCAAACTCCATATCAATAATGAAGATGCTACAACAACATATCATTTGCAATTGGGGAAATTCAAAACTAGGAAAAAAATATCAATTGCAAATGAGTAAAGTGTAAAAAAAATAGCACAAACTTCATTTTAACTGTTCCAAATACACATCTTCAACATAAGTCTTATATGTTCAAGACATGCATGATGCACATGCATCAAAACATCCACAGTACATCAAACATGTCTTGAATGTATATAGACATCTTTCAATATCTATCATTGTTTCATGAACACACAATTAATTTGGATTGAAAAAATACAAAACCACAACTGAAATATCAAAAGCCGATGAGGAAATTGCAAAAATAGAGATTAACCCATTAAAACACTCATCAATAAGGAACAACAAAGATTACACCATCGCAGAAATGTAAAAAAATATGAAATCACAGTGTAAAAGATATAGGAACTTACAAATTCCTCCTTTTTCGCTTATAATACCATAGATATAAACCCTCTCAACACACACATATTTCACCCTCATCAAACAATCTGAGCAAATGAAGAAATTGTTCGACAGACTTAAAACTTCACACCATAAGCCATTAATGATTCCTACACTTCATTCTACTCACAATAAATGAAAATGTGCTAATAATAAATGCACAATGTCCTCGTTAAAATGTCATGCATTAATAGAAAAATTGGGCGCGAAGACACCACTATATCAAAGAACATTACAAAGTCATGAAATATTTCTAATAGCAACAAAACATTAGGAATTCATTAAATTAATTAAAAAAACATAAAACCACGAGGAAAATGGCAACAACCAATGACAAAATTGCAAAGAAAAGGCCAAAATTACCTTTTAATAAAATAATCCCAAAGACATTAGCATGGCAAAAAATTAACATTGCCACCATGATTCCCAAGGAATGCATTAATAGGCATGAGTGCTATGAAAACATTAGTATTCTACCTTAAAAGGTAGGGTCTAACTACACAAGAGCTTTTAAACAATACAAACATATTTGTTACAACATGCATACCAGCAGGATAGCTATAAACCCTCCCAATAGCCACAGATTTTACACTGGTAGATTTTGCACCTACCTAGACCTAAATAGACAAAAGATAAGTTGCATTGTTAATGATGGTCAACAGAGAACTCAACATTTATGAATTATGGTGTTAAGTCTTTAACTGAACAAAATATGAAATGACAGTGTGAAAGATATACAAACTTTCAAACATGTCCTTTTTTGACAAATTGTTTGATAAGGGTCAAATATGTGTCTCTCGATAGCCTTAAAACTTGACACCACAATCCATTAATCAATGAAAATTAGGGAGTAACAAATGCTAAATTCCCTCGTTAAAATGCCATGCATCAACAGAAACACTCAGTGCAAAGACACGTTTATATCAAAGAACATTACAAACCCATGAAATATTTCCAATGCAAAAAAACATTACCAATTGACGAAATGATTTTATATCGAGACATTTTGCACCTATTTAGACCTAATTTTCATTCCATTTAATAGATTGAAGTGCAACTAGCATGCATGCATGCAGAGAAAAGATTAGTTCCATTCTTAATAATGGCCAGCAGAGAACTTGACATTAATGAATTATGGTGTTAAGTCTTTAACTCAAAAAAAGAGACTAGCCCATAAAAGCACTCAAAGATAGCAAATAGTAGACATTAATCCATAAAATGTAGAAAACAACAAACAATAGACATTAACCCATAAAATTCACAGATGTAAAAAAATATAAAATAACACTGTAAAAGATATCTAGGAACTTACAAATGCCTTGTTTTTTGCTTCCAATATGATAGACATAAACCCTCTCAACAGAAACATATTAGAACAAAAAAATGATAGTGTAAGAGATATAGGAACTCACAAATGCCTCCCTTGTCGTTTCCAATACAATAAATATAAACCCTCTCAATAGACATAGATTTCAATCTCATCAAACAATCTGAGCAAATGAATAAACAACACAAATAATCTTTTTCTTGACAGACTTAAAACTTCACACCATTAGACATTAATGATTCCTGCACTTCAGTCTAATATTTCCAATACAAATAAAACATTACCAATTGATGAAATGATTTTATACCAAAACATTTTTCACTTATTTAGGCCTAATTTTCATTTCCATTTAATACATTGTAATGCAATTGGAATGCATGCATGCAAAGAAAAGATTAGTTACATTCTTAATAGTGGATAGTAGAGAATTTGAAATTAATGAATTATGGTGTTAAGTCCTTAACTCGACAAGAGAGACTAACCCATAAAAGCACTTAAAGATAGGGAAGAATAAACATTAACCCATAAAATACAGAGAAGAAAAAACACTAGACATTAACACATAAAATGCAAAGATGTAAAAAACTATAAAATGACATTGTATAAGATATAGGAACTTACAAATGCCTCATTTTTTGTTTCCAATACAATAGGCATAAACCTTCTCAATAGGCAAAGATTTCACCCTCACCAAATAATCAGAGCAAGTGAATAAACAATGCAAATAATCCTTTGCTCGATAGGCTTAAAACTTCACACCATAATCCATTAACGATGCATGCACTTCAGTTATACCAAGACATTTTCCACTTATTTAGACCTAATTTTCATTTTCATTTAATAGATTGAAGTTCATTTGGCATGCATGCATCCAGTGAAAAGATTAGTTCCATTCTTAACCGTCGCCAGTAGAGAAGTCACATTAATGAATTATGATGTTAATTCTTTAACTCAACAATAAAGACTAACCCATAAAAGCACTCAAACATAGGGAAGACTAGACATTAACCCATAAAATTTAGAGAATAACAAACAATAGACATTAATCGATAAAATGTACACATGTAAAAAACTCTAAAACGACATTGGAAAAGATATAGGAACTTACAAATGCCTCGTTTTCCGTTTCCAATACCATAGACATAAACCCTCTCAAAAGACACCGATTTCATCCTCATCAAATAATCTGAGAAAATGAATAAGGATGATCCCACAATACTGGTTTACAATTCTGTTGAGGAAGGAAAAGTGCAAAAATGCTCCTTTGAAAAAAAATATTGGTTTTTAGGGTTCCCACGAACTAGGGGTTTGTATGGACCCTTAATGGGTTCTCTTGAACCCCCCTTTGAGTGAACCCTATTAAATGAGGGGACCCACCTTTTGGCACATTTTTAAATGGAAGACAAAGGGAAATATTGAAAAAAGGGTGGTTCGCTCGAACCCCCCTTCGAGCGAACCCACCTTCACTCAAAGGTTCAAGGGAGGTTCGCTCAAAGGGGGGTTCTGTATACAAAGATTTTGGTTACCCAAGGGTTCTCTAACTCTTCTAGGTTTTTCATCTAAAAGGAGAGAAATGGGCCCAAAATTCTAATGTCTACACTCAATATTAATGTAAAATGGATGTAATGTATCTAAATGTGATGTCTAAATGCAACAAACTAAAAAATAAATGATTTATTGATGCTAAACCTAACAAATGCAAAGTGTTGGAAAACACAATGATGTATGCAAAAACACCTAAGAGTGCAAGTAAATGATGAAAGAATTAAACAGAACTGGAGAGGTCGACCTAGAATATGGAGTCTAATGTAAAGAGGCTCTGGAATCCTATAGAGTTGGCTAGAAATATTGATTGGGACACTTATGCCAACCTGGGCGACTTAGTCTAGTTTTGAGGAAAATCTGCCATAATAGGAATCTGCCAAATGGTTATCCAGAAATGTATAAACCACTTTTCAGGCTTGGTAGTGGGACTAATTCGCCACAGATGGTGACTTACTCCACCTAGAGATTTCTTTAATTTTAGAACATAATTTTGTAACTCTTGGTATGCACTTGCTTTTTCTGACAAGTGTTTGATCTTGATTATGTAGAAAATAGGCTAAAAGAGGTCTTTGAGCTTCAATTAGAGCTTTGTTGACTTTGAAGGATTGTTGACCACTTTTTGACACCAAACTCTAATAAATCTACATACAAATTCTGCAGAAAAACATGTAAAGAGGGGGAAAAGGGTTAAGGGTTAGAGTATAGGGGTTTGCCTTGGTCAAACCCCACTTTGGTAATCAAACCCTAGATAATGAAATGAAATATGAAGAGAATGATAAATAAACAACATGAAATTTCATAAACTTACCAAACCCTTGATGTGTAAATCTAAAGATATGCAATGAAGTGCTCCAATGGATGACTTGATTATGCTTAGAGTGCTTGAATGCTTGAAAATTATTAAGTGAATGGATGAATTGCTTGAGTGGATGAATGAGGTTAAAATGAAAGGAAAAACCCTTATTTATACTTTATTTTCCAGAAATTCCTAAAAATAACACATCACAAGCTTACCTCAAGGGTAAGAGAATAAAATCCCGCCAGGAAGTTAAAATTATTTTTATTTTTGTGCCCAGTGGGACTAAGTCGCCCTAAGTGGCGACTTGGTCCCACTAGGGAATTTCATTAGGTTTCAAATATTAAAGTACATTAAATAATGTTTAACAGTAATATCCTCACAAATACACTTAAGTATGACCGAAAAGTGCATTAAGGGGTCATTTAAACATGAGAAAGGGTTGAATTAGTGATTACAAGTCTAGAAAAGCATGAGAGTTTGTTACAACTCTTTACAAAACTTTGAAATAAGACTTGGTAAGTGATAAAAAATGGTTATTTAAGTGAATTATGATGAAAGGGTCCTATAAAAGTGTGAAAGTGGGTTACAACACTTCACAACACTTTTACAAGACATCCTAGAAGTCTTAATGATTCACAAGGGTCCAAGACCTAATGTGAATGTGTTGGACACATTACAACATTAAATCTAGGAAAAATCAAGCCAAATTCCACTAGGAGGGCCTGGACATGAGAAAAAGTAGAAGGCTTACTTTTTCAGTGTCCATAGTTAGCCCCCACTTTAGTGAGAGGATGAACCTACTTCAAACTCACACTAAAGTAGCTGATCATGCAACCAAGAGGGGTTTGAATGCACTAATGCTTGGTAAGATGAGACAACAATAATCAAGAGGGATGATCAAGCCCCCAGGATCACGATCACATGGAAAATCAAACATAAACACAAAGTAACACATGTGGATATGATGAGAAAGGATGAAAGAAAGCTTCAATAATTTTTCCATCCTGATGTGGATCAGATCTAGACAATAAATATGTACTCACTTTGAGGTGACGGAACTCATGGCTATCCATCAGGTGAGAAGGCCCAAGTATACTCACTCTAGGGCCATGGAACTTCTGGTTGTCCATAGGGTGAGAAGGCCTGAAAGGTGAGTAATATACACTCATGATTAGTATGCACTCACACGTACAAGTAGGTGGCTATGGGGAAAATTCATGCCTCAGAATGGGCTTCCCTCTCAACCATACTAATGTTATACCTCCTGATAACTTTAATAAGGCGCCACAAAGGACAATGCCATTTCGTGCTTCATGAGACAAGCAAAGCTTCCTATACTTATAACTCATGAACAAATGCAATGGAACCATAGGCATGCAAGTTGTATTATGCAAGGTGGACATATAAATGCAAAATGCAACATGCAAAAGATGTTCAAATGAGTTTTGTTAAGTTTATGCAAGGTCTATAACTTAGGGAACATTGTGTCTAATGTCTCCAAGAGAGGACCGATCAAAGAATAGAAAATTCACAACTTAGGGGATGTTGTGTGTCGCATTAGGCCACTAAGAGGAATGTAATATGCTAAGATAGATCATGCTTATGAAGGAAATCACACCCAATGTCATCCACAAAGTGACAAATGCATCGTATAAAGTAACAAGGCTACATTAAGAAACAAGACATGAGAGCCAACTTGGAAAGACCCTATGCCAAGTCATATGTTTCTAAGTAAGGTTGTGTCATGTGAAGGAAAGGAAAAAAAGAAAGAGGTGTTTCCCCCAAAAGAAAACACACCAAACACATAAGGGATCTATGGATTTTGGTTCAATATGTTCATTTCTGCAATGTTTTTATTAAAGAACTCATAATTGTCACCATTCCCCAAATACACATAGAATTGGAAGAATGACACAAAGAGAGCGAAAACAAAAGAAAAATAAAATCCATTTTGGGTCAACATGGAAGAGGCATTGTGGTATCAATGCTTTGCATCATCCCCAAAAGGAAAATGCAAGCAAAGGAAAATGAAAATGCAAATGAAAATGAAAAAAATATTTTGGGTCAACATGAAGGAGACATTTCGGTCTCAATGCCTTGTGTCATTCACAAAAGGAAAAACACAAAACAAAGAAAAAGGTAAAGAGAAAGAAAAAAGGGCCTTTTGGGTCGACATGGAAGAGACATAGGGCATCTCAACACTTTGCGTCATCCCCAATAGGAAAAACACAAGAAAAAGAGAAAAAGAAAGTAAAAGGACCATTTGGGTCAACATGGAAGAGACATAGGGAGTCTCTACGCATTGCATCATCCCCAAAAGGAAAAACACAAAACAAAAGTGAAAGACAAAAGCGATGGAAGAATGAAGGTACAAATAGAGTAATGTTACAAAGAGAGGAGAACATTAAACGTCATGTCATGGGGAAACAAAATACGCGCATGTACAAAAGAAAAGAAAATGCAAAAGACTAGTAAAGCAGATGCAAGTCAACCGATGAGCAAGTCATCTGCCTCCCAATCATGTTCAGTGTATTGTGAGGGTGGTTGACTATCTAGAGGGACAATTGCAAGGGACAAACTAGGGGAAGTACCAAGTTCTACACTTGTTGTAGGAGATTTGTCATTTAAGCTCATGGCAGAGGAAAATAATGTATTCATATCATTGTGTACCTCTTCGTCTATTTTAGAAATCTCATCATTATTGTCATCTAGATTAATCACAATGGGAGGACGGATGGTAATTTCAAATGAAGGGTGTATCAGGAGTTGTGGTTATTGTATCAAATCATTTTGTTGTGATTGGGGAAGATGGTCATTAGGCAGTGCTTCTATCAAAGGCGGATGTTGATTTTCTTTGTTTTCTTTAGTTTGTAATTGACAAGCAAGGAGATGACATTGACGCCTATGCTCCCTAGCACCTCAATTTCTTTTGATTCTATTTTGAAGTTGTGTTGGTGTAAGATTGGGTTGATCCACCATAGGTTCCTTGTCTTTGCTAAGGGTAGGAACAAAAGGAACCATGGGAGGTCATTCAATCACTTTCTCTTTTACTTTATATACATGTTTGTTGTGAGAGGGCATGATGGGGTTGATATCATTATCAACTCATGGATGTTTGGATGAAGAAGGTGAAGTGTTTAGTGGTGGTTGATCTAGAGTTATTGGTTCCAGCTCAGGTTGAAGCATTGTCTCATCGAGGATGGGAGTGTCGGAAGTGGGTGGGGATTAGTTGTGGAGGGACAATTCGACAATTTTCTTTGCTTTAAACTTTTGGTAAGCAACGGAAAATAAATCTTTGCAAGGTGTTATGGGTTCCATGGGCTTAGGAAAAAAGGATTCTAAGGAGAAATTTCCTTTAGAAGACAAAGGGCTAAATCCACTATGGTGAACAGTGTATATTTCATTGTCATGTGAAAACTTTAAACATTTGTGTATGAATGAAGGAATGACTTTCATCGAGCGAAGCCATAGATATCCTAGCTACAAACAAAACTAATATGATTGTGGAATGATAGAGAATGTAACATCCAGTGTCTTAGGTCCTATTTGTAATGGAAGAATGATTCATCCTATTGTAGGGCACGCAAAACCATTATGTGTTTTGATCCATGCTCTTGGATTTTCATAGTTATCTTGATAAAGATCATGTAATACCAAAAATTCCTCAGTGATCACATTCTCACCATAGGCGGGATCTATGAGTATCCCATTAGTGGGATTATCATAAATGCGACCGGCTATGTAGACAGGACCATCGGGAAGATTTGAAAGAATATCCTCAGAAGAGAAAGTAATATCAATATTTTTCTTATTTTGGCCCTTACGAGGGATAACGTCTATCACTCCTACTAGATCATCCATACGATTAATAGAAGTGGTATGTGGAATAGGATCAAGATGTTCAATTTCCTTATGAACAATCATCACATCATTGTTTTGAGTTTCACTGGCTTTTACAAATGAAACATTATGTTTAGGCATCGGATTGTAAAAATTTGCAAATTTTGATTGGGTGGGGCAATAGGCGTATTTCCTTTAACATTAACAGTTCAAATAGATAGATTACCAGAATCAATGAGGTCTTGTACTATGTGTTTAATACACTTACACTATTTTGTTTCATGTTCATTTTGTCTATGATAATGGAAATAAGAGTTAGGTTGAAAGGTTGGAGGCAAAGGTTTAGTTGGATCTAATGGTTTAATAGTAGGTAAAGAATTCATCTGTTCTTGTATAAGTTGGGTCATTGTGTTATGAAGAGTGGTGGGTAATGGTGTAAATTATCATTTTGGATCTTCATAACTATAAGGTATCGTGGCTTTAACGGCTACTACTTGGTTTTTGACGGGTTGAGGTGGTTGTTGAGGAGGATTAAATTGTAAAACCCCTTTGTTTGGTTTTCGAAATGGTTGTGAATTGTTTAAAGTGCTAGGTTCAGATTTTTCAATTCAGTTGGAAGTGATTTTGGCATCACAACTATTAACTGAATTGTGATAATCGCAAAGGGTTGTGCACAAGTGTATGAAAGGTAAATTTCATCATGGTCAATCTATCTTGGATTTGAATTTGCAAATTTTCAATGAACATCTTTTGGAGATGTGTATCAGGAATTTTAAAATCAAGTTGGGCATAAAGTGAGTGATAGTGTGAGATAAAATCAGTTACCTTTTCGTCCGCATTTTTTTTGCATCCCATTAAATCAGCCAATATCTTCTTTGGAGTCATATGCACTTGAAAATTACTTATGAATTCATCAACTAGTTCATTGAATGAACTAATTGAATTATTTGGTAAGGATGAAAACCATTCTAAGGTAGTGTCTTTTAAAGTCCTAGGAAACAGTTTGGCCAATAGTTTATCGTCAAGGACAAAGTCATTACACAAGCCTATGTAGGAATTAACATGATTAGTAGGATCACCCTTTCCTCCGTACTTCTCAAATCTAGGCATTTCTATTCTTTGTGGCATTGGTGTTCGTAGGATTTCTAAAGAGAGTGGGTTGCTCCGGTCATAATAGGTGGGAGGTCCATTCTAGTTTTGATTAATGGTGGATATTTGTTTTTGCATGGAGGAGACAGTTTGGAAAATTTGTGTGATGAGAGGCTCAATGTAAGTGGTATGAGGTGGAAGGGAAAGTGGTGATGGAGTGTATGTAGTGGTAGGGAGGGTGAATGGAATGCTAATAGATGGTATAGTGGAAGAGGAGAGAACATTTGATGCAACATAAGAATTAGGAATGCTAGCATGAATACTCAAGGAAAGAATCTGGTGCAGGAGCACCCAAGCTCCTTAAGGATCACCTGAGATTTTAGGAGGTTGCAGGGGTCTTGAAGACCTATCAAGGATCTCAGAACATCAATTATGACATATTGAAGCCTATAATGGCATTTGACATGGATAAAAATATTGAAGGAGTCAAAAGTACTAAGGCAACTGATAAGAACCATAGGACCAAAATGCTTTATAAAGGGAACAATAATGTTCTAGGAGGTTAGATAGGAGTATAATGTTTTAATTGAGTCAAATAAGTTTTAATAATGAAATGTAATAAGTTTTAGAAGGATTTAGTTCATAGGAGTTAATAAATTTCAAGTTGGAGAATTCAAATTTTTGAAATCCACCTTTGGGCGGGAAAGTGACTTTTAGGAGTTTTAGCAACTTTAATGTAATCAAACCAATCCCAATCAGTTGGGACAGTTGGGGGATGAGTATATAAGGTTATGGAATGAATTTTTATGGAGGGTTGGTTGCTGGTACGGATTTTGTACGGACTACTACAGGAAGAAGCAAAAAAATAGCAATTTCTTGCATTTTCTTGTGTTTTTTTGATGAATATCTGATTGTTATTGATGAAATGAACCATGGAATGATTTAGAGACTTGTATCTACATTTATTTAAGCCTTTTCATGTCCTGATACACATTTATAATCAGTTCTTTGTATTATATTGCTGACTATCCTAAGAAAACACAGATTTTTCACTAGTTTTTGGTGGTTTTCATGGGTGTTTGATCCATTTCATGAAGGAAAACTGCTATAACCTGTGAAATGGATCTGTTCTAACATTTATAATACAAATCTAACAAGATGACATGCAAGTAAGGAAGAATACTTGGGTGTACACCATGTTTTCACAATGCAAAGTGCTTGAGAATGGAGGCTAAGGTGTAGCAGCAGGAGATCTGCCTTAATGAGGGGTATATTTTTGAGTTGAAGGAATTATTTATGTTGAGTTATTGGTGAAAATTCCAAGAAAAGGTTCTGGAAGTGTGGGGAAAGCTAATTTTCAAGAGGCCCTAGTTTTGGAGCAATTTAGTGAGGGTTTTGTGTTTGAGGGTGTCAAGGCTGTCATAGGAACCTAAAAACTTGAAAATCCTTGGTTTGGGAACATTTTAAGGTACTGTTGAAAGTATTATGATCTGGACTTGAGTTTGGAATAGGGTTGCTTTGAAAAAGAGGGCTAATTTGGCCTAGTTTTTGTAGAAATAGCAGAATTTGGGAAGTCTGATCCAAAACAAGTGCCATCAAGGTCTGGGTATGTTGTGTAGGGTCATAAATCACATCTAAAACAATCATTAGTTTGGTAAGTCCTTTGGGGAAGTTGTGAGTAAAGTTAAAAAAACCACCGCAAGAGGCCTAGTTAGGCTAGAAGCCTAGCCAAGGTGCAAAAAGTGAGTTTGTGTTTAAGTCAGAGGTTTGGGGCTTGAAACCATTCAAGACAAGTTTGTTTGAGTCTTTTAAAAGCTTCCCAAGGGTTTGGGTCCATAAGTGAAGGTTTAAAGTCATAAGTGAAACTTTGAGGCTTAGCTCCTGCAGGGTGCCTAGAAGAGGGTTTGAGATTGCTTCATTGAAATCCTTGAAATCATTGTGTGTTTCCAAAAGTCCCATAGCCTCTGCATCAGAATCACATTACTAACTTGTTGCATTGTGGTTGTGACTTGTGGAATGGTGTAGGTAGGTATGGATGCTACTATGGAAGGAGGAGGAGTGTTAAGTCCTCCTTGACTAACCACAGTGTTTGTTTGTTGGGATGTGCTAGATGTGGAAGGAGCATGTTTGTTGTATATCTCAGCAATTTTTTTCATAACATTTAAGCCTTCATCACTTTCAATTACGCAATGGATGTTTTCTATAGCAGGAATCACAATGGTTGAAATGTTTTCAAGACACAAACCTTGTTGCAAATGTGCTAAATCCTCATGAATGTTAATGAATTTGTCTTGCAGAATGTGATCATTTTGTGTGTCAATTTGCATATTATTGGAAGGCATAGTATTGATAAAGGTAGGGTCCATGCCTAATGCACTATTTTCAATACCAAGAGTAGTAGCTCGAGACAACCCAAGGTCCACAACAAGTGTGTTATCGTGGGATGTCATGAGTCATGAACTTCTTCTCACTAAAGTATTATCAATAGGGAACCAAACACTCATACAAAGGGTACTAAAGGTGGGGTGGATGCACAGTATTATTGGAAGGCACAGTATTGATAAAGGTAGGGTCCATGCCTAATGCACTATTTTCAATACCAAGAGTAGTAGCTCGAGACAACCCAAGGTCCACAACAAGTGTGTTATCGTGGGATGTCATGAGTCGTGAACTTCTTCTCACTAAAGTATTATCAATAGGGAACCAAACACTTATACAAAGGGTACTAAAGGTGGGGTGGATGCAAATGAAATGCAAAATAGGAGTAATAGAATGCTAATAATAGAAATTCTAGAAACTGTAATAGAGATGCAATAACAAAAAATAGAAATGCAAAAAATGGCAAAAATTACAGTGCAAAATGTGTAGAAGGACTAAGTTGCCCAATGTGGCGAATGAGTTCCAGTAAGGATTTTTTTGTGATTTTTCAGAAATTTTGAATGCAACTTGGTGTCTTCCAGATGCACAGATACAACTACAGTATGAAAATGCAGAAATTTTGTTGTTTTCTAATAAAAGATGGTACAAAAATGCAAGCTATATGAGCTTTTTACTAATGCAAATTTGAAAACCCTAGGATGCAATTTAAACAATGCAGCACCTAATGCAATGCTAATGCAAATTAAGCCTAGGATGCTCTTGAAATCAGAAGCAAAAGTGTTCAAAATTTGGGTTCACCAAAATGTATACAAATATTTTGGTTACCCAAGGGTTCTTTAACTCTTCTAGGTTTTTCACCTAAAAGGAGAGAAATGGGCCCAAAATGCTAATGTATACACTCAAGATTAATGTAAAAGGGATGCAATGTATCTAAATGTGATGTCCAAATCCAACAAACTAAAAAATAAATGATTTATTGATGCTAAACCTAAGAAATGCAAAGTGTTGGAAAACATAGTGATGTATGCAAAAACACCTAAGAATGCAAGTAAATGATGAAAGAATTAAACAAAACTAGAGAGGTGCACCTAGAATATGGATTCTAATGCAGAGAGGCTCTGGAATCCTACAAAGTTGATTGGAAATTTTGACTGGGACACTTATGCCAAGTTGGGTGACTTAGTCTAGTTTTGGGAAAAATCTGCCAAAACAGGAATCTACCAAATGGGTATCAAGTAATGCAAAAACCACTTTTCAAGCCTAGCAATGGGACTAATTCACCACAGATGGAGACTTAGTCCACCTATATTTTTATGGAATTTCATAATATAATTTTGTAACTGTCAATCTACACTTGCCTTTCTGATAGGTGTCTAATGTTGATTCTGCAGAAAACGAGCTGAAAGAGGTCTTCAAGATTCAATTAGGGATTTTTTGACTTTTATGAATTGTTGACCACTTTTTGACACCAAACTCTTTGGAAAATTTGCATACAAAGTTTGCAAACACACATGTAAAGAGGGGGAAAAGGGTTAAGGGTTAGAGTATAGGGGTTTTCCTTGGTCAAACCCAACTTTGGTAATCAAACTCTAGACAATGAAATGAAATATGAAGAGAATGATAAATAAACAACATGCAATTTCATAAACTTACCAAACCCTTTATGTGTAAATCTGAAGATATGCAATGAAGTGCTCTAATGGATGACTTGATTATGCTTAGAGTGCTTGAATGCTTGAAAATTGTTAAGTGAATGGATGAATTGCTTGAGTGGATGTATGAGGTTAAAATGAGAGGAAAAACCCTTATTTATACTTTATTTTCCATTAATTCCTGAAAATAATACATCACAGGCCGACCTTGAGGGTAAGAGAATAAAATCTCGCCAAGAAATTAAAATTATTTTTATTTTTGTGCCCATTGGGACTAAGTCACCCTAGGTAGCGACTTGGTCCCACCAAGGCAATTTCACTAGGTTTCAGAGATTAAAGTGCATTAAATAATGTTTAATGAGAATATCCTAAAAAATAAACTTAAGTATGACTAGAAAGTGCATTAAGGGGTCATTTAAACATGAGAAAGGGTTGAATTAGTGATGACAAGTCTAGAAAAGCATGAGAGTTTGTTATCTCATTACAACACTTTGAAATAAGACTTGGTAAGTGATAAAAAAAAGGGTTATTTAAGTGAATTATGATGAAAGGGTCCTAGAAAAGGGTGAAAGTGGGTTACAACACTTCACAACACTTTTACAAGACATACTAAAGTCTTAATGATTCACAAGGGTCCAAGACCTAATGTGAATGTGTTGGACACATTACAACATTAAATCTAGGAAAAATCAATCCAAAGTCTAGTAGGAGCACCTGAACATGAGAAAAAGTAGAAGGGTTACTTTTTCTATGTCCACAGATTGGAACAAACCCCCCTTTTCCCCCCTTCTCCTTCTCTTGCACAAAATTTATGCAAAAAATTATCTTTCGAAGCTCGGGTTGAGAATGAAAACGGAGGAGACTTTATAGACCCAATTGTATGATGGTAGTCCTTGGAATGAGCTATCCATCAAATATAATTTTAATATGTTTTGGTTTATTATGTATTTTATTTTTTAGTTTGATTAAACATAGGTTTTCACTGAAAATCAAGCTCTCTATTTTGCACATGTGAAAAAGGCAGATTATCAAAAAAAAAATTGAAAAATATCAATGCACTAGATATTGATGTCCTTGATCCAACAAAAAAAAAATGAATTTCGATACACACAAAAAGAGTTATGCTTTAGCCAGTGAATCATGTCTAAATTGTAACTAGTTTGACTTTAAAACTTAATTAAGAAAAAAATATTCAATGAAATACTATGAAACCAATTCCATCCCCTAGATATCGTAGTTAAAAATATAAATTCAAAAAAATTAGAATTTTATCCTTCATAGAAAAAAATTTATGAGTTAGCCAGTGACGTCACTCTTTAAAAATGGTGTTTACTATTAAAAAATAATTTTTGAAGGAGATGGAAAAATAAGTACAATCTGATTCTAAATTTTTTGAAAAGAATGTATTTAGAATCTACAAACAAAATGTCACAAATCACTGGTTTGCATCATCTTCAAATTCCTCACGGTTTAGCTGCTATAGGTGCCTGAAAGTGAAGATTTAGTTAAAAAAATAAGTTCAATGTCCAGTTTGGCCAAAAAATTGTAACTAGTATTGTGGGATCACCCACAAACAATGCAAAAATGATAGTGTAAAAGATATAGGAACTTACAAACGCCTCATTTGTCTCTTCCAACATGATAGATGTAAACCCTCTCAACAGACACAAATTTCTCTCTCATCAAACAATGTAACACCTCGCCGCAAAACCCTAGAGGACAACATGCTACAACACATAAAATTGGAACATTTTTTTTGTTTGAAGTGCAACATATTAAAGATTGCAATTGAAACAATAACTTCAAAAAGACTATGATTCGCCTTCTCGATCCGCACCCTAGTATCCCTGTCATACTAAGAAGCTCCTCAAGATATGATATCTTAGAAGTGACTTCTCAAGATACCTAGACTGTAGAAGTCACTCCTCAAGTTATCAAATCTTGAGTACCTCTCGGACCATGTCGATGTCCATCGAAATAAGTGCACTCTTAAAATGATTCACAACCATGAAAACACTTATATGTCCTCTAAGGTTTCATGACTACGCTACTAGAATCCCATTATCCATAATAACAAGAATTAATTCATTACACAAGATTTGTCTAACATTAAGGAGTACATTAAATCCATCACATTATACGAACAACCAATGAAAGAATCCATTTCATGTCATCAATATCACAATCTCAAAGATCATTTAATTAACAAACATATACAATATCATCAATTACATTTTTTCATTACAAGAGAGAGTTTACAATTAATTACATCAATATTTCCCTGAGGTCAATTGGGGAGATTATGCATCAGAGTTACAATACATGATACAACTGAATTATAGTACAAGTACATAAAATATAGTCCACTCGAGTTGGAACAAGTGCAGAAGTCCACATCACCATGCGCAGTCACTATGAACACTATCAACAGCAAGGGAAACCCAATGGAGTACAAGGCACATTCCACCCAACCATGTGGAACCCTAAGGTCCACCCCCCGTACTAGGAGATAGCAATAAGGTCCCACCACCACAATGACAACAAGATGACAACCAACTGACATAACAAGACTATATAGGACTCCGACATGAAAAGTACAACATAACATTACATGGCAGTGACACTGCTTCCAGAGGCACACAAACATCAAAGAGAAATACAAGACAAGGGAAAACTAGGTTGTAGTAGGGAGAAGTGTCATCACATAGCTTGCTATGGGTTACCCTTGCAGATCTTCCTAGGCCCCGACCCCCATCTTGGGTTACCCTGGTAGCCTCTATCGATCTCTGGCCCCCATAAAAACTTATGCAAAATCAACATACCTCTCATGAGTACAAGGCATTTGATCTTTCCATTCCAAGCCTTCTCATCTCATCTCAAGCCTAAACGAGCACTTGAGCCATGAATGAGGCATTCACTTATCTTGATTAGAGTGAATACTACCCAACCCCCTAATTCATTTTAAGTTGTTATTGAATTACCCACAATGGTTACCCTATCACCACTTTGTGTGTCGGCCCCCATTGAGAGCCACTCCCCTACTAGCAACTAGGAGACCCAATGAAATCAATAGGGCAAATCCAACTTGCACAAATCATAAAACCTCATGAGCACACACAAGAGGCGAGGCATAAAGCATCTCACATACAAATCCCAATCAAAGTGGTGAATAAACCATGCAAGGCTAATTACCCTTGTAAACTCATTCAAAACATAAACAACCATCTCAAAATGAACAATCATAAAATCATCATACAAAATACTTTTCCCCAAACCCCTAGAAGTCTCTCAATAACCATTTGGCACAAAAATCTACCTCCATAAAACAATAACCAAAATCAACTCAATATCAAAACAACCCAATAAACAATAATAAAATCAACCAACATTGCATCTAAGATGAAGCCAACAAAAGAATTCATATATACCAAAAATGTTCTCTCCTAGCCTCTGGAAGTTTACCACAACCTCGCACAAAAGACTCCCATAAAATCAATAACTCAAAAATCACATTGATCATTCTATTCAAACATCAAAATTCATTACAAGGAATCAATCAAAATTGCAACCAAGAAAGACTTCATTAAGACATCATTACCACATTTCATGAAACTCATTATCTAGGCACCAAATTCACTTAACAAGACACATTACCCATTCAATCAATCATCACATTTAAAAGAATTATTTCAACTTTATTATTACTCCTTTATCTTAACCACTAAATTCTATAGATAGATTATTCATCACCCACAACTTACATATGCAAGTAGTTAAGGTAACACTATTCTAATTAATTAGATCACATAGCAAGTTTACAATTCAACTTTAAACTAATAAAATATGATAAGATATATATTTAGTTTGATCTATATTCAAGTAATTATATTTTTTATTTAATCACCACCATCCTCCCGTTTGGGTGCAAATTGATCCAATCAACAATCAATCAAAATTTCCAACTAGTAACCATTATTACTATATATAAATATTAGAACAATGGCTTATTGATTATCAACAATTAATTTTGAATTTGAATCTCTAAAGTTATTTAGTCAATTCTAGTATAAGGGTGGATACTCTTAACATTGAAAGATAGTTCCACCTAGATTTCTAAATAATGCTTATTTAATCATTCTATATCAAATTGTATATGTTTATTTGATGATAAGATAAATATCAATATATACATTTTAAGAATTACATATGTTTACATATATCAATAAGGACTTCCCTCCTATTTAAATTCACTCCATGCATTTATTCTTTTCATGGTTTTAGATTTAAACTCAATGTCTAAAAGACTTTACCTTAGAATTAACTAGATAAACTTTGCTACAATAAACTTATGTCTAGCACAAAAGTAATGACAACTCTTAAAGCACATACGATGTAATGGTAATATAAGAACTTGCAAAATATGCCCACCTTATCTTTGTCCTGATTCTATAATAAGAGGAAATGAAGATCCTATGGCATCATTCATAGAATGAAGCAATATTAACTAGTTTTGGATATCAATATAGTAAATTCTATAAATCGAAGTCTCTATGACTTGGAATGTTGGCTATTATGTGTAAGAATATTCTCTGTAATCCCCAAACTTTCAACCACTATCAAAAAGGACAAAAAAGAATAAGAGCCCTAAAGACAAGAATATCATTCTAAGTAAATCCTCTCTTGATATAAAAACATTACAAGTATGTGATAAGCTAATTCAATAAATATATAGATTCATTTGAGGTAGAAGAGACACATCATTCACTCAATTCGAAGATTTCAAACATTCCCTTTGGGCCATTCCAAAGGAAGCAAAATGTGTATTTCCCATTCTTAGGCCTGAGCATTTATCTCACACATGCACATTGCTTGTATAAACTTGCAGAGGTTCATATGGTACAAGAAGTCTCCACTATATTCATTAAAACCTAAAACCAAGGAGATAACATACCCAATTTGTTTGAGACATATCTTGTGAATTGACTAGGTCGACATGATTCGGTTCAAGCTTAAGATGAGAATTTAATTCCTCCAACAGTGGGTTGATGGGAACTCGATTTCAAGGACAGGTCAAATTCTCTCTGTTTGTTTTCGACAGTTATATATATGTCTGACTCAGAGATGATTTAACATTTATGAGGAATTTCGATGATTGAGGGTGTCATTGGGTTCCTTCTAATGCAGGGGAGATTAATAACGTGCTACCTTCCCGCTATGTGGATAGTCAAAAAATCAGGGTCTGATATTCTTAGAGGTGAGACTCATTAAAATACTTTGTGTTTCCATCTTTGGAACCGATTTTAAAGTTCATCAATGATACCAGATTTTTGATAGATGTTGCAGTTACATCAGCTCGATAGACTTGAATGCAAAATAATGGAGCAGTAAGTGGCAATCCTGATACAAGAAGTCAATCTTCGATCTAGCACAATTTAATGAGTGAAGTTGTAGCTTCATACAGAAGGGGATTCCGATTGTACGAGTACTGCAAATGCATGACTAGTTATTGCTAAAACAGATCTAAAGACTCTTCCTAAAACACTCAGGAAGTGAAGGCGGAGGGAAAAACTATACATTCACTTGTAATGTTCTATTCGTTATTGTTGATGGACGTGCAATTAATGTATATCTACTTTTTAGCCGATAGGCTATATATAGCATGAGGTTTGGTCTGAAACAAGTCTCACGTCGGCATGGTTTTCCGTCAAGTTGTGGTGGTTTCCTGTTTGACGCTTAGATTAGTTTTTAAGACAGCAAAGGAACAGACTATATGGGTTTGACCGCAAGTCCTCGACATTGAGATTCAAAGCCTGCACTATCCTCGCTGGAAGCAGAAAAGTGGAGCACGCTGCCATTATTAACAGACACTTTAATAAGTTTAAAAGCCTCTATATTTTAATGCTGTTCGTAATGTGCTTTTATTGATGTTCTGGATTTAGCCTCATTGCCGGCGTGGAGCAGGTGGCAATATGACACGGCCTACAAGATAATTCACAAAATGCAGAGGGTGGGACCCGCCCAGGAGCTTACCCCCCACTCCAGGAGCAGCTGCCATTTAATAAATGTGGTGTCGTTGCATATTTAAACATATGCAATATTGTTATATATAAAAATAAAATTACTCTTAAATATATAGACATAAAAATGACTTTTAAGTAAATATTTTTATATATTATACATAAATAAAAATATTACTTTTCTATATAATTATTTTTATGGGTAACGTATAAATAAGGAATAATATATAATTGCTTTGAAAAGACTTTGATTTGGTATATTTAAAATGAATTATATTATATAAAATAAGATAGATAATTAATGATTTTTAGGAAGAATATAGAAATGTTCTTCTATAATATAAAATTATTTTAATAAAATAGTTATTTATTGAAAAGAAGCATCAATAATGTTTTTATATAATTTAACCATTTTTCATATTATAATTCTAATACAACGTATAATATAAATTTATTTTGGCATATATAGATAAAGAAAGGTTACAGTTTTCCAAAAGATTTTGGATTTGACATTAAATTTTATGTTGTCAAAAGGAAATGTTCTTTTTATCGGGCCTTCATCTGAAGTTTATAAGTCCTTTGGAAAGCAATTAGAAATTAATAGACCATTACATAAAACATGGTTTTTGTCCAAAGTAATAAAAATTGTTTTTAATATTTGTATTTTTTATATTTTTGGGAGAAGCATAATTTTTTAGGTTTTTTTTGCATTTTGTTTCATTAGAAAATATGATGTATTGCTTTTTTTTTCGATGTTTTATATAAAATTAGGATATATTAACATATTTTGTTTTATTTTACTATGATTACATGTTAGAAATATAGATGCTATCTTTAGAAAGGATACATTTTGTGTATTTTAAATTGATTTATTACAGATTTTATTTTTAATAACACAGATAATATCATAAAATTTTAATTAAACAAAATAGTTTTTTTTTATATAATAATAAAAATTACTTTAATTTGAAATTTTATTTCTTTATAATGATAAAAATTATTTTAATTATAATTTTAAAAAAGAATTGAAATTATAGAACCACTCTAAATAAAGAAACGAGGATGGGCTTTCACTTTTTCTTCTTCTGTTTTTAAAAAAGAGCATGCATCTCTACTTTACACTCGCGTGAAGAATTTTTGCCGTTTACATGGTAAAAATTAACAGTTAATTACTCCTCACAACTTGCAACAATTCCGTTTTCTACTCTACTAATTTAACTGTTGAAATTTAATAAATCGTTTAGAACACAACATTTTTTTAAGGGTTACGTGTTAACAGAATTTAACAAGAAATGTGGTTACTGGCCTTGTAACATTTATTATTATGATTAAGAAAAGTAAATTCATTGGGATAATTTGACATTTTAAGTAATTATTATAGAAGGCTTATGCCATTATTATATAAAAATAAAAAATAAGAAATTATTTTTTAAAAACAAAATGTAAGGTAGTAAAACAAGTGTATTTTTATTTTCATTTTTTTATAAATATTTATTTGATGCCCGTAATAATTATTTTCAACTGTGCTGTCGGAATGTTTTCGAAGCCACCGCTGGAAATCACACCTTCCAGTCGCTTCCACTCTTCTGCATTAAGTGAGTTGGTAAAAATATTTGGCTGAGTTGGTAAATATCTGGCAAACATTTACTCCTTCTGGTAAAGATCTGAAATGCTACCCACCACTGATTTTCGCTACAAATTGATTAATGCGATTCACCACAAACACACTTCTACACTACAAGCAGTTGCTTATACAAGACCACCACTGCAAGCAGCCAATTTAGATTCTACTTATGAATAGTAACTATTGTTAATATTTTTTACTGTTGTTATTTGACTCTTTATTCGGATTCATCCACCTCCTTCAAGATAGATTTAATTCGCTCTTACAATCCTTTGAGCCATTCCCTCCACCATAGTAGTCTTTCAAATGCCAGGCTCCCCAATTAGCACTAGATTGTCCTTTGCTCTCTGAGACACAACCCTAATGGGGCTCGAAATGGAGAAAAAAGAATGATATGTGTGATTTTTATCTCATACAATTTTTTCAATTTCTTAAGTTACAAGTTTGGGTTGTGAATTTTCACAACCCAATTTTGGGTTGATGTGGGTTATGAAAATTCACTTTACTTTTTCTTTTTAATTTTGAGTTTTGTTTTTTTAGAACTCATTTTATTTTATTTCCCCACTTCATCATTTTCTCCATTAATTACTTATTTTATTAAAATAAGTAATTATTCAAACTTGGACATTAAGACTTCAAACTGTGCCACCATATATTAAACTAGCTAACCAATATTCCATGATCTAAATATTTATTTCATAAAAATGGGAAAAATCATTGATGCACTAACCTGGAAACTAGATAACTTTGCCAGCTCACAGGCAAAAACTTTTTCATAGCTTTGGATCGATTTCGTAGCTTTGGCGAAAAAAATAATCATTGCAATGGGCATTAATCCTGTTAATGTGAATTAAAGAGTATGTTTAACAGTGAATCAAATGGGTGACATAGTGCTTTCTTCTCCTGGCGTGTGGGCTGTGGCTGGGGTGGAAGCATTCTTTCTCGGTGGTTTCTCCTTGCTACATTTGTTATTTGTGCTGGCAGCCACTTTTAAGTTGGTTTTGGCTCTCCTTTGGTCCGATCCATACCTAGTACAGGCTCTGTGGGTGTGGTTTTCAGTTTTCCTTCACAAAGTTTTGGGACTCAATTTTGCATGGCTCAGGAGGAGTCATCAGGGGTCAAATCCCCTTTGGATTTTTGTGCTACTTTTGGGACCTCGCCTCCAAATCATTCTCTGAAATTTTTTAATAATAGTTTGTTTTCAAATGACTCAAGTAATGACGGATTTGCTCACGCTAGTGGTTCTTATATTCTGAAGACAAATGGATGCCTTGAACGTTCCAAGGAAAGGCCAGTGTTGGTTATCCAACCTGAATCGATTGCAGAGGACATCAAGTATTTCTCAAAACATGCTTTGCTCTGCAAATTTTTGGGAATGAGGGTTTCGCTCCAATTTCTGGAATCATGGGCTCATCGCTCTTGGTCCCTGGAGGGTGAGATGGAAATAATGTTGTTAGCAAACAACTATTTCATGGTGACATTTAATTGCATGGCGGATCGCAATAGAGTTTTTGAAGGTGGGCCTTACTTCCACAACCAGGTTGGTCTATTCATTAAGCCATGGCATGCGGGCTTTGATCCTTCAGAGGAGCTTCTGAATCGGGTGCTAGTTTGGGTTTGCCTCCCTAGATTTCCAATGGAATTTTGGCGCAATGACATTTTGCATCGAGTTGCTTCATTACTAGGAAAACCGGTGGGTCCTTCTCAACAAACTCTGGACAAAAAGGTAATGACTTTTGCCCGTATTTGTGTGGAAATGGATTTAAATAACCCTATCCCAGATTCTTTGGAAATACGTGCGGGTTCATGCTCTTGGTTGCAACAACTTGACTATGAGACTTTGCCATTTCGTTGTCGTCTCTATCGTGAATATGGGCATTTGCAGAGAAGATGCCCAAAGTTTAAATCTCTAGGGAATCAGACTGCTTAGCCTCCTCGTAATCCCTCAAAGGGTGATAAGGGTAAGGAGACTGTGTCGGTTGAGGCTGTGGATGCTGAGGGTTTTACTCCTTCCAAGGCTCGTAATAGGAACCGAGGCCAAAAGAGGACCTTTAAGGATCGCCAACATGGAGATTCCTGTAATAGATTTGAGGTGCTTGATGACCTTGGTCATCAGGAGGTGAATCCGGGATTGTTGATTTTGGATCAGGGTGTTTCAGAAGGGGTTCAAGAAGGCATTTTCCCATAGCACATCCAAACTCCTCAGGAATTTGGGGTTGTCCAGTTGGAATCAGACCTGAGTATGGTGGTGCATGGGAGGACTGAGCCTTCTGTGGAGACGATGTTGGGGGAAAGAGGGCTCTCCAACCCATTGGTGAAATTAGGAGTGGGCTTGGTAAAAGGTAATAAGGCTTCTCCTTCAGTGGGAGTTCTTCAGAAGGACCTAAAGAAAGGGGTGGTTGAGAAGTCTTCTAAAGCGAGCAGAAAGAAGGATTTGGAGAAATTAAAGTTGATGGGGGAGTCTCTGGTGGAGGCTGGGTCTGTCAAGACTATAGATTCACATTCTCTAACCCTCCAAAATGAATGTCCTCTCCTGGAATGTAAGGGGCTTGAACAGTGGCCCTCGACAAAAAGTTGTTCAAGATTTGTTGCGTTCTCATTCTTCTGATGTTCTTTTTCTTCAGGAGACTAAGTTAACAGTTGAAGGTATGATTGGTATGATGCCTAAACTGTGGGTGCGGGGTAGTTGCCAGTGTATTGGGGCTCATGGTAATGCAGGTGGGGTGGCTTGCCTATGGAATCCATTGAAGATTCGTCCTCTTTGGTGGGTGTCCTCCAAGTCCTCAATCTATGTGGTTGTTTCAAGTCTAGAATTGGGGGAAACTATTCTTCTCTCAAACACCTACGCACCTACTGATTTTCCTGGTAAGAAGTTATTGTGGTCTCATATTAGTTATGTTCGGAGCTTAGCTCCTTTGTTCCCTTGGATTGTTGCAGGGGATTTCAATGCTATTATTGAGATAGATGAGAAGAAGGGTGGTGTTGCGAGATTGGAACCCTTAGCTTTCCTTTTTCGTGATAGCATCTCTGCTTTGAACCTATTTGACATTAAGCCTCGAAATGAGAAGTTTACTTGGAACAATAGGAGATTGGGGGAGAGTTGTATTGCGGAGAGACTTGATCGTTTCTTGGTGTCCTGTTTCTGGGTTGGCGGAGAGTTGTCTTCTGGCTCTGAGATTCTGGATTGGAGGGGTTCGGATCATTGGCCTATTAAGTTTTCTACTTCTTCTGCTCGGGTGGCTCGGTCCCCTTCTTTCAAGTTTCAACTTATGTGGTTAAGAGATTCTTCTTTGCAGGTGCATATGGTTGATTGGTGGAGCAGGGGAAGACCTGCTTTTGGCACTGCCATGTATTCCTTTTCTAAGCTGCTGCAATTTGTAAAATATCAACTTAAAAGGTGGAATAGGCAATACTTTGGCAATATTTTTAGTGCTAAGGTTGATGCACAAGTTGTCTTGGATGTCATCACTCGGGAGATAAGGGAGTGTGGTCTTTCTAAGGATTTACTCAGGGAGGAGGCCTAGGCTTGGAAAGCTTTGGAGGAGTGTGAGCTGTGTGAGGAAATTTTTTGGAAGTAGAAGGCTAGAGTTGAGTGGTTACAAGAGGGGGACAGAAACACTGCCTTTTTCTTCAACTCGGTGAAGGCTAGGAGACATGGTAATTCTATTCCTGTTCTAGTGAATGACAGGGGTGAGCTTCTATCTTCCTTGCAGGATATATCTAGAGAAGCTTTAGAATTCTATGCTTCTTTATTTTTTGAAGACTCTTAGGATGTTACGGAGGAAGAATACCAAGTTTTGGCTTGTATTCCCTCTTTGGTCACTAGGGAGATGAATGAGTATCTTTTGCGAGATATCTCGCTAGAGGAATTAGAGGCTACTATTTTTTAGATGAAGAAAGGAAAAGCCGTAGGTCCTGATGGGTTTCCAGTTGAATTTTATCAAGAATTTTGGGACATCATTAAGTTGGACCTGTTGGAGGTGGTGCGTGAGTCTCAGAAAAACAAGCAGATGCTTCAGGCTTTAAACTCCACTTTCCTTGCTCTCATTCCAAAATGTGAGGGGGCAGATCGTCTGAGTCGGTTTCGACCCATTTCTCTTTGTAATGTGGTGTATAAAATCATTTCCAAGCTAATATCTGAAAGGCTGAAGAGATGGGTTAGTAGGCTTATCTCTGAGGAACAAAGTGGTTTTGTAGAGGATAGACAAATTTTGGATGGGGTGGTCATTGCTACAGAGACCATTCATTCGATGGCATCCTCGAAAGAAAAGGCTATGTTCATCAAGCTTGACATGGTGAAGGCTTATGATAGAGTGAGGTGGTCCTTTTTGTAGAAAATTCTTATTGCTTTTGGATTTGCTGAGGAATGGATCCAGTCTGTGATGAGTTGTGTTACCTCCACTTCATTCTCGATGTTGATTAATGGGGAGCCTACCGCTCTCTTTAGTGCTTCTAGGGGTCTTCATCAAGGGGATCCTATCTCTCCTTACTTATTTATTCTTCTGGTGGAAGGTTTGGGTAGACTAGTGAAACGTAATGTGGAGTTGGGTTTGATTTAGGGATGGAAGTGGGGAAAGGACTTTCCTCCTCAGTCACACTTACAATTTGTGGATGATACGGCTTTGATGGGTCTGGCCAAGATCAGAGAAGCTTTGAATCTTCGCAAGGCCTTGGATATCTATCTTGTTGCGGCTGGTCAAAGGATTAATGAAGACAAATCCTCCATTTTCTTCTTTAATACTCCGCAGCCTATTCAGCAAAGGATTTCTCATATCTTGAGGTTCCAGATTGGTTCTCTCCCTTTAACTTATTTGGGTATTCCTATCTCTGTCGGTAGACTTCCTAGTGAGTCTTGGCGGAATATCTTGGACAAGTTTCGAGTGAAGGTTAGTCATTGGACTCATCGATGGCTGTCATTTGTTGGGCAGGTTTTGTTACTTAAGTCTGTGGTGCAGGCTCTTCCTATTTATAGGTGTATGTTACAAGTTGCTCTGATTGGGTTTGTGAAGGATATGGACTCTCTAGCTAGACAATTCTTATGGGTGGATAGCTTGTCCTCATCTAAATGGAGCCTGATTAAGTGGGATGTTGTTTGTAGCCCAAGGCAGGTGGGGGGACTTGGTCTGCGGAAGGCAACTTGGTCCGGGTTGGCGTTGGTTGCAAAGATTTATTAGAGGTGGTGTGTGGAATAGGATCATAGCTGGGCTAGGATCTTATCCCACAAGTATCTTCTGGGGATTTGTAAGGAGGAGCTTCTCAGGTTTCCTCTGGTAGGGAAAGGCTCAGTGATTTGGGGAACGCTTAAGAAAGGGGTTGCGCTAATCAAGGAGGGCCTGTTTTGGATTTGTAATAAGGGGGTTGAGGCTATGTTTTGGTCTGATTCTTGGGATGGTTACACGCCCATTCTACGTCAGTACCCTAATTTGGTGACTCTGTCGCAAAGCTTTTTGGAGGCCGGATGGTCTAGAGTGAGTGATTTTAAGAATTTTGACCTTGATGGACAAGTGGAGGTGGCAAAGTGGAAGGACCCTGGTGAGTGGCCTGTTCTCAGGTTGGAGGAGGATGGTATTGTGCTCCAGAATATCTTGGCTAGTAGACAATGCAACTCCCTTAGGGATAAGGATATTCTAGCTTGGAGCCTGAACCCTAAGGGTGTTTTTACTGTGGCTAGTGGTTATCAGGAGTTTCTTTCTCATAAGTTTGGGGGGGTGGAGGTCCCTTGGTGGAAACATGTGTGGAACAAGTTTTCATGGCCTAAGTGTAATTGTTTTGTTTGGACTCTTGCTTGGAATAGATGTTTGACTTGGGAGAATCTCTGTAAGCGTGGATTCCAGGGCCCCTCTATGTGTGTTATGTGTGGGTGCAGTGAGGAGGATTCTCCCCATTTATTTTTTCGATGTTCTTATTCTATGTTGCTCTGGCATTGGTGGTGGGGTGTTTGGAAACATCCTTGTGTTCATGCATCTTCTCTTGTTGAATTTTGGAGTAATCTAGGAAGGCCCCCCTCCTAGGCCTCTTTTCTCCAGATTTTGTGGAGCATTGGTCCTACTTTCATCCTTTGGAAAATTTGGTTGGAAAGGAATCATAGGATTTTTCGCGGAGAAATTTTTTTGGCTCATCAGGTTTGGCACAGAATTATTAGTATGATCCAGGAGATAGTAGAAGCTAAATGTGAAGTGACCCTTCCGTTGGAAAGAAGAGATGATGAGATTGTGAATAGATTGGGGATGCCAGGGTTGACTCCAGTCTTTGCCTGTGTTAGAAGAGGTAGGAGAGTGAAAAAGAAGGTTCAAAGGGTTGGAAGATGGATGCCTCCTCTGACGAAGTTTCTAAAGATTAATACTGACAGCTCCTCTAGAGGCAACCCAGGGCTTGTTGGTATTGGTGGAATTGGTAGAGACTGTACTGGTTCGATCATTTTTCTTTTCTCCATCCATAAGGGGCAAAATTCTAACAACCTTATGGAAGGGATGGCGATTCTTTGGGCTATTGAACGTGCTTGCGCCTTGGGTTGGTGAAAGGTTATCTATGAATCTGATTCACAGATTATTGTTAATTTGTTGCTTGAGAAAAGGGTGGTTGATGTTAATTAGCAGATTGTGTTAGTGGTTAGACAGATTTTGCAGCGGTGCTCTACATTGGAAGTGGTGTCTTTTGTCCACATCCTGTGTGAATGGAATAGGGCGGCTGACTGTTTGGCCAAGTGGGCTTCTGAGCATGAGGATGATTGGAGGATTGAGGGGTGGAGACAGTTATCTCTTGAGTATGTTCTTGATCTAGAGAAGGTCATTGCTAATGATATGGAGGGATAAGTTGTAGATGGCTGGTTGGTTGGTGGTTTTGTTTGTTCTTGTTGTTCTGGGTTTTCCTTTGTGGGAGCTAATGGGCTCCCTTATTCTCATGTATTGTTAATCTTTCGATTTCAATAAAGTTTTTACCCCTTTTTATTAAAGATGGTTGAGTAAGAAAATTAGATTGCTTAATTAGCAACCCATAATTTTCTCAATCGGAAAGTGGGTGAGGAATATGAATTAATTGATTTAATTAATTAATTCCTTTTTGGAGTGGAACATGCAAATCAAGTTTGAATTTTGCAAATAGAGTTGTGTGTGTATGAAAATATGACTATCATAACGAATTCAAAACACAATCAATAGAAATTTATATCAAAGAAGCTTAAAGAAAATGTAAACAAACTCTTTATGGCAGCTTCTTCGAAGTCATTCTATTGCTCTCTATCTCCAGCGTTTTGTTGATTCAAGTTGCTCTCAGATTCTGTATGCCAAGCTCAACGAAATGGACTACTAGAGAATGAGATTTAAATTAAAATGCATACTATACTAAGATGCAAGATTATTGCTAAGATATGATTATTGATAAAATGCTAAAGATACAAAAGCGTAAGCGTAATTATGTATGCATGTTCGTATATCTTTGAGTGTAAGTGTGTGTGTCTAACCAATGCTTGGATTTGCACATGTATTTAAAGAGTTTTTGAAAGAATTTGATTGGCTTCCATGATTAACGGTTCAGATCAAGCTTGTTGGGATGAATGGTGAGAGATTTTTGAAAGTTGAGAGAGAAATAGAAGGTTTCCTCTTCTTCAATTTTTCTCATTCAGAACTGAAGGAAGGTTGCCATTTGAAGAACGAGTTGAGAATGAATTTCATAATTAAATAAATAACTTATTTAATTATATGTGAGGATGAATTTAGAAGTTTACATAATTAAATAAGTAATATTTAATTATGTGTGAGAGATGATATTAGAAGTTTACATAATTAAATAAGTAATATTTAATTATGTGTGAGAGATGAATTTAGAAGGTAATTAAATATTTAAAATATTTAATTATGTGTGAGAGATGAATTTAGAAGTTTACATAATTAAATAAGTGATATTTAATTATGTGTGAGAGATGAATTTAGAAGTTCACATAATTAAATAAGTGATATTTAATTATGTGTGAGAGATGAATTTAAAAGTTTACATAATTAAATAAGTGATATTTAATTATGTGTGAGAGATGAATTTAGAAGGTAATTAAATATTTAAAATATTTAATTATGTGTGAGAGATGAATTTAGAAGGTAATTAAATATTTAAATATTTAATTATGTGTGGAGTTAGAAAAGGTATTAAATTAAATATTTATAATATTTAATTTAACTATGAGATGAAGAGGGTGTTTGGAGGAATATTCCATTATTTGAATTCAAATATTCAAATTTAGAATAACATGATAATTAATATAAATAAATTATAAAATTTATTTAATTTAATTAAGAGGAATATGGAAGATGGTAATAATTAAATAAAGTTATTTAATTAATTAAGGTAGAAGAATTACAAGAGTGAACAATATAAATAAATGATTAAATTTATTTATATGTAGATGACTTTAGAAGATTAATTAAATAATTTATATTTAATTAATTAACAAGCTTGATTAACTATGACCATTTTTAGACGTATACAAGTTGCATTACTTTGATTTGATTAGTTTGATTTGATTATCAAAATTTTGGAGGGAAAGTGACATAATTAAATTATTATGATTTAATAATTTAATCAATTTAGGGAAATAAGGTGATTTAGCAATGTAATTAAATATTTGGCATCATTTAATTAATCAGGACGAAATAAAGTGGGATTAGTACTTCATTAAATAAATGTAATTTATTTAATTGGTCGAAATGACAAAACATGAATTAATCAAATAATGTTGTTTTATTTAATTAACAGTAGAATTAGGGTTTTTAGGACTTTATTAAATAAACAAAATTTATTTAATTTATCGAAAATGATGAAAAAGTGAATTAATAAAATAATGTCGTATTATTCAATTAATAGAGGAAATTAGGGTTTCTAGACTTTATTAAATAAATGAAATTTATTTAATTTGTCGAGAATGATGAAAAAAGTGAATGAGTTAAATAATGTTGTATTATTCAATTAACAATAGAAATTAGGGTTTTGGATGTTGTCGATGTGAAAATGTAGTGTTATTTGATGATAATGATGATGAGATGTTTTGGGATGTTACAAACATTTTGGGATGTTTTGAGATG
Organism: Sequoia sempervirens; assembly: GCA_007258455.2. Classification (NCBI taxonomy): domain Eukaryota; kingdom Viridiplantae; phylum Streptophyta; class Pinopsida; order Cupressales; family Cupressaceae; genus Sequoia; species Sequoia sempervirens. The sequence goes on from VDFB02000017.1 coordinate 457,976,506, forward strand.
TTCTGAGATGTTCCAGGTTGATTCTAAGATGTTTTGAGATGTTCAGAGACATTCCAAGGTGATTCTAAGATGTGATAGGTGTTAAGTCAATTTTACATGTCTACATTTTGCCCCTCTTTGATACAAAGTATTGGTTCCTTTTTTTCAAAGATTTTGTTTTTAAGATCAAGTTTTTGAAAAAAAATTGTGCCCCACTATGCCCCGGTGTTTTGTGGAGTGATGGTAGGACTCTGTGTTGCCCCCTCGAGAGGTTGGCCGAAAATTTTAAGTTTTGAGGTCAATCTCACGACTCTATTCTATTTCAATTTTGATGTGTTTAGGTCAAAGAATTAGATCTATAGGTCCCTCGTTTCTCATTCCAATGTTTCTTTGATTTTCTAATTTGAAAGTAGGAAGGTTTCCTAAGTAGAAATTAGGGTTTCCTAGGTGAAATTAGGGTTTCTTGAGGTTTAATATAGGCAATTAGTCCTCTAGTTAGCTCATTTGTGCTTTGACCCTATAGCTAATTCTTATCTCTAGATTTCTCTTTCTGTCAGTTTTTTAGGAGCAATGTCGACATTTAAGGGAGCCCTACATCATTTTGAGCTTGTTTGGGAGGTTGGATGGCCTTCAGGTGTTGGTGGCCTGGTATGTACCTTCTCACTTTTTGCTTTCATCTTGTTTTGTTCTTGTTATGTGTACCAATTTTCCTAAGTCAATAGTGAAGTTTTAGTGATTTCTAAGCACTTGCATCATTTTCCTTGCATTTGCTAGGTTAAAAGCTCACCCTTGACCTTAAAACCCTTGTACTTGACTTAAAACCTCGCACTTTCTTAAGAACATCACTTTTGTTTCATGCAGTTGACCTAAAACCTCGCCCTTCACATAAAACCTTGTTTTTGTTTGCTTTGGAGTTGTTTCCTTGCCCTTGCTTAAGAATCTCGCACTTTCCTTAAAGTCTTGCATCTGAAAACCTTGCACTTTCTCTAAAAGCTCACACTTGCTCCTAAAATCTCGCACTTGCTCTTGAAACCTCGCTTTTGTTTGTTGTTTGACTATAATAAGGACCTTTTTTTACCCTATCTTCAACCGACCATTTCTTGGTCATACAGAAGTATTTTTCAGTTATTTTTTTTAAATGGGGTAGAATTTCCTGATCTTTGCAATGCTGGAGGTGATTTTCAGTTTTTGTATAGTTAAATTTTCCATTAGTGTCACGAGCTTGCATTTGCTAGGTCAAGAAGCTCGCACTAGATCTCAAAACCCTCACCTTTGACCTAAAACCTTGCATTTTCTTGTTTGTCATCCTAAATGTCATTTGTCATCATGTTTTATGTTGTTTTGTGTTGTTTTACATGTTTAGAGAGAAACCCTAACATTATGAGTTTAAAATGATTGTTGGTGGTCATTTTGTTAGAAAGCTAGATCCAGATGGTGGTTCGCAGCCTAGTCTATAGAGTGTTTCCCTTTTTGTTGGGCAGTGTACCTAATCTTTATTATGTTTTTGTTCAGAGACATATTGTAGACATGATTTTTATGTATATATTCACCGACCTAATCGAGGCCTCATATATATGTATCATTTTGTATTATCCTATCAAACTTTGTTTCACTAATGATGATGTACTATGACATTCTCCCTTTTTTAATGATGATATATATATGATATACCTTCTTCGATTTGGCATCATTATGTGTCATGTGATGATTATGTATGATGATTTATGTATGCCCCATACCTGATACATGTGATGTTTTTATTGGTTTATTATCATCATGATGTGTATTGACGACATTGTGGATGCAAGATGAATATGGTACTAATGATATTTCTATGCAGGATGGATGTTAGTTAGAAGAAATATTATGATGATAGATAGAAATGTGATGTTGCTAGTAGTTGAGGATGTTCCTTTCGCTTTGCTTGGAGACTTCATAGTTTTTGAACAATCCTGCTTGATGTAGCAAATAGATACGATGCACCAAGGTATTAATGACCAAGGTGACTTTGTATCTATTGCATGGACTTTGACTCTACACAAAAAGAGTATTTTTGTTCATACCAAACATACGAAAAAATTTGTTTAAAGTATATAGTTGGGTTGTGTTAAAAACTTTTTGGACTAGTCACATAGAGAGGTATATGACACCTAACATGAAAATGCTACACGAATTTCAAAAAACTTACACAAAGGTATGAAATACCTAACATGAAACTGCTACACAAATTTCAGACCATTTACACAAAGAGGTATGAAATACCTAACATGCAACTGCTACACAAATTGTTTCAACATGAAATTTCATACACTCAATAAAGCAAGTATTTTCTATGGTAGTTTTACAAAAATATCTTACAAACAACAAATTGAAATGATGTTCAATTGCACCCATTACTTCTTCTCTAAATCCTTATGGACATTCTCGAAAGATCTTGGGAATGAGTCAATAATGTAAATCACAAAAAGATAAGAATATAAAAAGATAAAAACAAAGTTGCAGTATCACTTGCCATATCTATTTGGGGTGGGGCTAATATTTGGTGTTGAGCATTCCTATCATAGGAACAGATCTGTTAAGGCATATCACAGTATTTTGTTGAGACTTGTCAAAAGATAGGTAGTTGATACTTTGGAATTGTTTTCATCTGTTTATAGTTAGAGCTTTTGCAATTGTTTGCTTGAAAGTTCTAGTTGTTTATTTTTGCTTTGCTTTGTTTGTGTGTTTTGTCAAATGATGATTGCAACGATTTGTTTATTATGGATGATGTTTTATTGCGGCTTTTGATGATGGGATGGGTCTTCTTTTTTATTTTATTTTGGTTTTATGATGCTATTTTTGTTGTTTTCAGGGGACTAACCTAGGGCCTCGGGGGCTCATCAAAGATAAGCCTTGCCTTGTAACGCAGAGAAGAGTTCCGTTGCTTGACTTTTGTTTTGTGAATGTTTTTGGATTTTGTATTTTTTGAGTAAGTTCAAATAAAGAATGTTGGAAACCTTAAAGGACCTGACTTAGGGTATCCATTAAGCCTTCCTACGGTACATGCAGACCAATGAAGTTCAATTCATTTGACTCAAAGCATAAACTATTTTTGGTTAAACATTGATAATCTGGATTGATATCCCACTTATGTGTCTAGAGGATATGTTGCAGAAATCTACTTAAACTAGTTATGAGGTTCAAGCAAATGTTGATAGCTTAGACTATTTGAGTGAAGGAATAATCCAACGATGTTGTTTTTTTGTTTTTATGTTTTTCAAATGTTTTTGATCTTTTGTTGTTTTGATGTTTTTGATTTTTGTTGTTTTCTGATGTTTTTTATTTTTTGCTATTTTTTAGATGTTTTTGATATTTTTTGAATTTTTATCTTTTCCATTTTTTTTAGATTTTTACCCTCTTTCCTGGGGTTTAAGATGTTGACAACTTGGATTGATATTTCACTTTTTTTTTAGAGGATATATCAGAAAAGGTTACTTGAACTACCTATAGGGTTCAAGCAACTGTTGATATCTTAGAAATTTTGAGTGAAGGAATAATCCACGTTGTTGGTATCTTTGAAGGTTACCTTGGTAGTGTGTTGGTGGTACACCTTGTTGTCAGGACGAACTGTTTTCTTGCTTTTTTATTTTTTTGCTTGTTTATCCTTATTCCATTTTTTTTGGATTTTTACCCTCTTGCCTGGGGTGTAAGATGTTGACAACTTGGTTTGATATTTCACTTTTGTTCTTCTAGAGGATATGTTGCAGAAAAGCTTACTTGAACTAGTTGTGGGGTTCAAGCAACTGTTGATATCTTAGAAATTTTGAGTGAAGGAATAATCCCCTTTTTTGGTATCTTTGAAGGTTACCTTGGTAATGTGTTGGTGGTACACCTTGTTATCAGGATGAACTGTTTTGTTGCTTTTTGATTTTTTTGCTTTTTTATCCTTTTTCCATTTTTTTTGGATTTTTACCCTCTTGCTTGGGGTGTAAGATATTGAAAACTTGGATTGATATTTCACTTTATTTTTCTAGAGGATATGTTGTGGGAAAGCTTACTTGAACTAGCTGTAGGGTTCAAGTAATTGTTGATATCTTAGAATTTTTGAGTGAAGGAATAATCCACGTTGTTGGTATCTTTGAAGGTTACCTTGGTAGTGCATTAGTGGTACACCTTATTGTCAGGACGAACTATTTTGAAGGTTATCATGGTAGTGTGTTGGTGGTATACCTTGCTATCAAGACAAATTGTTTAGAAGGTTTCCCTGATAGTGCTAAGATACTGAAAACTTAGGATTGATATTTCACTTCATTTTTTCTAGAGGATATGTTGTGAAAAAATATTACTTGAACTAGCTGTGAGGTTCAAGCAACTGTTGATATCTTAGAATTTTTGAGTGAAGGAGTAATCCACGTTGTTGTTATCTTTGAAGGTTACCTTGGTAGTGCATTGGTGGTACACCTTTTTGTTGGGACAAATTATTTTGAAGGTTACCCTAATAGTGCATTAGTGGGATACCTTGTTGTTGGAATGAAATGGGAAGGGTACCATGTGGCACACATTGTTGTTTAGATAATGCCTAGATCACAACGGGAGCTAGAAGATATAGATCAAGATTTATTCTAAAGCAAGATGTAAGTACTTTCCCCTAGTGTCTAGCAATGTAGGTGATGGACTATCTTTTGATAGGATAACATGATTGGATAGAGTGTGCCCCTTTGGACAATTCCTCATGGCTCAGATAATTTTGGATAGGATAGGATCATTGATATTGACCCATGTCAAGATGTTTTCCATAAGCAACTATAAAGTGTACACCAAACATTTGTCAAGATCAGTTGGATTTTGGATAAAAATGGATGGGATTTATTATGGATATGTTGAGATGCTTCCCCCTGAAATGGTGCACGTAGATGCTCAATTCTACACATGATGCATGTTTGCTAGGTTTTCATCATTGTACTTGTCCAAAGTGCCACCATAGTGGTTTTCACTGGGGGACAATTTTTCTCATGACTATTTTCTTGATTTTTATTAATTTTTGATGTCACACAAGACACGTGTTTACCAAGTTTTCATCATGGTGACAATTTTTTGCTCATGTTGAACCACCTAGTGTGTGTTGATGTAGATGTTGTTGGTGTTGATATGGTTGTTGTTGTTGTTGTCATGACGTTCCAACAATATCCTGCTTGGAGGAGTTGTTTTGTTAGGATACGAGCACTTGAATGTAACCCCTGACACTTCTTGTTTTCTTTGTCGATACTGGAGTTAACCTTACCTTGATGCGCACATCGCGATAGAGTGCCTTTAGATTCCTTATGATAAAGAGTTACTACCAACGCATGGTCAATGTGAGATTTGGATATCTTGGATGGAGAAATGTGTTGAGGGATATGAGATTTAGATGGATTGGTTGACAGTTTGGCACCTTTGACTCTCCAAAATTGGGATGATGAGCAATGATGGGTGGATATGGAGATTCGATTGGGACCAATGTCTTGATATACCTTGTAAGTTGCTCTTGAAGCTTTCTTTTGCATTGCTGGACTTTTTTGATGGATGAACTTTCCTTTTTGATTTTTCCCCATAGTTTCTTTGACTAATGGAGTTTGATAGGGATGATTTTCTTTCTTTTGTTTTTGTATCCATTTGAATTTGTCTTGTCCATTTTGTTTTGTTGATTCTTTTGCTTCAATGACTTGTTTCGTTCTTAGGTATAGCTTTTTCTCTTGTTGTTGGTCTCAATGAGAGGGTGGAAAATATGTGGATGATGATTTGTGACATGGCTAGTTGTAGCGTTGGTAGCAATTTCATCATAAGGACTCTTCATGATCTCAATGTTGATGCTTGTATTAGATAAATTTTCCCCCAATATTATAGAGGTATCATTGACATGTGTAGATCCCTTAATTGTTAAATAACCAAGATCTTGAAGCTTAGGATTTTTGTTAATCTGCACTGCTGCTAGGATACCCTATTCATGTAGGTCTGATCCTCTATCTTGATGTTGAGAAATTTCATTTCCAATAGGATATATCTTACCTTGGAAACAAGATGTTAATCCTTCTCTACTTTGTTGGGGATCTTCAAATGAGATAGCTTCTTCACTGATAGGATCCTTCATATGAGGAATAACTTCCTAATTGATATTTTCAACTTGATTTTGTGAAGTATCATATTTTGATGGTTCTTCAAGATATATCGGTGCTTCTTTGACTGTTGTATACCCAATGCTCTATTGTTTAGGATTTCCATTTGCTGATTTTAAGATACTGTGCTCCATATTTTCATGCTCAATGTCTTCAACCTTCCTGGAGGATGTTTCTAATTTCAATGCTTCTTTTTGATCAATTTTTTATAGGTCTATAAATTTTGTTATATCTTGATCATGTGTATAGATGTGAAGAGTAGGTGACTCTTGTTCCTTGGTAATGATATCATGAGTATGAGACTCTTGTTTTGGATGAATATCATATACATGTCCATTAAGAGTAAGCATTTGATGGGTAGATGTATGTGTGCTTGGTATATGGATTTTTTTTCTTTTGGAAAGCCTTGGATGTCTTGGAAGATATCTTCCAAGTCATTGTAGTAGTTTGATGATAGGGATTATTGATCCTGACTTTGTGTGGTATTATCTTGGATATGCTTTGGATCACATTCTTGACATGGATAAATTTCAAAGAAGGGATTGCTTGTAAAGGATCCTTGGATTTCCTCAAAATTTGGATATATGGGTGATAGCTCTTGGCTTACATTTTCTGCATTAGGTATAAGTGTGGGATTAAGAGTCTCTTGATCACCAATATGTACTTTCATGAGATTGGATGATGTCAATATATTTTGGACTAAATCATTGCTAGACTTGGGTGATTGAGTTTGATCATGCTTGGGATTAAATTATTGATGTATGTCCTCTTGCTCACTAGATGTAGAGACATTATCAATGTGATCAATGATAGATAGCTCTTGATCATTTTTTTTTACTTTTGAGGTTGAGACCTTGTCATTGTTGTCCTTGGTAGATGGCCTTTGAACATTAATAGCTATTTCTCCTTGATCAATAAGGTCTTGGATGAGATTTTTGAGTGTAGCACATATGTTCGTTGTGTGACCCTTTATATTTTGGAACTCACATTGTTCGTACTTGTTATACCAAGGAAGTTTAAATTTTGGTTCACCACAAGTTGGATTGTTGTTGATTTTGATAAGTTCTTGTGTACTAGTTTGTGCATGGTTACCTCTAAAGTTGCTCCCAAAGGGATGAATTTTCTTTCTGGTTGGTAATATTTCCTCTGTGTATTTTCTTGATTGTTTTGCTCTTGATTTTGCTGAACTCCTTGATACTATGTTTGAGGTACATTTCAATATTGCACTTGAGGTACACCTTGGTGTTGTGGAACTTAATGATACTGCAAATATTGGAAGTGTTGTTGATGTGGATATTGAGGTGTCTGTGGAATAATGTTTGTTGGTTGTGGATATGTAACATTTTGACCTTGAATAAGGCATTGATGGTATGTCGTATTTCATTTTCGTTTAATTTCCTCAAGATCTCTCTCAATTTTATTTAGGGTGATTTGATGTTTTGGGTTTATTCCTTGATGGTAATTTTGAAACCCCTGATGTTGTTGCCCTACTTGATGTTGTGACCCTTGATAAGAGTGATTTGGGTAATATATTGACATGTTTTGGGGATTTTTTGATACTCAATACCCTATCATAAGGTCACTTGGTTTATATCCTCATATGTCTCTTTCGTCTTTTGTGGTTTTTGCTAGTGAGATGCTAGCATTTGTTCTTGTTCATTTCCATGTTATTCCTATGTTGGAGGATCGGTGCTACAAGGTTCATTTTTTGAACTGGTGCAGTCAGTCGCCAGATGGTCATAAAGTGTAATGGTGTTCGAAATGGTAGCTATGAAGCTCAAAACCCTAAGGCTTGAGTGTTATTTTGGAATGTGGCTACTTTTTTGAAATCAAAATATTGAAGAACAAGGGTCGATATTTCACTTCCTTGTCTAGAGAATATGTTGTGGGAAAGCTACTTGAACTATCTGCGAGTTCCAAGTAACTGTTGATATCATAGATTGTTTGAGTGAAGGAATAATCCTAATGGTTTGTTTTATTTTTATCTCTAACAAGTAGGATGGAAATGGTGGATGAAAGACTATGTGACCTATCTATTTTTTTCAATTGTTTTGTTCGAACAATAACCCTATAAACAACTTCAGTTTGTTTTCCCCAAGTGTTAGCAAAATGTTCAAGACTGCGAGCTGGAATGGCAATTGTATCCTTTGTGTGTTTCATTTCCTCTGTGTTTTGGAGTATGGAAAATGATAGAACAACACTGGACTAACTCCAAAAGCATGGACTTTGTGTGACCTGAATATCTATAGCTTAAGTTGTGAAATCATAACACCCAATCCATAGTTCCCAAATGTTTACTTTGATTTAATATAGCTTGGAATTAAAGCTTGAATATCTAGAAACCTTGAAGGAAATCCTCCAAGGAGTGCAAATAAGGGGATCCTCTAAAAAGCATACACTAATTCAAAGGGTTTGTGATTTGACCATTGTGTTCAGTGTTTGTTTGGATGTATTCTTTTTCTTTAAATCAAGCATAGAATTTGATGTCTAGATTGTTTTTGAATGTAATTGGCAAGTTTAACAAAAGCAAGCATTTACAACCCTATGGGATAGAAAGCATCCTTTTAGGTGGGCCTGCCTCATGCTTTGAAGAGATGATTTTACTTGCGACTTATGGCATGGGCCTATAGTCGAACTTAGCAAGTAACTTCTCGGAAGTAAATTTTGATGTGTTGCCACAATAGTGGTTTACAATTTATGGGAGGAATTGATTTTTGCAGAAATCACATATTTTTAGAAAATATAATGATTTAAGCCTTGAAAAGTTCCATTTAAAGAATTCCAATTGAAGAGGGTTTGATCAAACTACCTTAAATCAAACCCCCTTGGATAGAACCCCGCTAGTTTTAAACCATACCTATAATGAGTCTCCTTTACACCTATCAAAATGTTGATAAAAAACCACTTTTGATTTACCTTTTGGGGGATCAAATGAATTCATTTAAAATTTAGTTTTTGCAAGTATGTAGTCCTTATTATAAGCTTCCCAAAAAGTATAATTTTAAATAAATTTAATTTGATTATTATATTTACTTTTTATTTCTCGTGAATGTAGGTTTTTCATTGAAAATCAACCTCTCTGTTCTGCACATGTGGAAAAATAGCAGATTATTAAAAAAAAAAATTAAAAATATTAGTGCACTAGATATTGAAGTCCTTGATCCAACAAAGAAAAAAAAATTGAATTTTGGTACATACACAAAAAGTTACGTGTTATACGGTCACACTATGTCTGAATTATAATTGGTTTGAATTCAAAACTTGATTAAAGAAAAAATATTCAATAAAAAACTATCTAACCAAGTGGAAGCACTATATATCAGAGTTGCAAATCTAAATTCGAAAGAATTAGAATTTTATCCTTCATGGAAAAAATGTTATGCGTTATACGGTGAGCATCACTTTTTTAAAATGTTGTTTTCTGAAAAAAACTATTTTTCGAGGGAGATGGAAAAAGAAGTGCAATCTGATTCCAAAATTTTTGAAAAATATATATTTAGAATATATAGACAAAATTTCACGAAACTCTAGTTTGCATCATCTTCAAATTCCTCATGGTTTAGCTGCTATAGGTGCCCGAAAGTGAAGATTTAGTTAAAAAAAAATATTTCAGTGTCCAGTTTGGCCAAAAATTGTAAGCCACTATTGTGGGATCACACGCACCACTTCAAAGGATGTTTTTGGATGATAGGGAAGTTTCTAAAACAATTGGATCTTAGTCATGTTATGGGAATATTATTTTCGGGCACCTATACATGCGACGTTTTGTTCAAATAAGAACCTCCCAACCCTTACGGGTTTTTACGCATCACGAGCATATTGGGGAGAATACGTCAGTATAGGACAATAGCACCCGACAAGTGATGAACTTTACTCACATTCATGAAAGATTTATATAGTGGTCCAAAACTAAAGTACCACTTGGGTCACCTACGAGTTCTCCAACGCAGCAGTTTCCTCAAATAGGTAGGCCCTCTAAAAAGGTATGCTTAAAAAGAAAGGTGTGATTCTCAAAATGTTTTCGCTCAGCCAAGATCGCCAAAAGGTGCGAGGGGAGAAGAAAAACATTTAGCTTTCCAATCACTGAATACATGGCATACACTTCATAGCAAATTGATTATTTTTAAACACCTCGAGCGGTGTTATCCCCAAAAATATGTGAATAACATAAACAAATTGTTCTTTTTATTTGCACCACTATGAAATATTCAGGACATCAATCAATTAAGATAGCAACGATGTAAACAAACAGAAAGAAACATTTGTTCAATTTTAAAGCCCAAATATGAGTTTTTCTAATAAATTAGGCCTGGTTCTAAATTGGTCAACAAAATGGAAATCATTTTGTGTTCTTTTTATGCACCAAAATTAAGGTTCCTAATTATGAAAACATGAAATGTGTTCATTTTTAGAGCCCCAAAATTGAGGTGTTTTATGTTCTTTTTAGGCACCAAATGAGAGTTCCTAACTTAGAAAAGCTTAAAATTGGTTCATTTTAAGAGCACCAAAATGACAAATTCATTTGTTTTTTTCTTTTTGAAGGCACCAAATAAGAGTTCCTAATTTAAGAAAGCTTAAAATTGGTTCAATTTTAATATCACCAAAACCAAATGTGAGTTTGTGTTTGTTCTTTTTAGAGCACCAAAATCAAATTTTCCTAACTTAAGAAAGCTCAAAAATGGTTCAATTTTAACAACACCAAAATCAAATGTGTGTTTGTGTTTGTTCTTTTTAGTGTACCAAAATCAAATTTTTCCTAAGTTAATTAAAAATATTTGTGGATCTAGAAATCTTGGATCGATCGTCTTCCCTACACAAAATGAGTTAACGTGTTTGAAATCCTATATTAAAAACCCATTAGTACCTATTACACATTTGAAACAAGCAAACATTAGAAAATAAATTCATTACAATAGTGCAAGATCCATGCACTTGTCTGTCAGAGCAAATACTCAAAAAAATGGAAATGCTTAGAAAAAAATACAAATGATCAGTTCCAGAATCAGATGCTCAAATCTTCGTGTAGATGCTAACCCAAGAAGAAGAAAATTTGATATTTTAAAAGAAAATGTGAGGTTCTTGTTGCAAATGCGCAGTTCCCATGGAAAATGCAAGGTTCTTGTTGCAGATGCTCAGTTTTCTTGATAGTCAAATGTGAGTTTTTTCTAGGCAGTGTGTGAAATGTCTTTCGAAAGCTCCCCGAACCCTGTAACTTCAATTTAGCTCATGAAAACATTAGAAATGAGGACCTTGGTCCCACCGGGCATGCCAGAATGTGTGGAGAAGGAAAATCATTAGATCAAAACATGATTGAAATAAAAAATCTAAGCTAAGATCAAACACATTAATCTAAGATCTAATCCTACACATACGAAATGAAACTAAGCTATTTGAACATACATTAAGAAATCTATGATTACTAGAATGAATGCAAGCAATAAACAAAGTGTTACCATCCTGTAGTGGAGTGTATTTTCCTGATGTTGGATTGTTCTTATCACCACGAAGCCTCCAAAGCTTTGATGAATGATGCTTGGTTGACCGAAGGAATGATGAAGCTCTATCAATGGTGTTCTTGACAGCACTTCGTTGCATAAGGTATGTTGATTCTCCAATCCCTTTTTTGTGAGGAGAGAGGTTTGTTATATAGAAAAAGAGATTTTGAATCGACAATCAGGATCGCATTGGAGAATATCCAGATTTACGGTCAAAAGGTGTTGAGAGGATTTAGACATGAGAAGATTGTGCAAAGTTGATTGCACAATTTGTTTGATTGAGGAATAGATTGGCTAGTCAGGGTTTAGATTGATCAATCAAGAATTGATTGATCAGTCAAGGCTTAGTTAGGAAATTGATGGTTTAGTTAGTAAATTAGATGGTTAAGTTAGCAAGTTAGATTGCTCAGTTAGCAATCCATAATTTTCTCAATCAGAAAGTGGGTGAGGAAAATGTATTAATTGATTTAATTAATTAATTCCTTGTTGGATTTGAACGTGCAAATCAAGTTTGACTTTTGCAAATAGAGTTGCATTAGTTTGATTTGATTATTCAAATTTTGGAGGGAAAGTGTCATAATTAAATTATTATGATTTAATAATTTAATCAATTTAGGGAAATAAGGTGATTTACTGACGTAATTAAATATTTGGTGTCATTTAATTAGTCAGGACGAAATAAAGTGGGATTAGGACTTCATTAAATAAATGTAATTTATTTAATTGGTCAAAATGATGAAACATGAATTAATCAAATGATGTTTTATTTAATTAACAGTAGAATTAGGGTTTTTAGGACTTAAATAAATGAAATTTATTAAATTTATCTAAAATGATGAAAAAGTGAATTAATCAAATATTGTCGTATTATTCAATTAATAGAGGAAATTAGGGTTTTTGGACTTTATTAAATTTATCAAGAATGATGAAAAAAGTAAATTAATTAAATAATGTTGTATTATTCAATTACAGTAGAAATTAGGGTTTTGGATGTTGTCGATGTGAAAATGCAGTGCTATTTGATGATAATCATGTTGAGATGTTTCAGGATGTTACAAAATTTTTGGGGTATATAGAGACATCCCAGAGATGTTCTGAGACATTCCAGGTTGATTCTGAGATGTTCTGAGACATTCCAGGTTGATTCTGAGATG